>VZQC01004012.1:434825-459700 GCA_009823505.1 Rhizomys pruinosus
TTACATGAATGTTACTTACGTTCATTGCTTATGCTTGACAATCAGCTTACTTCATGGTTGGGATTTTTGGATATTAGTTGGCCTTAGTGTGAAAATAAAGTTTCAGGTCTGACCTGTCCCCCACTGCCTAGCACTCAAAACAGGCTTGAGCAGCTGACTATTCAAAACTCAGGTACCTATGGGTTGTTAGCCTCACCCATGGGCTCCCCTGCCTCTCAGAAAAATTAAAAAAATAAAATTAAAAGGGTGAGATGTGGGAAAACTTAGTTAAGATGGGTTGGATTCTAAGCCAATGGTACCTCCCTGGCCACACCCATGGGGTGGGGTGTAGTGATGAAAAGATTTAGCATTCAGCCCTGAGGATTGAGTCATGATGGATATTTAAGCATATGTGTTGGAATAAAATCTCTCTGTGCATTTGGACCTCAACCTTCGTACACGTAGCATGCTTTCCTGCGCATATTTTCCACATGGGTCATCCTAGGATTAAGTGGGCCCCGCCACAAATCTCGGCAGCGTCACCACAATGGGCCATGTAGTTATTTTGTGAACTACGATTATTTACTATCAGGTAATTATTAAGAGTAATAGGATGCGGGCTGGAGTGATGGCCTAGCGGTTGAGAGCGCCGACCGCTCTTGCAGAGGACCCGGGTTCGATCCCCAGCACCCACATGGCGGCCGAGAGCCGCCTGAAACTCCAATTCCAGGAGAACTCCAGTTCCAGGGGAGTCCGACGCCCTCTTCTGACCTCCGCAGCATTGCACGTCACGGGTGCACAGACTTGCATGCAGACAATACATTCATACACATACGGAAATAAATAAAAAATTAAAAAAAAAAAAATTAAAAAAAAAAAAAGAGTAATAGGATGCACCGGGCTGGAGAGATGGATCAGTGGTTAAAAGCACTGTCTGTTCTTGCAGAATCCCAGCACCTACCTGGTGGCTAACAAACATCCAGAATGCCAGTTCCAGGGGATCTGACGCCCTCCTCTGTCCTCTCTGGGCATTGCACAGCATAGGTGCACTTAAACACATGCAAGCAATACATAAATACATATAAAATATGAATAACAAATAAAAATATTAAAGAAAGAATAGCAGGATGCAAAACTCATGGACAACAAAGGTGTATGGATTGTTGTGAGTTAGAAAACAAATTCTGGGGCTGGAGAGATGGCTGAGTGGCTAAGAGCACTGACTGCTCTTGCAGAGGACCCAGGTTCAATTCCCAGCACCCATATGGTGGCTAAGAACCGTCTTCAAGCCAGGTGTGGTAGGTGTGGTGGTACAGGCCTTTGATCCCAGTACTCGGGAGGTGGAGCCAGGTGGATCTCTGTGAGTTCGAAGCCAGCCTGGTCCACATAGCTTGAGCTCTGGGCCAGCTGGGACTAAAGGGAAACCCTGCCCCCCCCCAAAAAAAAAATAAAAGAAAAGAAATATGCATACTCCTTGCTAAAGAAAAAAAGAAAACAAATAAATGGATTCTTAGAATTTTATAGTGGTAAGAACAAATAACATAATATTCACCATTATTTTTTCGTTAATTTTTTTTTTTTTTTTGAGACTCAGTCTTCCTTTGTAGCACTACCTGGCCTAGAACTCTCTATTTAGATAAGCCTGGCCTCAAACTCACAGAGATCCACCTGCCTCTGCCTCTAAAGTTCTAGAATTAAAGGTGTGTGCCACTATGCCCATTGATATCCATTATCTAAATGGAGTGTTAAGTGCATGGTGCGGGACTGCTGTCTGTAGGCACAGTGGTGCAGAGATATCAAGAATCTGTTCATCTTGTATTCCTGAGAATTTAGACTTCTTGGTTAATGATCCTACAGTTTCCTCTGGAAACTGCCATTTTATTTTTAGCTTCCCTGTTTCTATTTCAGATATCCACACTGAAGTGGAACTGTGTGGTAACTGTCTTTCTGTAGCTTATTTCATTCAGCACAATGATCTAATGGCTCATCCATATTGTCACATTTGATCAGGGACACCCTCATTCAAGCCACCACATTCTACCCCTTGGGCTCTGTAGGCTCATGGCCATATGATAATGTGAAATGTATTTAGTCTAACTTCAGAAGTGCTCATAATCAATGGCACATATATAGATTACTATTCCAAAAGGGAGGAAGGGGGTGAAGAGATGCAGGGCGAAATCAAGACAAAACCTAGCGGGGCAAGCACCGAATCCTGTAGCTTCATGTTTGATGTCTGAAACAAAGGGCTTAACTGGCTCAGCCCTTCCAACTCTGCTGCCTCCTGCATACATCTCTCTTTCTCTCTCTTGAGCTGGTTTGCACTCCCCATATGCAGCTCTCCTTGGCAGATGTCTCATAGCTCTGGCATCTCCAATATAATGGGGTCTCCACTGTAGCCAAGGCTTCACTTTCACAGCCTCAAGCAATGGCCTGCCTGGGCCTTCTTCATGCAGACACTCTCCTGACACTCAATACCTGACTTCAGCAGCTCTCTGAAACCATAGAGAAAGAATCAATGATACCTTGTCTTTTGCATCTTTCATGCCTGGAAAACCAGTACCATGTGGGCAACACTGCCATGCTTGGCTGCCACCTTGGGACGGATCCTGACCCCATTTATCAGCTTTTGTATATTGTGGTCTTCTAGGAATGACAACCCCTCAGCTGCCCTTTCTTTTTTCTTTTTCTTTTTTTTTTTTTTTTTGGTCTTTTTGAGACAGGATCTCTCTTCAGTCCCAACTGGCCTGGAGCTCGCTATGTAGACCAGGCTGGCCTTGAACTCACAGAGATCCTCCTGCCTCTGCCTCCTGAGTGCTGGGATTCAAGGCGTGAGCCACTATGCCCAGTGAGTGCCCTTTCATAAACTGGAAGCTTAGCTAGAGGAGGTCTTGACCTGAGAACACTTTTTCCATTGTTCAAATACAGGCCCCTCCTTAATGGATCTCATCTCTTTAACAATGAGAGCTCCCCTCCAGGACATGCCTTGGATGCAATATCAAGTTTCTAGTGTGCTCTCTCCTAACCGTACATTTTATACTTCTTTCTACCCCATTTTCTCTTTTTAATTGTATACCTGCATAAATTTATTTAATAATAGCCAAGCCACAGGTGAGATGTTAGGCTGTCTTTGACATTTCCTCTGCCAAAGAAATTACTCCATTACTTTTTTAACTTAATCTCACACAAGTTCTTAGGCCTTGGGCAGAAGGTAATCAGATTATCAAAATAACACAGAAATAGCCTGTAGTCCAGTTGCTGTTTAGGTCTGTGCTTCTCTCTCCCTGTGACACAATTTGAGCCAGGCCTCTGCTAGAACTCATTAGGCTCTTCTTATGACATTCAACCACCTTCCTTCCTTCCTTCCGTCCTTCCTTCCTTCCATCCTCCCTCCCTCTCTCCCTCCCTCCCTCCCTCCCTCCCTCCCTCCCTCCTTTTCTTCCGTTCATTCATTGTTTTTGTTCTTTTTGAGACAGGGTCTCCCTGTAGCCCCAGCTCTCCTGGAACTCCCTATGTAGACCAGGCTGGCCTTGAACTCACAGAGATCCTCCTGCCTCTGCCTCCTGAGTGCTAGGATTAAAGGCATGTGCCACCACACCCGGCTGGCTCATTCATTCCTTATTTTTTATTTTTTTTTAGACTGGGTCTCCCATGGCCTGGAACTATGTAGACCCGGTTGGCCTCAGTCTCATAGAGATCTACCTGTCTCTGTTTCCTAAGTGCTGGGATTAAAAGCATGCACCATCACACCTGGTGTCAACAACATTTCTCATCATAATTTCCAAAATCTTCCAAAAAACAACATGGTCAGGTTTTCACAGCAATACCCCACTCATGTTTCTGTTGCTATCATAAAACACCATGACCAAGGCAACTTGGAAAAGGAAGAGTTCACTTGGGCTTAAGGTTCCAGAGTGATGGGTCCACCAAGGTAGGTGAAGCATTTCAAAGAGGAAGCAAGAGCATAAAGATGTGAGCTTGTATTATCAAGCACTCACAGGAACCAAAGAGCGTTAACTTGAAGTGGGATGGGACTATGAACTCTCAAAGCTGCCCCCCCACCCAGTGATGTATTTCCTCCAGCAAGGCTGCACCTCCTAAAGATCCCATGACCTTCCTCAAATAGCATCACTAACTGGGGACCATATGTCAAGGGTAAATACTTAGGCCTATGGAGGACATTTGTCATTCAAACCACCAGGGTATCCAAATTTACTTCTATCTGGATAACAAGCTGACTGTGCCTTCTTCATTTATTCAATAATATATCTCTTCTCACTGATGATAATTTTACTTACACACTTACTGTGTGCTGTAATGTACACACATGGTTGGTATCTAAGTTCTCTATTCAGGTACACTTGTTTACTTATTGGCAACTGACTGCATACAACATTGACTTAATTACTATATTGAGCTTTAAAATAAATAATGATATCCTTTTATGATTGAGGTTAAATGGTCTGGGCTTCTTATGACTCCCCACTTTTCCCTAAAAATCAAATACCATTAAAAATCTGTCAGGATTTGAATGGTATTGGATTTGGCAAATATTTCACTTTTAGGTAGTTTCTATATTTAAATTGTTTTACTTTTGTTTCACACTTATGCTTTGGATTTATTGTATACATTAAATGACCTGATTACATACAACTACTTATTGAATTACCTCTTTTTCTTCTAATTCCATTTTCCTATTCTTGAAGTATACCCTTGGGGATTTTTTTCAATGAGTATCCAAACACTAAGATTCTTTGTCTGAATCTTTATTTTGCCATTATACATTATTCTTTGGATGCAGCTCCCTCTTTGGAGGTGAAGGACTTTTTTTTTTTTTTTTGGTATTTTTGAGACAGGGTCTCCCTTTAGTCCCAGCTGGCCTGGAACTCATTCTGTAGACCAGGCTGGCCTTGAACTCACCGAAAGCCACCTGCCTCTGCCTCCTAAGTGCTGGGATTAAAGGCGTGCACCACCACGCCCTGCCTGCAAAGGACTTTTTATCTGAACTTCTTGGAGTGCAAAGGTTGACAGCACTCAGCTGTCCACCTTCTTCAATGGTAGAACGCTCCCAGGCCATACCCCTTTACTTTGGCTGCCTTCATGCAATCATTGTCACAGGCTTACAAAGGCTCAGTCCATCTGCCCCAGCTGAGGACAATTCTGAAAAGACATCTAATATTCAAAGCCTAAGCCTTTACTAACACTGTAATTCAGGTTAGTTCTTCCCTCTGTCCAAACCACCATTCCTTCCACATCTGTTGTTCCCAAATGCTTTCCCAAACAGATTTCCTATACTTAACTCAGAGTCTATTTCTAAGGTTCTCAGTGCTGGAAGTGGTCCAGGGAAATAGATACTAAGACTGGATTCATGACTTGAATTACAGCCACCTGTCTGCTCTGAGGATGTCTCTTTGGAGACAGGTATAAGACAGATAGACCTTGGAACAAGGTAACAGCTCAGTGGGTAAAACTTTCATCATTAATAACCTGGAGTGACATTATAATAAAAGGTAATATTCTAAGTGGTAAATGGGTGCAGTCTATAAAGCATTTGAGAAATATGAGGGAAATGGTAGTTTTAAAGATTATGACAGTGGCAGTTGCTAAGTAAAATTAATTATTTGGAAATAGGGAAAAAATATTTGGTGGTGCATAATTGAATTTTAAAATCGAACAGTAAAATGCAGAAGGTGTCTTTGCTAAGAAATAAAGAGGCTTTTATTCTGCAGGAGGAAGGCAGAAAAAGCTGAGGCACATGCCTGGTACTTAATCATAAGTGTGGCAGAGTTCCAAAGGAGATTAACCACAAACCCAGCAAGCATGGCTATTACAAAGTCAGAATGATAGTCAGACCAAGACTGATGCAATGAGCTGGGTTGTGACATCTAAAACCTCAAATTTACAGTTCTTCTGACCCCTCTGAGTTTGAATGTGGTCCAATATTCCTGGTAAATGGCTAATATTCCTCCTGATTTTGAACCCACATAGAAGTCCCTTCAGAGTCTGTCATAGCTACTTCTGGACACTGGGCCTACGGCTCCGATTAAGATATAACTTTGTGCATGTATTGTAATGAGTGGCAAGCGTTGGTGGCAGCAGGGAGTGTTAGCTGACCCACAGAAACCCAAGAGGATGATTGTTAGAATATGCTGTCCCCAGCATGGATGGGCAGAAAATAAGGATCCTGCTCAGTCTGTATAATTATTGGTAATCAAGAAGTCGGATACAGTGGCACACATTAGTTTGCCACCATATCTTGAGCAGCTGTGGTAGGATTGGAGGTTCAAGGCCAGTGTGGGTCATGTACTGAGACTAGGTTTCCTTGAAAATGAGGAGGAGGAGGAGGAGGAGGAGGAGGAAGAGGAGGAGGAGATGGAGGAGAAATAATGGAAGAACAATAAAGTAACACATGATCAGGGGGTACATGGGTTCCAGTTATGAGCTATAGCTTCTTACAAGTTTCTAGGTTTGAGCAAACCCCTGTCCAAAAAAAAAAAAAAAAATCAAGATCCAAAAGTGATGGCAGTAGATTTTTACAAAGACATCCATGATTATCATTTCCTCTAGGTGTTTTTTTGCCATTTTTCTAGCTAACTATACCTTACGACAAAGGCAGCATCAAAATATTGTTGGGGTGATGAATATAAGAATCCACCTTGTTTCTATTATGCATTACATCCAAGGTAGCTTGAAAACTATAAACAGTTTCATCTTTCTATGTATTTTGTCTAGGAAATATATAATCATTTTTCCATGCGAACACTATTTCAGTTCACACTGCACAGATTTATCAGTACAATTTTAAATGAAGTATTTAAAATTTTTATTAATTATATGTATCAATAGATATAACCACATTAAA
This sequence comes from Rhizomys pruinosus, assembly GCA_009823505.1. NCBI lineage: Eukaryota > Metazoa > Chordata > Mammalia > Rodentia > Spalacidae > Rhizomys > Rhizomys pruinosus. The sequence continues at coordinate 441,667 of VZQC01004012.1, forward strand.
AAAATCTTATTAGTGTCTTTTAAAGCTGTATGCCAGGTAAGCACTGGACCCCTAAGCTATATTCCCAGCTCGAGTATTAAAAGTTTCCTGAGACACAAACATTTGGAACTGCCACACTAGATGATGCAAGTCCAAACAGCTATATAATCTTGATTCAAGTTGCAAATACTCTCCCTTGGGTTTCTTCATGTGTTAAGCTGTTAATGGCACACATAGAAAGTACTTAGAATGTAAGAAGCAAAAATGGTGAATTACCTGTTATTAACATTCCACTTGTGTGTGAATAGGGGGTGGGAAGGCCTGCCGAGATGGATGGAAGTGTTGAGAAAAGAAAACGTGATACTTACAGCAGAATGTAGTGTGACTAAAGGTGAGGTCAGAAATGAAGGTGAATGTAACAAGCAGCAACGCTCAGGTATTGAAGGTAGCATGGCCTGTCTGGATGAGGTCCTGCGGAGCAGTGGCATTTGCTTCCTCACCAAGATTTAAGGCAAGTGAGTGAGGTTAGCGACCTTGCCTTCTGTGAAACAGAAAGCAAATATTCTTGTGGGAAAAATATGGTCAGTTTTCAGTTACAGGCAGACAGCCAGGCACAAGCCAGAAGAGACCTTGAGGGAATTTGCTCACAAAGGAATGGAACCCAGAGTAGCCTGCAAATAAGAAATAAAGGATTCTCAGAGACTGGGACAACAGAAGGCATGGTTTATGGCGGGGGGGGGGGGGGGGTGTTTGTGGGGCTCCTGGTGGCTCACGTCTGTAATCCTGGTTCTGAGAGGCAGAGGCAGGAGGTTTGTGGGTTCTAGGTCAGCTTGCCTTTTATTATGAGGCTGTGTCTCAGAAAACAAGTTAGAAAGAAAAACAAGGGGCTGGAGAGATAGCCTAGCGGTTAAGAGCACGGACTGCTTTTGCAGAGGACCCGGGTTTGATCCCCAGCACCCACATGGCAGCTAAGAACCGTCTGTAACTCCAATTCCAGAACTCCAGTTCCAGGGGAATCTGACACCCTCTTCTGACCTCCGCGGCATTGCACGACACGGGTGCACAAACCTACATGCAGACAGCACATTCATACACATACGAAAATAAATAAAATTAATTAAAAAAGAGAAAGAAAAACAAAATAAGGTGAGACTTGAGGCAAGCCAGATTCAGAATGGAAAGGATGTCAGAATCAGGCACAAAGTCGCTACCAAATTTAGCAAGTTCATTTTTCCCTTAGTTCGAAATTTCCTGAGTTCATTTTTGTCCTGTTTTCTGTAAAATTATAAAATAAAAATGTAATGGACGAAGCATAAAGATGCTGTCCTGCCCGCCCTTGCCTACCTCCCTTGGGATCACAGGCTCACTTCCGGGTATGCGGCCCGGCCTTCAGCTGGAGGGGGCGGAACAAGCAGAAGTGGGCGGGCCGGCAGCCTCTAGGGGCGACGTGTGGCTTCCAGGCGCTCTGACGTAAGAGGACATCCGGTCCTTCTCCGAGCTTCCGAAGCCAGCTCTCTCCTCCTTTCCTCATTTCCTAGTCGGATCCGTTGTCCCGAGTTCCGACCACCTCGTCGGCGTGTGGGGTGAGCGGCGCGTCCCCGCGGGGCTGCGCACGTGGCGGGCGGCGAGGGGCCGGGCCTGGCCGGTGCTGGCTGGGTCGGGTCGGGCCTCTTGGTGGCCGGGGTGGGCCGCCTTCCTCAGCAGCGCCGGACACGAGCCCAAGCCTCAGCCCATGTGCAGAACAAGTTAGAGAGACTTAACAGGTCTCCGATTTCCCGGTGGAAGGGAGAGTGTTCGTGACACGGTCACCCGAGATTACTTACTCTTCTCGCTTGGCTAGGACAGTGCACACTCCCCAGCTGTTCATTTTAAGAATTGAACAGAAGGCCCTTGTGCCCTGGGCATAAATAACTACTAATTCCTTCGCTCATATGGATCGATTGAGCATTGGATTCAGAAAACAGAAGTAGCAGCTTGGTTTTCTAAATGCAGTTCTTGGAGTTGAAAACCAGTTGTATGTGGTAGTTTAATATGTATATGTAGTAAACCTGAAGTCTTCAACATAAAATCGAACCCTGTTAAAATTGCATGTTCACTGAATCAGACGGGAACAACCCTCAGTGAAAGCAACTTTAGTGCCTTTAATCACAGTAAGTGTGGGGAGGGGGTTGAGTTTGTAGTCTGTGACTGGCTTGTTGGATTTTACTTAGCTATCTAGGAAATAATAGACTACCATACTTATGTTTGGCAGCATTCAAGCTTGTCCTTATATATCTCAAAAAATTATTCCATCTGAGTAAAAAGAAATGTTCAGTCATTTCTTAGGTTTTTTTTTTTTAATGAACAGAGTTAATATCAGTAATAAAGTTCTTTTGATGTTTATGTTCTAGGCTTGCTTGGTATTACAAGTGAGCATCTTAAAAATTTTCATTTGGGCCGGGCTTGGTGGCGTACGCCTTTAATCCTAGCACTTGGGAGGCAGAGGCAGGCGGATCTTTGTGAGTTCAGGGCCAGCCTGGTCTACAGAGTGAGTTCTAGGACAGCTGGGGCTACAGGGAGACCCTGTCTCGAAAAGACCAAAGAAAAAAAATTTTTTTCATTTGGAAAATTGGCTTTGAAAAAAAAAATTTTCATTTGGAATAGAGTGTGCCTCTTTTGTAAAGGCTTAAAAAGTACTTAACTAGCTGGGCGTGGTGGCACACTCCTTTAATCTTAGCACTTAGAAGGCAGAGGCAGGCAGATCTTTGTGAGTTCCAGGCCAGCTGGGGCTACAGGAAGACCCTGTCTCAAAAAGACCAAAAAAAAAAAAAAACTTAACTATAAAATGACGGAGTTGAGTTTAAAATTTACTGGAGTATGAACAGTTTGTCATAGTGGTTCTTAGTTCCTTAAAATTATAAGTGAATCAGGCAATTATATCTTTTCTGTTCTCTTGTTTTTAGAAAGGGGAAAATGCCTAAGAAGAAGACTGGTGCAAGGAAGAAGGCCGAGAACCGCCGAGAACGGGAGAAGCAGCTGAGAGCGGCGAGAAGTACAGTAGACTTAGCCAAGCATCCGTGCAATGCCTCCATGGTAAGAGCTTTGTAGAGAGGAACAGTAGTCAGTCGTTGCAAGACCATGTCTTATATGTGAGATAGATCTGGAAAAGTTGTTACTGACTCCACTGTTCCCATGTAGATTATGACTGAATATGCAGCCTGTGTGTGAGATGTGTTCATTCTCTTTACTGACACTGAGTAGCAGTGGTTTTGTTAGATTTCCATGTTATTTGTAAAGCCTAGCGTGTTATTTCATCTGCTGTTGGTGATCATAGGTACTGAAGGAGAATGGGTGTTAGGAGCTGCTGAGATTTTTCTAGCTTTTCTCTTATTTTCCTTAACTTTGATTTTAGTTCTTTATTCATTTGATTTCTTTTACTGAGCTCCCCAATTCTGGACACATCTTTTGGTGTCCCGTTTTTTTCACCACTTTTGCCTGTGTGCTCTGCAGATTGGTCTTGAGCATTTGTGACTGCTATGAAATGCTTTACGTATCTTAATTTAGTTCACTGTGCATCTGCTCTGTCAGTATTGCAAGGAGCCTGTGATGTGCACCTCTTCTGTGGGCACTGCATTGGTGAATGGTCCAGTGCCTCTTTCTGTTCTCTTCTGGAGTCCAGCTGTGTTAGGTACTGCTTAGGACTTGCTTACTTATAAAGGATAGAAACATAACCTTCTGGGAAAAGTAGTTTACTAGTGGATTAACTGAAAATAGCTGGAAAAGAGAAGGGTATGAGACTCCGGGAGAACTGAATCCTGGGACAACTTTGGCTTCAGATTGTATTGCTTTATTAGCTTGGCTTCTTGGGTCCTCAGAGAAGGAAAGGAGCTGGTGCTGGGCTTGAGTCTTTGTCTGCCCCAGGACTAATGTTTATGGGGAAGCGGGGACAGGATTGCGTAGCACAGCTTTGACAATGAGAACTGCATTTGAGTATCAAGGTTTTCAGACAGTAGCAAGGGACAGGCACACAAAGATGCATGTCATGACAGCCAGATCTTGATATGTGTTTGTGGTGAAGGCACTGTGTATTTGTTAGGACTGAGGTGATAATATTGAGTGAGTGTGGAGGGTTGCAGTTTATGGACCAGCAGACAGAGATGAAAGGAAAAAGTATTACAAAAATAAAAAAAGACCTGGAAGAGAGAGAGTCTAAAAAGTGTTTGGGAAAAGACCGACCAATGGTGACTTGACTTTGTAAAGAGAGTAGCCCGCACTTACAGACCAGCCTGATCTAAATGTAGGCATTTTGTGATCATTATTATTTTGGCTTCTTTCCTATTTCTTTTGTCTACTCAACACAGGCAAATAAGATGTTTCTGAAAATAGTAGGCGAACCAGACAGTTACAGCTGTTCTCTCTAGTATTTGGTTTCTTAAAAACAACCCAAAATCGAGGGGACTGTCTGTTGTAATAGGGTTGCTTCTTCCATGGTGGTGCTCAGACTGTGACCGCCTTGCACACCTTTGCTGCTGAAGTTTCTGTGAATGATTGTACATATGCCTGGAGTTGGAGGGATTGGGGTAGTGCTATTTAAATTTTAATGTGGGGCAGAAAGTATAATGTAAGTAAATTTAGGGCTTTCAACTGGCAAAAATTAATACCAATTTTTACATTTTACAGGAATGTGACAAGTGCCAGAGGTAAATTTTCTGATTTCCTCTTCTGTATAAGTGTAATAAAATAATCTCATTCTTTATGTGAAATTGATCTCATTTACAATTTTTGTTTTACATGACAAGGCGGCAGAAGAATAGAGCATTTTGCTATTTTTGTAACTCTGTACAGAAGTTGCCAATTTGTGCACAGTGTGGTAAGTACAGCTATGAAGGCGAAGGGCCTGTCTTTTCTTTTACTAAATACTCATTTTAGCAGTTACTAAGTACAGACAGAACGGTTTACCTAAAATAATTTTTCAAAATAAAACTAAATAGTATTTCGGAGTGTAGCAGACTGGCATTTTGCAAGTAGACTTGCACAGACAGTAAACATTAGAAGAAATGTATAGAAAGATGTTAGTACATTTGAGGATGCTGTAGGCTTTATCATATTAGACCTGTGTGGGAGATTCCTACTGTATGTTCATGTTGAAGTCTGAAGATTTGGCAAGAAACCTAAGCAGCTTTACTCCAGATTTACCCCTCAAGCTTCTGTTTGAACAAGTACCCCCTTTCTTTATGCTGTGATGGTTTCTTGTGGAGCATTTTGGGAGGTGCCCATTTAATCTGTGTTTGTGATAATGCTATAAAATTTAGTCAAAGCTGGGGCGTGGTGGCGTGTGCCGTTAATTCCAGAAAATCCCAGCACTCGGGAGGCAGAGGCAGAGGCAGAGGCAGGTGGATCTCACTCAGTTCAAGGTCAGCCTGGTCTACAGAGCGAGTTCCAGGACAGCCAGAGCTACAGGGAGACCCTGTTTCAAAAAGACCAAAAAAAAAATTTAGTCAAGGCTAGGGTTACATTCAAAATATGTCTAGTATAGTTACAGTTTTCAAAGAACACATCTGTTCAGTTGTGCAGAACATGGAAAGGAGAATCTGAGTTTAGTTGGAATGCGCCTCTGCCTTTCTTTACATATTTATTTTACTAAGGGGAATATAGAGTGAGAAATCAAAGCTGGCGGAAGATTAAGAGCTGAAACCTTGTATGTTCAGTGTGTCTGGGCTGAGATTTTGTAGCAGCCCATGCGTGCATTTGCTACTGATTCTTCTACTTTGTGTTAGACATAGCACAGTCGGTAGCTTCTGCCTTGTTTTCAGTTTCTCTTATTCCCATTTCCTGTAGTCTAACTTTGTTTCTCAGGAAATGAAGATAATGGAAAATTGAGCATCTTCTATTTCTCTCATGTTCCACTTTGTGGAGTCTGATGGGTGATTATAGTATGTCATCACTAATCTTCACATAGTCTCTGATAAGCAGATTTCCTGACACAGTGTTTTGAGTTAGTAACTTGCTGCTAGATGAGAGCGTTAGTGGGTATGTTGGTTTGCCGGGGGCTGTATTTGTTTTTTATTTGGAAACAAGAGGGGTATGTTTTGTAACTTCTTGGTGTGTTTTTGGTATTAGGTAACAAATAAGTAATAAATTTAGGCCAGATTCTTCTATTATGAATAATTAATATAAAACTGATTTTAAAGCTTGTTTTAAAAAATTATTTTGATTCATTTGATATTCATAAGATTTGAAAATGTCAAAATGATCATTGGATTATAAAGATAACCTGCAATTTCTGATTTTAAGAATGAATTATGGCCAGGCATGGTGGCACACGCCTTTAATCCTAGCACTTGTGAGGCAGAGGCAGGCAGATCTCTGTGAGTTCAAGGCCAGCCTGGTCTACAGAGTGAGATCCAGGACAGCCAGAGCTACAGGGAGACCCTGTCTCAAAAAGACCCCCCAAAAAAAAAAAATGAATGAATTATTGTATTAACATAAATTATATGACAGTTTTACAGATAAATACATTTTTAATGTCAAAAGATCCAATTCTGGTAATGAGATCTGTTACATCCATGTTTTCCTTTAGTCATGTAAGAGAATACTGATTTCGTACCATTTATTTAAGGAAATTCTTTCCATAGGAACATGGGCTAGATCAAAAGAGGGATTGGTGTGTACTTAGATGCACTAACTTGTTGGACTAATAGTGCAAATGTTTTCCTTTCCTAGGAAAAACAAAGTGCATGATGAAGTCTTCAGACTGCGTCATCAAGCACGCTGGTGTGCACAGCACTGGCCTGGCCATGGTGGTGAGCCTCTCGTACTTGGTTCTTACTCTAGGAAGTCTCCCTGGCTAGGAAATGCCATTCTGACCTTTGTTTGCTTGTTCTTTTGTTTGCTTGTTCCTTTGCTTGTTTGTTTATTTAGGGGGGACAGGGTCTGTCTGTAGTCCCAGCTAGCCTAGAACTCACTCTATAGACCAGGCTGGCCTTGAACTCACAGATTTGCCTGCCTCTGCCTCCAGAGTGCTGGGATTAAAGGCATGCGACATCACGCCCAACTAATTGGTCATTTTGTAACGACACCTTTCTAGTATGTCTCTACTTTATGAAATGGATTTCATAATAGGCCCTCCCCCACAGTCAAGCCTTTTGGTTAAATAACCAAGTTCCAAAAGAATTTAGTATTGATAGGTTTTAAAGCATTAAATTAGAAAAAAGCATTTATTTACATGTAAGTTTTGCTAGCTACAAGATTTTTAAAGGAAGTTTAGTGTTATCAACAAAAACAGTTGGATTATTTGGTGAGTTTTGTTCTTTTTCACTAAAAAATATTTGTATTTTAAATATGAATTACTAGTTTTATGATATCATGTGATTTTATTCTTCATGTCCAAATTATAGCCTATGAGGAAGGTAAGGGGAATATATTATTAGGTAATTTGTAGGAATGACTTACCATATGAACAAAATCTGGACTAATGGCTTTTACTCCAAAAAGTCATATAGCAAAAAGCTCTTTATAATGCAAATAAGCCCACTGAGCCATCTGCTCTTATGACCTGGGCATCGAACCTGGATCCCATAGGAGTCCACTTTGCCTTCCACGCATGATGGTAAATAAATGTCAGTGTGCTTGAATTAGCATATCAAAGCCCTGGAAGCAGTGTGTTCATATTCATACCCTCTTTGGAAGCCAGCAGAATTGAGGTGTGTGCTTGATATTGTATATGTTAGGTAGTTTAGGCCTCGGGATCAAAGGGCAAGATTCTCTGCTAAGATAAAGGTGGATTCCAGCTCGTAGTCCCCAGTTTGTGCTGGGGAAACTGTTTGGAAAAGTACAGCTGAGACCTGGTTTGGAAGCTACAGTTCTGGGAGCGACCTGAAGGAACAAATTCTTAAGAGTTTGGGTTCACTCTCGACTTTAAAACTATCACTAAGAGTTGGACTGATTATTCAGGTACAACCATAACGTGGCTTAGAAACGGCACAGTAACTTCCCAAACCTGGAATCTTCTTCTGGGCAGACCTCATTCTCTCAGACATACAGTCCTTTCTGTAGGCTTTCTCTCAGGTCTGATAACCACTTGTTCCCCTCCTTGTCCTGCCATGTGTGTGTGTGTTGGGAGGGCAGCTGCAGTATCTTTTGCTGTAGTTTAAAGTCTGTTCCCATCTTGTGTAAGTTCTGTCTTTAGCTCTTCTAGAAGACCTCGTTTCAAAGTGCCTTCTGTTCCCTACCAGAATTCTGACGATCAAGAGAAACATTCAAAGTTTTCTACTCTGGTGATAATCTTTGCAAGTGATGGTGGATTTTGTTTATTTTGTAACAGCTTTAATGGATTCAGATGGTTAAGTGGCAGCTGGTTAAATATTTTTTCTTGGTTGCAGGGTGCAATATGTGACTTCTGTGAAGCTTGGGTTTGCCACGGTAGGAAATGTCTTAGCACCCATGCCTGTGCCTGCCCGCTTACTGATGCAGAGTGCGTTGAATGTGAGAGAGGCGTTTGGGACCACGGTAAGTAGTTAGGGACAAGCATGCTTTCGTTATAAGGAAGCCTGATTTGTAAACATCCTGAATGCCATTTGATGTTTCGATTTTAGGGATTCTTTCAAATTTTAATCACTGGCACAGTTTCTGTGTCAGTTTGGTTGGAAGGTGCTTGATAGCATCAGTGAGTGCTAGTACTGCTTACCTAGTGGCTGAAGGGCATTGTGGGGACTGTTACCAAAGTGGACAGGAGGTAGTGGAAGCCCACCCTTCCATGGTCAGATCTGAAGAACTTCAGCAGTTTTATTTTAGCTGTTGTCATGTAGTTTTGGTGTACTTCTGAAATCAGTTGCCATCTTTGACCAGTTTTGTAGATAGGAATTAGGAATTTTTTAACTTAATGTTTTTCATATTAAACTTGTGGTTTTTATTTTTAATGCATTAGGAGGCAGGATATTCAGCTGTTCTTTTTGCCATAACTTTCTCTGTGAAGATGATCAATTTGAGCATCAAGCCAGCTGCCAAGTTTTAGAGGCGGAAACATTTAAATGTAAGTTGTTTCTTGTAAGCTGTTCTTGTGCCTAAGATTCTGAATAGTATAAATGTTAAACTTCATTTAAAAGGAGTCAGAGTTTCCATGCTACCTTTTAATACATTTACATGTTTTGTTTATATTAAATCGTCAAACCATCTTAGAATGGTACTGGTCACATGTACCAGATGTGATTTTCACACTTGGGTTACTATAACAACTTACCCCCTCGTTCTCCTTCCATTCCTGAATGCCGTCAAGTAAGTGAGATCACCCTGAGTTCATACTGTTGCTTCCAGTGATTCCTAGACAGGAGAGTGCATCGCAAACACTTGGGTCTTTTTGTAGTAATACAAGCGCTTAGGCCTCATCCTTACTGTTGGTGTTGTGCTGCGTACCTGACCTCTGTATGTGTCCTGTGCCCGTAATCCCGTAATTCTGCCTCTTCCAGTTGGGTGTTACATTTATAGATAATTTATTTCTCAAAAGGTAAATTGAAATGAGAATACACCTGAGGTGTTATCCGCTGGCCATTGGCCCTCATGAAATAGCAGATACCATCTAGGGAAAGACCGGCATTCCCAATACCTCCTCCACTGCAGTTCTTATTCTGGGATACAATGCTAGCGTCTGTTACTCATCTGAAGATTGTAGCTGGTAAAGTCACAGATTTACAATGAACACTGCACGTTGTGTATACAGCTTTCTCAACGTTTACGTAGAGATTTCACAAGACTGTTTCAAAGTATAGCATGCTTGACTCTTTTTTTAGGCTTTTGAAAAATGTATAGGATAAAAATAAAGCTATCTGGGGGAGTAAGATGGATGCTCTGTGGGTATATTGTATTTGAACCCTGCAGGCCAGCAGCTCTTGAGTGATAAGTGATTGCATTGACAGTCTAGTGATTCAATAAAGGACACAAGTAGAGAAGAACTGAGCAGTTGACTGGATTTATAGTGACTCCTGTCTCTTAACAGGCATTTCATGCAACCGACTTGGCCAGCATTCATGTCTCCGATGTAAGGTGAGCATTTTTTTCTGTTTAGATTTTGTTTTGAATCCTTGCACTGTTGTCCCTGTACTTGAATTACTGATTGCTCTAGTTAATTCATAAGGGATTTAACAATTCTTTATTTTTAAAATTTAGTTAGCTGACTAGTTAATTGAGACAAGATCTTGCTAGATAGTCCAGGGTGGCCTCAAATTCACAATAATCTGCCTCTGCCTCCCAAGTATTAAGGTTAAAGGCTTGAACCACCACTTCCATCTAGTCTTTTAATTTTGAGATCGTGCCATTGAACCATTGAAGTCAGTGACTTAAGGGGGTTTCCATCAGGTCAGCCATCCAGTAGACTTGTAGTCTTCCTGGTACATGACTTTAAGGTGAAAGTGTTTATGGAGGATATTGTGACCAAAGTCTTGGGACTATATTTTAATTAACGCCAAAATTGTGCTTGTTTAGAAGAGTCTGGGTAATGTGAACACGTAATGTTTCCTTAGTTTACCTGCAGTGTTTCGGTTGCTCAGAGATCACTCCACAGATGCAGCTCATTCATTTCAGAAGCAGTCTCTTTGTCCTTAGTGTGCCTTTGTCTCGCCTGCATCCTGTCTTATTTCTTTCCCATCCTGCTACATTCTACCCAATGGCTTTCCTTTTGTTCAAGTGCTGGTGCTCTGAGGTTTTAGGCACCATCAGTGCTGTTTCCAGTGCTAGAACACTTCTGTCTTTGCTCACCTCACTGTATCCCATTCACTTTGAGATGTCAGATACGATTTCTGAGTCCCCTGTTGAATTTAGTGCCCCTATGCATTTCTCTGGATACCTAGGACCTTAATGTGCTTTCCAGTTGAATTGTGTCCTTTGGAGAACAACAGGCTGCCCACCTTTATGTTACCAAGAACCTTGTGAATACTCCAATATGAATAAGTACATAAAGCTGTCTCCATGTCATTCTCTGCGTAGTAAGACCTTGTATTAGGTACTATTTCAGAATTGTCCTGCTTCCTGGAAAAATCTGTTTCCCTTTAAGAAATTGAAATCAAGAGCATGTGAGTAATTCCAGTGCAATTCTTAAGTCTCTACTTTAAAAGTATCTTTGAAATATTGAATGGCATAGTTTTCTATCTTTTAAATGATGAATTTACTTAAATTTGCTTTTCTTGTACAGGCTTGTTTCTGTGATGAACATACAAGGAGCAAGGTGTTTAAACAAGAAAAAGGAAAACAGCCTCCTTGTCCTAAGTGTGGGCATGAAACTCAGGAGACGAAAGATCTTAGCATGTCAAGTAAGGCTTCTCTTAAGCTCTTAGCATGTCAAGTAAGGCTTCTCTTAAGCTCTTAGCATGTCAAGTCAGGCTTCTCTTAAGCCCTTAGCATGTCAAGTAAGGCTTCTCTTAAGATCTTAGCATGTCAAGTAAGGCTTCTCTTAAGATGTGGATGGAGTGCTTGGCTTTTGTGCTTAGACTAAATTTTTTCTTCTGTTCGTGTGTGTGTGTGTGTGTGTGTGTGTGTGTGTGTGTGTGTGTGTGCGTGTGTGTGCGTGTGTGTATGTATGTGTGTGTTTGTCTCGGCTTGGTACAGAAATATATGTGGAGACCGGAGATCTCATTTCTTAGGAAGATTCTTAGTTTCTTTTCTGTTGCTGTGAAACCATATCAACAAAAGCAGCGTAAGAACAGAAGGGTTTACTGTGGGTCGTTTGAAGACACAGTCCACCATAGTGGAGTCAAAGAAGCAGGAGCTCAAAGCGCTGGTCACATGGTGTCTGAGGCAAAGGAAAGCAGTGAATGCATGCTAGTGCTTAGCCTGCTCTCAGTGTGTTACATGCTGTAGGATCCCCTACACAGGGAATGGTTAAGATGGGTCTTCACCTCAGTTACCATAATCAACCTAAATGCCCACAGTCATTCCCAGAGGCCCATCTCCCAGTTCTTTCAAGTTGACAACACTGACCATCACGTTGATGAAGGTATCTTCCTTCCCAACCTTTTCTGTTTTTCTTACTATTTTTGTTTGAAATGATGGCTGTATTGAGTGAGATTTTTTTAGAGCCTTGGAAAAGATGTAATTAATGTTATGAATTTTATGTAAGAAATATAACAGCATTCGTTGACTAAGATTTAGTGTTGCCTTAGTTAATGACAGTGTATGCTGAAATTTAGAGTTGAAAATTCAGGGTTTTTGTTGGTTGGTTGTTTTTGGAGGGAGGGTTTTCTGTAGCTCAGACTGATCTCCCTACCTTGGCCTCCACACGTGGCAGCTGTTCTGACTTAGGCTTCCTTGTTAAATAATTGCTTAGCTATGTATACATAATATTCAAGGGTAATTTTCAGTACTTGGAATTTGGATTCATTTGAAGCTATTCTTAGGTTCCTGGTATTTGAGCATAGTGCTTTTGTGATGAGTACTATGAGTAATTGGTTTATGGTTTTTGTGGAACCTTTAAATGACTTAATAACACTACAAGCATCCATCTAGTAATATGGGTCACATTTTGCTGAAGAGAAGTTTGACTATTAACTTATTGTCAGAATGGAACCATATTTCCAAATGATGCTAACATTATTAAAATGCAGTTATTTAATGAAGTGAGAGTGATTTTGCTGATTTTTACCACATTTTGTTAGAAGTGAAAAGAATTGATAAATTATTTTCTATGGCATTTATAAGAGTAGCCTTAATTTTGACATATCTTAATTCCATAATGCGTGGAATCAGTAATGTTCTGTCATTTATGTTCCTCAAAAATAAACTTTCAATTGACCAAATGAAAGGTATTTTAATTTTTAAGATGGTTAATTTAGAAAATTATTTTTTTCTCATTTCTTTTCTGATTTTATCTAGGCATAATGAAATATTCATTACTTGTTATGATATTATATATACCTACATGAGAAAATTATGGAAATACGGCCTTTTTGAGAATAAGCAGTGATTGACTATGTTCCTGAGGACCGTGAGGATGTGTCAAGCATTGGCACTAACCGATGACGTGTGTGTGCCCGTTTCTTGTAGCACGCTCCTTGAAATTTGGAAGGCAAACTGGAGCTGAAGAGGGAGATGGAGCTTCTGGGTATGATGCTTACTGGAAGAACCTTTCATCTGACAAGTATGGGGATCCTGGGTACCAGGAGGAGGAGGAGGAAGAAGAGGAAGCAGAGGATGATGAAGAGGAAGAAGATGAAGGCAGGAAGGATTCAGATGTGGAGTCATCAGATCTGTTCACTAGTTTGAATTTAGGAAGGACCTATACCAGTGGCTATGCTCAGTACGAAGAGCAGGAGGACTAGCAGAGCCTCTCCTCCCGGCAGTCATGCACGAGGAGGAGGTGCGTACGTGCTGGGTGAATTGTGGAGGTGTGCAGACGTGGCCTCCCTTGGCCTTGTGCAGAAGACTAGTCCTGCTAGGCCAAGGAGCAGGTCGTGGCATTTTTATAGGAACTGATAATCAGGCTTTTAGTATCAGAAAAATGTATTTCAAATGAAAGACCCTTACTGACTAGGCAAACAGTATCATGAGTTGGATTGTTATGATTTCAGTGATCTGGGAGGTTTTGCCAGTGAGATATATATAAAAAATGCAGGATAAAAGAATAGAAAGGTAATATATTTATTTGAAATTAAATTACTGCTTTTAATTCAAAGCACTGCTTATAAATTCATAAGTCTGGTTTTACATGTCTGCATTCACATGCCCACTGTTTTCTTTACAATGTATGTCCTGTCCAGTGCTTGTTAATTAACTGTATCAACAAAGGTGACTACCTAGCCATTTTCATATATATCATATAAGAAATAGTATTACAAAGGTTTCACCCAGGAAATCTTACTCTTTGGAATAAATCTAATATTACACTTGAAAACTTGTTTGAATTGTTGTTTATTTTGGGAAGCATTTTGGTATTTTTCTATAAACTGTTAAAGTTTGGGCTTAATATTGGAATAGGTGACAGATTAATTATGTGGCATAAAGATAAGCAGTCTAGCTAGCCCCTGTAGTCCTGACACAAGTTTCAGTAGCTACTGTTTGTGTTGTTGGTGAACTGAGATACTGTAGTTAGTGGTTGTCTTAGTTTGCCCTCTGTTACTCTGAACAAAGCACCTTAGAGGAGGAAGGGTTTATGTCGGCTCCCAGTGTGCCATGGCAGGAAGGCAGGGTCATAGGAGCATGAGGCCAGCTGGTCTCATTCCATCAGCAGTCAGGAAGAGGGAACAAGAAGTGGGGCTGGACTAAAACTCCAGGCCACCCCAGTGACACCGGACGTGTACCTCCCAAAGGTTCCAGAACCTGGAACAGTGCCACTGGCCGGGGACCAAGTTGAGATACATGAGCCTCTGGGAGCCATTTCACATTCAAGTCATAAAGTAGTTGAAGAGAAAGCATGCCTGACTGGCTGGCCTGTGAAGGATGACAGTTACAAGCCATTCTGGTTTAGAGACATCTAAGAACAGCAGGAAGTACTAAAGGGCAGCAGAAGCATGGGTGGAAGTCAAGAGCTCTTTCCTATGAAAATAGCTCTTTATGTCCTGTCAGTCCAAATGGGTCTGTCATGCCAGGGTCGGGGCACTGCTTGGGCAAACCTGAGTAACCCTGACAAATGAGATTGAGACATCAGGCCACTGTTGAAGATCTGTACTTCCCAGACTCCTGAACTTGCTGAACCTGTAATCAGCTTCCTTCCAGTCAAGGGTGAACAGCCCCTGCCCCTTTCCTAAACTGAATGACAATGCAGAGGCATTTTGTGTGCAATTTGCCTATTTAGTACTTAGCCTGTACAGCCCATTCTACTTAATATATTCCTCAGGCCAAAAACTGAGATGATTTAGCAATGTTGAAGTTAAGTAAAACCCAGGGCTAAGTAAAAACCTGGGTTCCAATCTCAGTACTCACATGGTGGCTAGCAACTGGCTGTAACTCCAGTTCGAGGGGACCTGACACCCTCTTTTGTTTTCCACAGGTACTGAACGACACATGGGCACACTAATATACATGGAGGCATAACACTTCATATATCAAAAAATAAGTATTAATAAAATTTTTTTAAAGAATTGGCATGCACCGGGAAGCACGCTTGGCAAAAGTGGTGGCCAGGCTTATTGAGACAGATGGGAAAGGTATTTAAAATGTTGAGGGAGGGCTGGCAAGATGGTTTCATTGGTAAAAGAGCTTACCATTAAGCCTGATGACAGGAATCAATCCCTGGACCCCACGTGGTGAAAGATCCATCAATAATTATATTTCATGAGAAGGACTGGGCACGGCAAACTTTAGGGCGGCTCTCTGTAGGCCGATTCAGCTGTGGAGGAACCTGCAGAGCTGGCCTTGCTGAGGATGGTATGTGATAGAGAAAGTAATGGCCAAGAGGGAGAGCCTAATTGCCATCCTGGGAGTAAAGGCCAAGTGTCAAGATGAGGATGGTATCCAAGAGGATCTGTTCTGTAGAGTTAGGGAGAAGGTTAGCACCACAGCGTGTGTGTATTTCACACCTGATGTTAATAGTGTGGCCCAAACAACAGTTGATGCAGAAGGCTTCTTCCTCTGAGAAGTATCTACAGCAGATACGAGCTCTCTGGCAGATGTACATTGTAATAGAAATAGCTCTGCTTACTGGGCCAGAGGGAGGATGGTGTTGTACTGGAGATGAAGATGGGTTAAGGTATGTTGTTGTTGAATCTGTGACAAGCTACAGTACCCCCCCCCAAAAAAAAAAAAAAAAAAAAGAAAAATCCATGATGGTCCCTAGAGTTCTAAAGACAATCTACATTTGGAAAGCTATATACCACCTGGAACAGTCTCACTTCCAAGGCTGATCTAGATACCTTCACTTCTGGGTGCACCTCTCTGCAACAGAGGTTAAGTGCTTGGTACCTGACTGAGCATCATTGCTTCATGAAACAAATCATTTCCAATAGAATGAACTCACATTTGCGTAGTGGGCATACCTTCAACTCTGCAGAAGCTATTAGTATCTGAGTGCAAATCGAGTGTTTTGCTGGCATGAGATTGTGTATCATGAGCATCAGATCGGGATTTTCCTTAAAGGAGGTACAACCACATCCTGTGGTCAAGAGATACACTGCTCATGTCCCATACACTCTATCCTTGCATGAGGATGCTTTGCTGTTATGGTGTGCCAAGGATGCAGCTGAAGCAGCAGCTTGGAGGCAGCAGTACTGTGATACGATGCCACCTTTAAAGAACATATACGTGGAACTAAAAGCCTTTTATTTCAGTGTCCCTATCAGGCAAAATGCGTGTGTGATAGTTGAATAATACAATGCTGGATTCATGTCCTGTTGAATCCTCAAAGTGTGATCTTGTTTGGAAGTAGTTTCTTTGTGAATATAATTAGTTAAGGTGAGTATGGTGGCTTAGTGTGAGCAGTAAGTCCAGAGACTTATATCATGAAAGAAGTACATAGACAGACATGAGGAGGAGGGCAAAAAAAAAAAAAAACAGCGAGGGGCTGGAGTGATGGCTCAGTAGTTAAGAGCACTGACTGCTCTTGCAGAGGACCTGGGTGCAACTCCCAGTATCCGCATGGGGGCTAACAAGCATCCATAACTAGATCCAGGGGATCCGATGCTCTCTTCTGACCTCCATGGCATGACTCAGGTGCACATACACTCATGTGGGCGGTACACTCATACACATAAAATGAAAGTATAATAATAAAAAAGAACAGTCAGGTTGGAATGATCCTTCACCAGGTGCAAGAACACCAGTGACTGCCATCAACCGCAGATGCTGGAGAACAGGCGCGAGAACACCAGTGACTGCCTTCAACCGCAGATGCTGGAGAACAGGCAATAGTTTAGGTTTTGGAGCCTCTAGAAGGACAGACTCAGTGACCACTTAATTTCAAACATCTGGGCTCTAGAACCACAAGAAAATAGACACATTGTTGTTTTAAGCTCCAAATTTGGAAGTGGTTTCAGTAGAAACAAATATGCAGAAGAACTAAGGGCGTGTGTTGGCTGTTCTCTGTTGCTGTAATAAACGCCATAACCAAAGACAGCATAGAAAGGAGTTAATTTCGGCCTAAAGTTCCAGAGGGCTGAGGCCATCATGGAGGATAGGCAGAGCAGCACAAAGGCATGGTGGCCTGAGCAGGAGCTGAGAGTTCACACCTTCAACTACAAACATGAAGCAGAGAACAAAGCACATGCTGGCAAGGCTAGGAACTCAGCATACCGTGGTGACATGCACATCCCTGAAATACTGCCACCAACTGGGTCTAGGTGCTCAGACACTGTATGGCGATGTTTCTCATTCAAACCAGCACTGGTAAGAGCAGGAACTGCATCCCCTCCCCAGTAATCTTGGGGATGTTGCTTGCTTACATTCCTGCAGCTCTGGTTTTAGATGACTAAATTTCTCTTCTCAAGGAGGCCTTAGGAAGAGAACCCAGAAAAATGCCCCATTGAATTGGTAACTGCCTGCTGCCTTGATATGTGTAGCTGTTTCTGTCCAAGGACTGGAAGGAAAATGAGAATGCAGTGTCTCTGCAGAGATGAGTGGCTATCCATTAGAAGGCAAATGGGCCCCCAGCACACGATAAGGACCTGGCACAGGAACGAGAGGGCTCCAGATGATTTACTTGAGCATTCTAAGTGTCCTTTTGCTCACTTGGGAGTATAAAAAGACATGGTAGACAGGGCCAATGTCCCCAGCTTGTTAAGTGCATAATGCCTAAACCGCATGCAAATGGAGCTCTGGGTCATGGCGTCAGGTAAGCTACCCTCAGATCAGCAGACTTGGAAGCTATCAAGCAGCTCCAAGAGATGCCTCAGCTGTGGGAGCTGCCTTGAGTGTGTGCCTCTAGTGACAGGTGACCTGCTTCCCTGTTTTGGTCCAGTGTGGCCCACATTTGACAAGTAACTATTAATATGGTTACACAAGATCCAATTACTGACACTTAAGAAAATGGGTAACCAGCACTCAGGAGCAGAGGCAGGCAGATGTCTGTGAGTTCAAGGCCAGCCTGGTCTACATAGCGAGCTTCAGGCCAGCTGGGACTAAAAGGGAGACCCTGTCTCAAAAAGATCAAAAAAAAAAAAAA
>VZQC01004012.1:461318-561750 GCA_009823505.1 Rhizomys pruinosus
TTTTTTTTAATTTATTTCTGTATGTGTATCAATGTACTGTCTGCATGCAGGTCTGTGCACCCGTGTCGTGCAATGCCGCGGAGGTCAGAAGAGGGTCTCGGATTCCCCTGGAGCTGGAGTTCTCCTGGAATTGGAGTTTCAGACGACTCTCGGCCGCCATGTGGGTGCTGGGGATCGAACCCGGGTCCTCTGAAAGAGCGGTCGGTGCTCTTAACCGCTAGGCCATCTCTCCAGCCCCAAGGGATTACACATTTAATATAAGGTGTTTCCTAAAGACACTGGGCCCCCATGGTTAGAAGTCATTAATACCAGGCTAAATGACTAAGAAAGGAACAAGAAAAGCCAAACTAAACCAAACCAAAGGATACAAAAATGTATACTTGAAAGTTAGGTTGACTATGGAATGACTTAGTAACAATCCTGACAGAGGAAGAGTTCCACGTGAGAGAGCTAGGAAAAAAAAAGAAAAAGAAAAAAAGAGCAAAGACCAAACAAAAATATATTTTTAAAAAAATTATTTTTATGTGTGTGGATATGTACATGGATGATGACATGTATGTGTATGTGATGGTGCTTGTGGAGGCTAGGAAATGACCTGCTCCCCATAGAGCTACAGTTACACATGGCTGCATGTGGGTGCTGGGAACAGAACTCTGGGCCTCTGCAAGGACAGCAAGCACTCTTACATCTCTCTAGCCCACAAAAGCATATTTTAATCAGTGTATTCATTGCTTTTCTGATTACTATAACTGGATGCATGACAGGAAGCAATGTAAACTGAGAAGGATTTGTTTGGGCTCATCAGTCCAACATGGTGAAGAAGCACGCTGGCCTGAGCAGCAGAAGACTGCTTGATTACATGGGGGAGCCAGAAAGCGCAGAGAAGACAGGATGTGGCAAGGACGTCAAACATCAAAGCCACGTCTTAGGACCCACTTCTTCCAGCTAGGCCTCACCTCCAAAACGTTTTTGCCATCTTCCAAAGCAGCACCACCAACTGGGATCAGGCATTCAAACAGGCACCCTGTGGGGACAGTTCACCTCCAATCCATAACAATATGGAAATCTAAACGTGTTCCTTAAGCTCAAATACATAAATAAGTAAATAAATGAATTCTTTGGGGACTACATGCTTCTTATATTTTGTATTGCTCAATAATTTAGCAGCCATTTGAATTTTGTAGTCATTGCCATGATTTTGACTTTAAAATTGGTAGTACGTTCTTTTTTTTTTAAGTTCATTTTTATTGAGCACATTTCATACAACATTTCTTAATCAAATTTAGACTCATTCCCC
Organism: Rhizomys pruinosus; assembly: GCA_009823505.1. NCBI lineage: Eukaryota > Metazoa > Chordata > Mammalia > Rodentia > Spalacidae > Rhizomys > Rhizomys pruinosus. The sequence goes on from VZQC01004012.1 coordinate 462,616, forward strand.
CATCCATGCCCACCCCTCGCGCCCCCCACCCTCTGCCAGAGCTCATGGATTCTGTCATACATGTTAAGTCCTGTCTTCCATCTTTTTCTCAGTCTTTTCTAACCTTTTTGATGCAGAAGTTTAATGTTTTGGTCAGTTCTTGGATTAGGTTTCTCTCTCTCTTTTTTTGTTCCCTTTAATTTTGTATTCTAAAATATGCATATATACACTCTACACATAAATCAAAATTACAAAGTCTGAAAGTAAGCTATAGGTTAATTCCAAAACACATTTAAGGATTCACATTTTAACAGTAAAGTTGCATGCAGGTAAAAAATATAACTTTACATTCTTTTTTTTTAGAATATGAATACATATCTTCCACCCATATATGGTAATTACAATGTGTGAATACAAGTGGTATGTCAATTCTAGAGCCCATTAAGAGATTCACATTATAAATAGCACAGTTGCTTTCAGATACAATGAAATATAATAATAAAGTTGCTCAGTTTGCCTGCCAACTGGGGATTTGGTGTTAGCATCCACAAATGAGGGAAATCATTCATTCACCTTTATTTTTCTGGGACTGTGACTGTGTTACTCCACTTAGCATATGGCTTCCAGTTCCATCCATTCTTTTCTTTTTTTAATTTTTTTTTAATTTATTTCTGTGTGTGTATCAATGTACTGTCTGCATGCAAGTGTGTGCACCCATGTCATGCAATGCCGCGGAAGTCAGAAGAGGGTCTTGGATTCCCCTGGAGCTGGAGTTGTCCTGGAATTGGAGTTTCAGACGGCTCTTGGCCATCATGTGGGTGCTGGGGATCAAACCCAGGTCCTCTGTAAGAGCGGTCGGAGCTCTTAACCGCTAGGCCATCTCTCCAGCCCCACTATCCATTCTTAATCATCCAGTTGTACTTGGTCAAAATGATTCTTGACTTTTCCAGAAATAAGGTATAACAATGTTTGAAGAATAGAGATCTATAATCTTTTGAAGATATCTGTGTGGAAATATGAAAGAGAATTTTGAAGAATGATCTTAGTACCTTTAGAATAAATTAATCATGTACAAAATTGGCTTCAAAGGAACAATGTATTTTATGTGAAATTACCGATAGGTTTGCACATATTTTACTGCTCTTTTTAGAATTTATGAACCAAATATTGTTTCAAATCCTGGGTTTGTAAGTTTGTGCTTTGTTTTTTCTTCATTTTCTTTGAGACAAGCTTTCATATAGCCAGAGCTGACCTTGAACTCTCATCTCTCCTACCCCACATCAAGTGCTTGGATAACAGATGTGTACCACCAGGCCTCAGAGCTTTGACACTTTCTAAGTATCAACTTCTTTTCTTAAATTTCTTCATTTATAGAGAGCAGAGTGTTGGGGGAGAGTGTAACACAGAGATATTTTCATGATAAAATAAATGAGATAAATGTACCTGAATTCCTTAGTGATTTCCTAGGCATACTATATGAAATCTCATCTGGCTGAGATGCTCTGCACATGTGTTGGAGTGAGTGTGTGTGGGGTAATGATTTCAGCCTAGTAGGATACAGGTAACATCAGTGAGCCACTGCTACCTTATTGCATGAAGGTATCTGTCCATTGCATTTTCAGTTGATCACATTTTCCTGGTGTGTGCACACACACGTGTTGGGTACCTTCAATTTCCAATGCCTGTGTAGAAGTCCATTGGCTTTGGCTCTCTTCTGTAATCCTCTACACTCAATCTTCTGAGCCAAGGTGTCTCACTGAGTCTAGAGCTGCCGTTTTGGCTAGACTGGCTGGCCAGTGAGTCCTGGGGATCTGACAGTTTTTAGCCCCCAGCACTGAGGTGACAAGTGTCTATAACCACACCCAGTTTCATGTAGGTTCTGGGAACTGAGCTCAGATCCCCACACTTGTGTTGTTCAGCAAGCACATTACCTGCTGCCCATCTCTCCAGCTTGTGGTGAATTTCAGAATGATGATTTGTCTCTCTTCCCCTTCTTCCCTCTGTTTTCTGTTAGCTCAGTTACAGTAGTTTCTCTAGGCTTTGTCATCCTCTGAAATTATCGTTGATCTTTATTTTTAGTTATACAATAACATTCCGCATGAATTTAATGTTCAGTTTGATAATTTTTTTTCTTTTTCTTTTTCTTTTTTTTTTTTTTTTTTTTTTTGAGGACCAGAGTCTCCCTTTAGTCCCAGCTGGCCTGGAGCTCGCTATGTAGACCAGGCTGGACTTGAACTCACAGAGATCCGCTTGCCTCTGCTTCCTGAGTGCTGGAATTAAAGGCATGCACCACCATGCCCAGCCTAGGATAGTTCTTAGCCGCCATGTGGGTGCTGAGGATTGAACCCAGATCCTCTGTAAGAGCAGTCAGGGCTCTTAACCACTGAGCCATCTCTCCAGCCTCTCAGTTTGATAATCTTTACAAGTGTGTATGCATGAAGCCATCGCCAGTCAGCATATCCTCCTAACTACCCAAACTTCCCATTTGTAACTCTTTCCTCTACCTTCTCTCTCTGCTTACCACCCTAGAACCAGGTAACCACCGATCTGCTTTTTCCTGCTACAGTATGTTTCCTAGTATGCTATAGAAACAGGATTATACAGTGTGCACCTTTTGCCTTTTCTGTTTGTGTTTTGTTTCTTACTTAGCCTAGTTCTTTTGCAGGTCCTGTTTGTGGTTCATTCCAGTATTTCAAGGCATGCCATTCCATTGCTTAGATACATTACAATCTGTTCATATGGCAGCTGGATCCTGAACATCTAGGTTGTGTCCAGTTTTTGGTTATTACAAATCAAGCTGCTTAAGTTCTGCCTTTGGTTTAAATCACCCTCTTGGTGTGGTGTTTAGGAGTGGAAAGGACAGATCAGGAAAAGAAACTGTCAAAGCATAGTTTAGAAAAGGTTTTGTTATTTTACATTTCAAAGTGCATCTTGCTACTCTCTCCAGCATTCACTATTCATTTTTTTCTTCTCAGCCACTAGTATTGCTATGCTATTACTGTTTATTGCGTGAATAACCATAATGGATTGAATTTATCCATCCCAGTAATAGTCCATGTTTTTTTTTTAATTTATTTTCTCTGCTATTATTATAACCAATGCAGTTTCCCATTGATTACTATTGAGATGGTTCATTTTTTTCTTTTGAAACATATTTTACCTTATTTCGATGCTGAAGATTGAACCCAACACCTTCTGTATGATAGCTGTGTTTCTAGCCCTGTTCTCTCACTTTTAACCTGTTGTTCCCATGCACATCCCTACACATTAAAAAGAGTTTCTTGTAGATAGCATTATAGTTGGGTATTGCATTTTTGTTCAGTCTGAAAATGTCTATATTTAATTGGGGTGTACATGTCAATTACACTTACTACAATAGTCATGTAGATAAGTTTGCATTTGCTAATTCTTCCTGTTTATCCCATCTCTTCTCTTCCATGTTTCCCTTCATTCTCTTCATTTGCTGACTTTTCTATTTAATTAAAATTCTGTGACCACATTTTATGTCCTCTACTGGCCTATCTGATCTAACTTGCCACTTCATTCTCTGTGTTTGCTTCATAACACACATCTGTTAATTTTCATTGCCTGCACTGTCTCACTTTACCTTTACTGTTCTATATATAGCATAGACCCTTGCACTGTATTCTCACTTTACCGTTCTGTATATAGCATAGACCTTTCCACCATGTTCTCACTTCACCATTCTGTATGTAGCATCAGACCCTTGCACCATATTGTCACTTTACTGTTCTGTATATAGCATAGACCCTTGAACCGTATTCTCACTTTACCGTTCTGTATGTAGCATAGACCCTTGCATGGTGTTTTCACTTTACCACTCTGTATATAGCATAGACCCTTGCACTATGTTCTCACTTTACCATTCTGTATATAGCATAGAACCTTGCACTGTGTTCTCACTTTACCGCTCTGTATATAGCATAGACCCTTGCACCGTATTCTCACTTCACCATTCTGTATATAGCATAGAACCTTGCACTGTGTTCTCACTTTACCGCTCTGTATATAGCATAGACCCTTGCACCGTATTCTCACTTTACCGTTCTGTATACAGCATAAACCCTTGCACCGTGTTTGCCTCCCATTTCATCTTCTTGCTCTGTGTCTCATCACCACACCTTCTACATTTATTTTTTTTCTCGGTCACAGCACATTAGGATGTCTCACTATAGTCAGCCCACAGTTCACAGTTCAGTTCTTTCTCCAACTTCCAGTTGTCCTCTGAGCTTCATGCAGATTCTTCTGCTCTGCCCTGTGGCCTGCATAGTCTATTAAAGACAAGAGTCTTAGTTGGGGTTATTTCCACGATTCACCTTCCTTCTGTTCACATCTTAGGATGTGTGTCTCTGTTATTATTTAGGATCCAGTGTCTTGAGAACTGTTACTTCATTTATTTTGTTCTCTTGTTGTTCTCTGTTGGATGGTGTATTAGTCACATTTCTGTTGCTGTGATAAAACACCATGACCAAGGAACTTATAAAAGGAAGAGTTTATTTGAGCTTACGATGGACGGTTCCAGGGAATTAGAGTCCATTGTGGCGGGAAGCATGGCAGCTGGAGCAGCAAGCCGAGGGTCACATCTCACAAAGAGCACAGGAAAACAGAGAGGGCAACTGTAGACCACGAGGCTTGTTAAACTCTCTAAGCCCTGCCCCCAGTGACACACTTCCTCCAGCATGGCCCACACCCCAAGACCTCCAAAAACAGCGCCACCAACTGGAGACATACGTCTGAATACCTAGAGCCTATGGGGGACACTCAAACAACCACAGATGGAGAGTAAGTCTTGTCACTGCTGCTTTCTTACTACAGTTGATGTCCCAATACTAACGTTGTGGATTTTTTTACTTAAAATATTTTTATTGGTGTTTTGTGTATTATATACATCATTTCTCAGTTCAATTTAGACATATTCTCTTTTCCATAGCTCCTACCCTACCCCAGTTCATGCATTCTGCCATACATGTCTTATATCTTTTTCTCAGTCGTTTTAAAGTTTTTCTCTGCAGAGGTTTATCGTGCAGGCAGAAGTTCACTGCTTCAGTCAGTTCTGTGACTGAGTCCTTTCATTGCTGTTCCCTCTCATCTGTATTGCTCCAAAATATGCCCATATATATATATATCACATATATACCAAAATTATGACCTCTGAAAATATGTTAATTCCAAAATATGTTTAGGAGTTCACATTTTTCCCTTTGAATTTTTATATTACTCTAAAATATGAATACATAACCTCCATCCATATACCACAATTACAAAGTCTGAAAATAAGTGGTAAGTTAATTCTAGAGCCTGTTAATATATTCACATTATAACAGCACAGTTGCTTTCAGATAAAAAAAATATAACATTAACGTTGCTCAGCTTGCTTTTCAACTAGGGATTTGGTGCTAGCATCCACAAATGAGGGATACCATTCTTCACTTGTTTTTCTGGGACTGTGTTACTTCATTTAGCATAATGGCTTCAAGTTCCATCCATTTACCTGCAAATCTCATGATGTCATCTTTCTTTACTGCTGCATAGAATTCCACTGTGTAGATGTACCACATTTTCTCTATCAACTCTTCAGTTGAAGGACACTTGGGTTGCTTCCAGCTCTTTGCTATTGTGAGGAGAACTGCAGTAAACATAGATGTGCATGTATCTCTGTGATAGGATGTGTCTTGTGGGTATATGCCCATGAGTAGTATGACTGGGTCAGGTGGTAGGCTTATTTTTAGTTTCTTAAGAGTTCTCCACACTGCTTTCCATAGGGGTTGCATGAGTTTGCATTCCCACCAGCCTTTCTTTATGCCAATAACCAGCAATTGGAGAAGGAATACAAGAAGACTTTCCCACTCACAATAGCCTCCAGAAAAATAAATTATCTATGAACAAACCTGACCTAAACACTAAAAGTCTCTACAATGAAGATTTTAAATCCCTAAAGTAGGAGATTGAGGAAGATACTAGAAGATGGAAGAACCTCCCATGCTCATGGGTTGGAAGAATCAATGTAGTAAAAATGACCATCCAGCCCAAAGTAATAAACAGATTCAATGCAATCCCAATTAAAATTGCCATGAGCTTCTTCACAGACCTAGAACAAAGCATCCTAAAGTTCATATGGAGAAACAAAAGACCCTGGATAGCCAAAACAACCCTGAACAAAAAAAGCAATACAGGGGGGGATTATCATACCAGACTTCAAACTATATTACAGGGCTATAGTCATAAAAACAGCCTGATACTGGCACAAAAACAGACCCATAGATCAATAGAACAAAATTGATGATCTGAACCTGAGCACATCCAACTTCAGCCACCTCATATTTGACCAAGGGGCCAAGAAGACTCAATGGAGGAAAGACAACATCTTCAGCAAATGGTGTTGGCATAACTGGGTCACCACTTGTAGAAGAATAAAACTAAAGTCCTACCTCTCACCATGTACAAAAATGAATTCCAAATGGATCAAAGACCTCAATGTGAAACCTGAAACTCTGAAAATGATAGAAGAAAACATTGGTAGTAACCTACAAGACATAGGCCTAGGAAAGACTTTCTAAATCAGACAGCAGCTGTGCAAAATATTCAAGGTCAACAATTGACAAATGGGACCTTATTAAACTCAGGAGCTTCTGTACAGGGAAAGAAACAATCAAAGAAGTGAAGAGAAAACCCACAGAGTGGGAGGAAACCTTCACCAGTGATACACCTGATAGAGCATTAATATCCAGAGTGTATAAACTACTCTAAAAACAAAGGAGGAAGAAAACAAATGACCCTCTGAAAAGATGGAGCAAAGAGCTGAAGAGAGACTTCACAAATGAAGAAGTAAAGATGGCTGAGAAATATCTTAAAAAGTGTTCAACATCATTAATAATTAAGGAAATGCAAATTAAAACTACCTTAAGATTTCACCTTACTCCCGTAAGACTAGCTATGATCCAGAAAACAATGGCTAATGCTGGAGAGGTTGTGGGGAAAGGGGAGCAATACTAATATTTTTAATAGATACAAACCAGTCTTTTCTTTGCATATTGTTTTCATCCTTTCATCATATAAAGGTCGTTGTAGCATTTTGAACCTACAAAATAGAAATGCATGGCAAGATTTATTTGCGGTAGAGTAGGCAGTAGATTTCTAATTCAAACTTAGTCTTTCAGTGCCACATGTGGTAGAACACATCTGTAATTCCAGTACTGTGGTGTGGAGGCAGGAGGGTCAGGAGTTTATGGGCAGTCTTGGCTACACGTCTTGGGCTGCATGAGACACTGTCATAAAAGGTCACCACCCCCAAATCTTTTTAGTGATTTTCCATCAGTAAACTAAGAAAAGTTATTATTATGAAATTTTTTAGTGAATATTTTTATTTTAAAATATATTGATTGAGTTTTAGTTTTGATTTTTGGATTTTTGAGACTGAGTCTTATTATGAAGCACAGGCTGGCTTAAAACTTGCATTAATTCTCACTTCGTCTGCACAGTGCTGGGAGTATAACTTTACACTTACACACCAAAATGCTTAGTTTAGAAAAAAATTTTAATGTGAAGTATATTTTGTATCATTCAGGAGATATCATGGTGGTCAGATATCAATAAGAATTTCAATGGAAGCCGGGGGTGGTGGCACACGCCTTTAATTCTAGCACTCTGGAGGTAGAGGCAGGCAGATCTTTGTGAGTTCAAGGCCAGCCTGGTTTACAGAGCAAATTCCAAGACAGCTGGGGCTACAGGGAGACCCTGTCTCGAAAAGACCAAAAAAAAAAAAAAAAAAAAAAAAAAGAATTTCGATGGAGACTAAACACTATTATTTGGATCTTATGTAACTAAGAATGAAAAAGTCTCAGACTATCTTTTAATATGTCTTTAATCATTATAAAACATGAACGGATTGAAATATCATATTGGATACTACACACACACACACACACAATTCTAATGTTAAGTGTTTTAAAGACAGGGACATTTCTTCACAGTGTGGAGCACACTCTGTTAACCAGCTGACTGTGTTAGTTACTTTTCTGTTGCTGATATAAGAACAGCCATGAAAGCAACTTAGAGAAGGAAGAGCTTATTTGAGTTTACAGTTCCACAACGGTGCGGGAGGCAGGGCTAAAGGAAGCGAGCAGAGCAGAAAGCTGAGTGATCGCTTCTCCAAGCAGGCATAGGAAGCAGGAAGTGACTGGGAACATGTTAAGACTTAAGAACTTTCTAGGGCTGGAGAGATAGCCTAGCGGTTAAGAGCACCGACTGCTCTTGCAGAGGACCCGGGTTCGATCCCCAGCACCCACATGGCGGCTAAGAACTGTCTGTAACTCCAATTCCAGGAGAACTCCAGTTCCAGGGGAATCCGAGACCCTCTTCTGACCTCCGCGGCATTGCACGACACAGGTGCACAGACCTACATGCAGACAGTACATTCATACACATACAAAAATAAATAAAATTTAAAAAAGGAGAAAAAAAAAGAACCTTCTAAACCCGCCCCCGCTGACATGCTTCCTCCAGCAAGGCTGCATCTCCTAAAAACTCTCAAAACAGAGCCACCAACTGGGGACAAAAATGTCCAAATACTTGGGGCCTATGGGGGACATTTTCATCCAGACTGCCACAGAGAGATTTTTGGGGGGGTTTATTTGGATTGGTCTAATCTAATGACAAATGTTCTTAGGGGATTACAGTCACTCACCAAAACATCTTTGATAGAAAAAATGTAACTTTTTAAAAAGTGTGTATGTGTGTGTGTGTGTGTGTGTGTGTGTGTGTGTGTGTGTGTGTGCATCTGTGTGTGGGAGTATGTTCACATGAGAGTACAGGCACCCATGGAGTCCAGAAGATGTGAGATCCCTGGAGCTAGAATTAAAGGTGGTTTTGAGTCACTTGATGAGGGTGCTGGGACCTGAACTCTGGTCCTCTGTAAGAGCAGTATGAGCCCCTAACTGCTGAGCCATCTCTACAGCTCTTTGGTAGAAATTTTAATGTTAAATATATGTTTAAGTTTTCAAGAGAAGACCATGGTAATCAGCTATCCCTGGTATGCACACATAAGCACATGTATGTACACAAATATATACATGTGTTTTGAAAGCTCCATTTCCATATACAGAGCACTCTTAAGGCTAAGTTGTGAGAAGTAAAAAGGAGGGGTGGTTAAGTGGGGTGGGGGAAAGAAGGCAGTGAGTGGCCTCTTTTGAGTGTAGGGGAAGGAAACTGTGAGCCTGGGAGCAGAGTTCCCTACAGCAGGTGGAAATTCTAGGAAAGAAATTTTCCTCAGGGAGATGCAAGCCTGCCCACACCTCACCTTTAGCTTAGAGGGGCCTGTGCTGTGCTTGCTTCTGCAGAAATGTAAATAAATTTGTATTTCTTATGACACTAAATTTGTGCTGATTTACTACAGCACCAATAGGAAGCTCATGGATATAGGTATCTCTATAATCTTAAATGACTCTTCATGCTCGTTGTGTTATGTGAATATAGGCTTAAGTGCTAGTGCATAAAATTATCATTAGTTTCAAATAAAATCAGAGTGCTTTCAGAGTTTACTCTAAAGTACTCTGTAGTTTAACCATAAGTGAAGTGCAGAAATTTATAAAAATCGAACTCAAGGAGAGTAGCAGAAGGTGGTCAAATTTACTCTCACAATGTTGGCTTTTTTTTTTTTTATGTTTCATGAATGAAGAACTTTAAACTGGGCCTTAACATGAAGGTTTGCTCTTTGAGACACAAGGTGTCTCAAAAGGTGGCCAAGAAGAAATGGTGCTAAGTGACTGCTGGTGGCAGCAGTTAGGGCTGTGAAGTTTGGTTTCTCTGGAGCCCTTCACTCAGCATGGCCTGGAAGCTTCTTTGAGCCATGGATGAATCCTCAGGACAAGTGTATTGAGGATGCGAGATTTTTTTTATTACCTACAGTTCAACACCTCTGGGTCAGATGTCTACTGAGAACTCCTGAGTAAGTGTAAGAAAATATGAGGAGACAAGAAATGACCTGGGACTGTTTTTCATACTTGAGGACTTGCACAGTCCCAAAGATACAGTTGTATCAAATACACAAAATTCACACACATTAAAATATGTAGAAAAGACACAAACACATCATTTTAAAAATTAAATCTATGCCTCCCTAGTATAACAGGGAAGGAGCATAATACAAATGAGAGAGAGAGAGAGAGAGAGAGAGAGAGAGAGAGAGAGAGAGAGAGAGAGAGAGAGAACACATGGAAGTCCTTACACACGACTTAATATACTGGTCCCATGCTGATGTGACCCGTGCATCGTACCCTCCATGAGATAAAGGCATAATGGAAGCAGAGTACACATCATCTATCTGGCTTTGACCTGATAACAAGAACTATCTGAACCCATGTGTGTAGTATACTCAAGGAACCAGTTGGATGACTTTATTGATAGTATTTCTATTTTAAGAGAGAAATGGTGTGCTTAATGTTATCAGACAATCATGATAATAAAAACAAACTAGCGTTATTGAAGTTGTATTTTTCTGGAAACTCTTATTTGCTGGATGAAAGGAAAGTTTAAAGAAAATATTTTATCTCTACATTTCAGTCAGAAGGCCACCTAGACTTCTCAACCCAGCTTTGAACTTGAGTGTAAAGAAAATGTTTGATCTTCTTTGTCTTTCAACTTGACAGAATGTCCTTCTTCTTTGAAATACACTTTTTGTTTTATGTGTGCTTGTCAATGTGTTTTAGACATGTAAAACTCTTGGGGGTAAGACATGAGACTTTTTATTTAACCTGTGAACATCCTTCCAAATGCCTATGTATCTGATGGAGTTGCCATTCAAAAACAATATTGCTCTCTTTCTCCCTGTAGTAGTTTGATCTAATGGTAGAAGAATTGGATTCAGCTTCTTTGCTTAGAGGCTTTAAAATTATAAAGATAATTTGGGGTAAGATTTCGTTTCCATTCAACAAATATTTGTTGAGGGCCTTCTCTATGGTTACTTATTAAGTGACTGTCATTGGGGTTAGGTGGATGGCTGTGTGGGTAAGAGAACTTGCTGTACAAGCAGGAGAAGATGAGTTCAAATTCAGAAAACCCAATATAAAGAGTCTAACTTGGTCCCACACCCCTGTGGCCAGTTTTGTGGGGGATGGAGACAAGAGGCTCCCTGAGGCTTGCTGGCTGTCATCCTAGCTCCAGGTTTAGTGAGAGACCTGTCTCCAGGGAGGAAGGTGGAGAGGGATAAAGCCAGACATCTTATGTCCTCCCCTGGGCTTTGTGTACACTTGCAGACACACACACACACACACACACATACACACACACACACACACATATACACACACACACATTCTGAGCTTAATGGGCTTGATCCCTGTCTCTCTTCCCCTAAAGTGGGTAAAAAATGAAGTTAAAGAGAAGCTATAATAAGGATAAAAAATATGATAAAGAACAATGCAGGAGATAGATAGTGTATCAAAATGTGCTACATGAGTGACCCACAAACTAACAAGTTCTGCTGAATGTGATCTTTTCTGACCCAGGAGTTAATTTGCAGGAAGAGGCTTCTGATGCTGCCTTTATTTTCTTTTGAAAACAAAAGTGAGACCATTCTGATTTTAGATGAAACAAATCTGTCCATCAATTATTGCTTTGGCAAAAAGTCATTCCAATGGAAATCTCACCATTAGGAAGAATGTGTTAACTGCTAACACATCCATTAATAAGTAATAACATAATCATGTACAGTTCAGTTAATGCATTTGCATATCATACTACATCTTAGATAATATAGCATTAAATGATAAAATCAGATCATTTCCCCTCTGGGCTTTTGTCATTTACTCAGTTTCATTTTAAAAGGGCATTTAATTTGGCTGGCTTTCAGAGAATTCCCAACTCCTCAGCATGTCGACACCTTTTAGTACCAAAAGTGTGTGACTGCCTTGACCTTCATTTTTATTTTAAAGGCTGAGTGAAATCTAGAAATAGACAAAGTAGCATCCACTGAGCCTGCTGCTTTATTAGAAAGGTACATCAGAGATGCGTTGTTTTTGAAGAAAAGAACATTCACAGCTCTCGGCAGATGTGGGAGAATAAAGAAAGTCAAGAGGACTGCAATGGAATGAAAGGATCTGTTGCCTGTTAGAGGAGGAACTCTGTCGTCCCTTCAGAGCTCCCAGGACCAGGAGAGTGGAACCTTAGTGTTGGTGGCAGAAATGCCTGGAGTTGTAGACACAAGCAGCTCTTAGTAGCAGAGGCAACAGGAAGAGGCTGTTAGATTTAAGGGGTCCTGTCTCCTGTCTGTTCGCCTTGATCCAGGCCACTCTTCCTGCCGTGAACTCCAGGATGGCCTGTTGACCACCAGAGCCCTATTTCCTGTTCTGTCCCTCTTTTCAGTATGTTACACAAGTAGAGACCAGACACTAGCTTTTCCCAAGATGGCCCCTTCCCTTTCCAACATTTCCTCTTAACTCCCAGTTGCTACCTTCTTTTCCCCCTTTAAATGCCATTACCTAAATGTTGTAACTGAATATGTAGACATGTAGTCTGTCTACTGAACTGTGTCCTGTTTCTAGGGTTCCATTCTATCTGCTAAATCTATGTTTGCAATTTTCTCAGAAGACCCAAGAAAAAGTGTTCAAAAAATTAACAACCAAATTAGATACCTTTAAGGATGTGGGTAAACTAGTTATAAATAGGTGTATACTTGCTATCACACATGTTAAAAGTTATATGCTATAGGATTGGAGAGATGGCTAAGAGTGTACACTCCTCTTGCAGAGGGCCTGTATTTTGTTCTCAGCATCCATGTCTGGCACCATCAACCAACCGTCACTCCAGCTCCAGTGGACTTTCATGATCTGGCATCTGTGGGTATCTGTACTGAAATGCACATACACCCGTAGAGACACAGACACATACATGCAATTAGAAATAATAAAAATAAGGGCTAGAGCCAGTGATCTTAACAGTTGATGGCTCAACAGTTGAGCCATCAACTGTTAAGATCACTGGCTGCTCTTGCAGAGGACATGGGTTCAATTGCCACCCTACATGGTGGCTAACAACCATTTGTAACTCCGGTTCTAGGGGAATCTCTCTTCTGACCTCCATGGGTACTACACAGCATGCAGGCAGCACACACATACACACACACACACACACACACACACACACACACACACACACACACACACAAGATTAAGATATGAGAGAAGCCAGTTTGGCAGAGGACTAGAAACCCTTTCCCACCCGGGCTATGTGCAACAGAACATACAAGAAAACAAACCAAAACAAAACAATATACAATGGCAGGAGAGGCTGGTGCTATGGAACCAACTCTAGAGAGTCATGTGCCACGTGTGGCCTGGCTCCTTCTTGGTGCATGCCTTTTCCCCAGATCTCTAGGCCATTCCCCTTCTAAGGAGTACTTCCCCTTTCTTAATAAACCATCTATGTTTCTATTTCAAATTGAGTGTCCTTGCTGAAAATTCTTTGTCTTTGGACACAAGAGCCTGGAAATTTTCTTGGCACCCCCAGGACTCAGCCAGATTTGTGCCCATTACAATATATCAGTGTAGACATAGATCTTCGTTCTGTTCGTACAGTTCATGATGTATTCATCTTCAGACTTTTCCTCATCTTTGGCCTTATATATCAGGCTCAGTTTCTATGTCCATCTTTACTTTCACTTTTTTAAATTATACATTTTTTTGAATTTTCATGTGTTTCATGCATAATTTTTCAATTGGTCTTAATTGCCTTTACACAGGCTTCTCCATTGGCAGCCTCCTGCAGCTCCCAGCCCTCCTGAGGTCACACATTCTGTCATTTGTGCTAGGGTCCATTGTAACAAACCCCTCTTACTGCCCAATCCTCAGTGCCAGCTCATCCCCTGAGCTCTAGTCAGCCTATCCAGAGTCCCTTTCCTAAGGAAGGCTAATTCTTCCTCATCCAACCACAATCAGCTGCCAATATTTCCCAGCTAAGTTGGGCTCTGCTACCCATTTCTGCAGGTCTGTGCTGTGTTTTTGTACAGCTGAGCTTGCATGAGTCTTGTGCATGCTGATACCAAATGCTGTAGGTTCATGTGAACAGGGACCCAGGAGCTTGTTGGGATTCATTTCTGGTTGGTCTTGCACCATCTCTCTGGCTCTTAAAATCCTTTGACTCCCTCTTCTACAATGTTCCCTGAGCCCTGTGAGGGTGAAGCTGAATATAGGTAACCTGTCCATGGAATCACAGTCTGTAGACTCCTAATTTCCATGGTTTGGCCATTCATGCCTGTTTGAGTTCCTGGCCTCCTGTTGCATGGGGGAGCTTCCTTACCCAGAGATAAGAGATAATTAATGCCTTCTCTGGTCCTTGTTCTATGTAGCATGAGGTTTATGTGTAGAGGTTGCATTGTAGATGTGTCTGTCACCACTTTCACTTAAAGAAAACTGTTTTATTATTTTTTTTCTTCCTTAAAAGATGTCATGTTTTCCTTGAGGAAGTGCTCGAAGGTTCCTCCTTGGAAATCCCAAACAACCATCAATCCTGCTCTTTTGATCCACATTGGGGTCTTTCCCTCCCATGGTCCCCCAAAATGAAGTCCAGTAAGCACATGCCCTGTCTTGATCCCCCTGCACTGGCCTCCATGATACAGCTCAGGTAGTCCAACAATGACAGTCTACACTCTGACAAGGCTGACATCCAATTAGCTGTTTAGTCCATAAGCTGGGTATTTCAGTGGTTCCCATCTGGCATTGAAGGTTTGGAAGATTCTTGTAGAGATATGAGTCCTCATTCCATATTAGGAGGTTAAAAAGCTGTGTCTCGGGGCTGGAGAGATAGCCTAGTGATTAAGAGCGCCTACTGCTCTTGCAGAGGACCCAGGTTCAATCCCCAGCACCCACATGGTGGCTGACACCGTCTGTAACTCCAATTCCAGGAGAACTCCAGTTCCAGGGGAATCCAACGCCCTCTTCTGACCTCCTCGGCATTGCACGACACGGGTGCACAGACCCGCATGCAGACAGTACATTCATACACATAGAAAATAAATAAATAAAATTAAAAAAAAAAAGCTGTGTCTCATGCTGTTGAGGAATGCCAAAAGCAGTAGCAGCCACAGAGTACATGTACTTGCAGTAAGAATTGGTGATAGGCCAAACAATAGTACTCTCTCTTTATTCTTTTTGTCTCTAATTCAAGTGATATGTGTATGCATGTAGTTTGTATGTATGTATGTGTATATAAAACTATGTATATATCTACATAAAAAAGAATGTAAAGTTATACTTCTTTTTACCTGCATGCAACTTTATTATTAAAATGTGAATCTGTAAATGTGTTTTGGAATTAACCTATAGTTTATTTTCAGAATTTGTAATTTTGATTTATGTGTGGAGTGTATATATACATATTTTGGAATAATATAAAATTAACGAGAACAAAAAAAGAGAGAAAAACCTATTCAAAGAACTGACCGAAGCAGTAAACTTGTGCATCGAAAGGGTTATAAAAGACTGAGAAAAAGATGCAAGACAGGACTTAACATGTATGACAGAATCTATGAGCTCTGGCGGGGAGTGGGGGGGCATGAGGGGTGGGTATGGATGGGGGAATGAGTCTAAATTTGATTAAGAAATGTTGTACGAAATGCACTCAATAAAAATTAACTTAAAAAACTGTTTATTATTCTTATTTTATGTTGTGGTGGTTTGAGTGCCAATGTCCTCTACAGGCTCCAAGTAGCTGGACACATGGTCCCCAGTTTCATGCACTGCTTGGGATGTTCATAGAACTTTTGTGTGCTATGGCCATGCTGGAGGAAGTGTGCTGCTGGGCATGGGCTTTGAGAGCATGTAGCCCTGTTCTCTTCCAGCCTGGCTTTCCCTGCTTCCTGTGCCTGCCTGAAGATGTGAGTGGTCAGCTTTCTGTGCTTTCAGGCCTGCAGCCGTGCTTTCCCACCATGGTGGACTCTAATCCCTTTGGAACATAAACCGGATAGTCTTCCTTTTATATGTTTCCTTGGTGATGGTGTTTTAGCCCAGCAACAGCAAAGCAACTAAGTCACAGATGAGTGAATTTCCTGCATGCATGTAGGCACTCCTTGTGCATGCAATGGTCACAGATGAGTGATTTTCCTGCATGTATGTAGGCACTCCATGTGCATGCAATGGTCAAAGAGGCCAGAAGAAAACATGGGATTCCCTGAAACTGGAATGAAAATGGTTGTTAGGTGTCATATGGGTCCTGGGAACCTAACCTGGGTCCTCTGCAAGAGCAACTGGTGCAATGAATGCTGTGAACCCCTGGGTCATCTCTACAGCCTCTCCGTCCAAGTTTTCTTTAAAAAATTTACACTTTTATTTATTATTTATTTAATTTTCTCTCTCTCTCTCTCTCTCTCTCTCTCTCTCTCTCTCTCTTTCTGTGTGTGTGTGCATGTGCGTATACGGGTGCATGTGTGTGTGTGTGTGCCATTATTTGCGTATGGAGGACAGCCTGCAGGAGCTGGTTCTGTCCTACCAAGTGGGTTTGAGGGATTGCATCATATTGTGCTGTCAGATTTGGCAGCACCTTTACCTGGCTTTTGTTTTTACCTTTACCTTTACCCAATGGCGTTTGTTTATTTTCAAATTTCTTTAGCTAATTTGGAATTCTGTCTGATATTATGACTGGAAATTATACCCTGAGCTCTAAATACTTATTTATTCAGTATTAAGGCAGTTCTTTTCTTTCATTTCTTCATTGACTCATATTCCTGATCTCCATAATGTGACCATCATCCTTCTTTTTTTTGATTTTATATATTTTTATTTATTTATTTTTTAAATTTTATTTATTTTTGTATGTGTATGAGTGTACTGTCTGCATGTACGTCTGTGCACCCGTGTCGTGCAATGCCGCGGAGGTCAGAAGAGGGTCTTGGATTCCCCTGGAACTGGAGTTCTCCTGGAATTGGAGTTACAGACAGTTCTTAGCCTCCATGTGGGTGCTGGGGATCAAACCCAGGTCCTCTGCAAGAGCAGTCAGTGCTCTTAACCGCTAGGCTATCTCTCCAACCCCAAGATCATCATCCTTCTTTAAGTAAAATTACTTTCTATAGTAATATTAATATGTTTAATTTCTTTACTATTTATAGAAAATGTTTCTGTATGCTTCTGAGAGTGAAACAATTGGGATATTTCATGTGTATGTTTTCCTTAAATATTACTTTGATTTTCAAATAAAGTGATCTGTTAATCTGAGTTTTTGATGCTTTCAAAATAGTTGTTTTATCACAGAAGTAAATATTAAGGGTTTAATATGGGTTTTTAAAATGTAACATTTAGGCCTCCTGGAGCTTCCCACAGGCTGTGTTTCTACACTGACTGCATAGAAAGAGGAGGCAGAGCAAACCCACCCCATGTACACCTCAGCCTAGGCCACTGCGTCTGATCCGTATTGTGAATGGGGAGACATGGAAAAAAAGATAAGATGTAACATTTAATATACTAGAGGTATATATTATAATGTCTCTTGTTTTTTACATTTTAGTTATAAATCTTTGTTAGTATACCAGCTTTTAACAATATCTTTTAAGGATGTTTTCCAATATATTTGAATTTATAAGCTTAGTATATTGAATACCATTTCTGCTGAGTAGAGGAAGTTCTTTTTTGGGTAATCAAAGCCTTATTTCAGTGTGATTTTTGGGCCTTTGGGTCCGTTGCTCTTATCCACCTTTTCTAAGCAGCCCTTGACCATCTCTATCTTCTTCTCACATGATTGAAGTTCCAATTTTGTACTTATTAACCCATATTTACAATTCTCATGTTAGCCAATTTGTCTTCTCAATAATATATACAATATATTGTAGAGCTTTTGAGATGTGATAAGCATCCAGTGTATATTTTTAGAACAACAGCTCTTCAGTATACAATGCACACCTCACCATGTCTAGGGATAATCTTGTTCTTCTTTCCTGTGGCCGTCTCACCACTGACATTCCACATTGCTCTTTCTCCTGTGCTCCCTGTGACAAAGATGATCACAGCTGTTAATGGGATTTATTTTTGATTCTCAAATAAGTGGCTTACAAACTCTGAAAAGATTAGCCAGAAACCACATCTTTAATATGTGATTTTTGTTGGGCCGGAGAGAGCTCAGCTGTTAAGAATGGCTAACACCTGTCTGTAACCCCAGTTCTAGGGGGATCAGCTGCCCTCTTCTGCTTTCTTCAGGCATTGCATGCATGTGGTGCAGTTACATACTTGTAGGCAAAACACTCATACACATAAAAAATGAAAATTTTGCTTTAATATATGATTTTGGTTCACCCTTCTATTAAAATGATAATTTTTACTGCTTTCATCGACCTTCTGATCTCCCTGGTTCTACCTCCTGGTTGCTGTGATTGTAGGCATGCGCCTTCACACTGATTTATGTCTGATGCAATGGTAGGGATTAAGCCCAGGGCTTCATGCATGCTGGGCAAGCACTCTAGAAGTTGAGCCAAATCCCAAGCCTTCAGTTGAAATTTTAATAGGTTTATGAACAATTCCAGGACACTTCAGAGAATATAAGACTCACCAAGTATAGATTTAATTTACTAAATTTATAAGAATTGGGGGCTGGAGAGATAGCCTAGCAGTTAAGAGCACCGACTGCTCTTGCAGAGGACCTGGGTTCGATCCCCAGCACCCACATGGTGGCTAAGAACTGTTTGTAACTCCAATTCTGGGAGAACTCCAGTTCCAGGGGAATCCAACACCCTCTTCTGACCTCCATGGCATTGCACGACATGGGTGCACAAACCTACATGCAGATAGTACATTCATACACATACAAAAATAAATAAAAAAATAAAAAAGAATTGATTGACTACTTAGGAAAGTTTTATCTGTTAGTGAGTCAAATGAAATATTTTTAAAAGAAATAAAATATAGTATGTTAGTTTTCTGAGTTTTCTCTTCACTATGACCAAAATACCAAACACAAAGAACTTAAAGGAGGACAGGAATATTTGAACTCACAGTTTTGGAAGATTTCAAGTGTAAATCTTGGTCCCAGGCACTGTGTAGTGAGGCTAGAGGGATATTATATTTGCACCTTATGGCAGACAGGAAGAACACACTGAGGAACTGGGCCAGAGAGAACCTTCAGTGTGACCGTTTTCCTCTAGCTACACTTTCAATAAGGTCATAACCTGAGACCACACATTCTAACCCATGAACCCATGGGGGGCATTTCATTTTCAAGTCACAATAGATACATAACTGTACTTAATATGTATGATCAAATCTCAGTATCCGGTTAAATTAGGAATCCCAAATTAAAGAGGAAAGTGCCTTTAATGTTTAACATACATTTCTGTCTTCATAAATATATGCATTTTATCTCCCGATTAATTTTTCTGAGACAGAGAATATAATCACATCATCCATACAATTTCAGAGTTAGTTATTACCTCATGCAATTTGTGGGATTAAACTGTCCACTGACAGGAGTGGCCTATCAAGAAGTAGTTTAGACTGAACACTTAGATTTTACAGTGTAAATCCCAAGGTGAAGCTTTTGATTTTATGCCACCACCTGTCAGTCCAGATCTTAAGTAGTGATGTTAATGCCCTCCAGATTTTTGGGGGAGGGAGGTTTGAAATGTTTCCATGGTTACCCAATTCCCATATTGATAAATCTGTTACCTATGCCAAGATGTAGAGTCAATTTTGTTCACGATAGGGGTTCTTCTTGCTTTGCCTTCTGAATTATTCAATTCTCTTCTAATTGGCTCCCACATATATTTTACATTTTTTTTCTCTAATTTCAAGATCATGCTAAAGACATCACTCCAGGACAGAAATTTGAAAAATAAATCTGAAAGTAATATAAACTTTTCCTAGATTAAAATAATCACTTCTTTTGATTTAAGAAAAAAAAATATTCCTGATGCTTACTAAAGACAGTAATGGATGCTTTATCGAAGGAGAATTAGTACTGTAGGGTTTTGCAGAAGGGGAAAGAGGTCAAACCCATCTCTCATACTGTAAGGAGAAGTAGGGATACACAGTCATGAAGCAAGAATTGGATAGGTGGATGAAAAAGCACCAAAGGAAAATATCCCAGACAAAGAAGGGGTGATGCATCACAGAAGTCTTGGTGAAGGGAGAAGGCAGGGATGCTCTGACATCAGCAGACCTGAGGTGGCTCAATTCCCACCTGAAGTTAGAGTGGCTTGACACCCGGATCAAGTCTTCTGGGTAATGGCTTAGCAGAGGCTTTTGGTGGACTAGCTTCCCCTAGGAGACACATGGAGCCCCACAGCTGGTCTAGCCAGGATGCAAAGCATCAGGTTCCTGGAGGGAAGCCGGCCCATTACTTTCCTCACTTAGCTTTTACAATGTCAGGTTCACGGTACTGCCATTCCATAAGAAAACATCATTATCGGGTCCACAGTTATCACCCCAATATGTATGCTCAGACGCTGCATTGGAACTTTGTCTGTTTTTTTTTTTTTAAGTTTATTATGTCTTTTAAATGTCTGAATAGGCTGTTCCATCTTTTTCCTTTACTAATGAAGTTATCTGTTGAAGAATCGGACCATCAAACATGATATTTTCTTATACTGTGAATTTTTCTGGATTCAGGTTCATGTTTTCTTAGATCCTGAAATTATAAACTTAATGCAAAGCTTTGAGCAGTCTCAGACTTGTTTCTTTAGCAAGGCTATAGGTTTCAATTTTCCTTAGCAGGAAACACAAGATTTTTGGTTATTTCTTCCTTGATGGCATCAGCAACCTTAGGTACACATAGCCTGATCCATTAATAGATTGATGTTACAATTACCTTCCTTATTTCCTAGACGTGTCTTAAAGAGATACTTCCTTCTGTGGGGTTTGAATGAGAATGTCCCCCATATGCTTCAAGTATTCAGACACTTTGTCCCCAGTTGGTGGTGCTGTTTTGGGAGACCTTGGAAGGTGTGGCCATGCTGAAAGAAGTACATCACTGGTCACTGGGAGTAGGCTTAGAGAGTTCAAAAAGCCTTGCCAGTCTTCAATTGCTCTCTCTTCTTCCTGTGCCCATTTGAAGATGTGAATCTTGGCTTTCTTTTTTTTCTTTTCCTTTTTTTTTTTTTTTGTCTTTTTGAGACAGTTTCTCCCTATAGCCCCAGCTGTCCTGAAACTCACCATGTAGACCAAGCTGGACTTGAACTCACAGAGCTCCACCTGCCTCTGCCTCCTGAGTGCTGGGATTAAAGGCTTTCTGCTTCAGCTCCTGCCACCATGCCTCCCTGTCACAATGGACTCCAATTCCCTGGAACCGTCAGTCTAAGCTCAAATAAACCCTTCCTTTCATAAGTTCCCTGGGTCATGGTGGTTTTATCACAGCAAGAGAAAGATGACTAATACACCTTCTTTTGTGATAGTCTACCCAGAAGTACAGTTCATATGAAAAATACACTATAAATACTTCATTCCTTCCCTTTATTTTCTAGTTTAAAATCTTTAATATATTTATTCATTTATTGTGTTTATGTGTGTACATGCATGTGTAGAAGGATCAGAAGTTCAAGGTCATCCTTGCATTCATAATGAGTTAAAAGATAGCCTTGAACCTTGAAGGTCAGAGGGCAATGTGCAGAAGAATTCGATTCTTTCCTTCCAATGTTTGGGTCCCAGGTATTGAACCCAGCCCCTCAAGCTGGGCAGCAAGCAACTCTACTCACTGAGCCATGTTGGTGGCTCCTAGTTTCTACATTTTCAAACTGTTAATTCCTTATTATACTTTTCAACTAGCCAATTATTTATTTTTAAGCATATTGTAAATTTTAAATTCGATCATGTTGCAGGTGTGTGTGTGTGTGTGTGTGTGTGTGTGTGTGTTGTTCACATGTGATAGAGGCTAGACATCAACTTCAGAACCTCAGAGGTCGTTCTTCAGGTATCCTTTACCTTGTTTTTGGAGACACTGTCTTTCACTTGGCCTCAAATTGATGCTTAGGCTGGACTGATCAGGTAATGAGCACCTCAGATGTATCCTCTTGTCTCTCCCTCTTCCCAGTGCTGGGATCACACAATCTGCAATTTTTAGTATATTTCATTTGCTATTCTTTTTTTTTTTTTGAGACAGGGTCTCCCTATAGCCCCAGCTGGGCTGGACCTCACTTTGCCTGCCACTGTGTGGGAAATCCAGCTTGAATTGTGGGCTGGATTTCCAACTAGCACTGCATGGCCAAGAGTCTGGCTCCACCCCAGGGAGGAGCAAGCAGCATGGCTTAGGTGTTCTGTGCTGGCTGGAGCAAGGTGTGCAGTGGCTCAGAGTTGGGGGGCTCATGATTGGTCCTGGGAACTGACATCATATGATTTATAAAAGCAAGCTGTGGCAACCAGTAAATCGAATTCCATATTAACATCATCACGGAGTTCCCGGCCGACATTTTTATTAATTATTGCACGTATACAGGCTAAGGTAGGCCTGAGTTTTGTTCGGGTGGCCAGTGGGCTGGAAAAAGGTTCCCTTTGCGGACCACCAACCTGGGTAGCTGGTGTTGTGAGTGAAATTCCTGTCCCGGCTCTGGGCAGGTGGGAAGTCACGGCCAAGAGTGGAATACATGTCTCGCGGGTCCAAGCTAAGAGTCTAAGTTGGAGTTACCACTTAGGTTGGGCTGCGGGAAGTAGCCGACTGGTCTCTGCCCCGAGGGGCCAGCTCCCCACAGTGTCAGGAAAGCGGGTGGTGTGTCCCTATGCCCCTTATCAGGGCCGCGTGGTCCCTGCTCGGCATAAAAAGAAAAGCTTCTTACACCTCTGCCTCCCAGGTGCTAGGATTAAAGGAGTGCACCACCATGTCCAGCTTAAAGACAGTTCTGAGCCACCATGTGGGTGCTGGGAATCGATTCCGGGTCCTCTGCAAGAGCAGTTGGCATCTCTTTAGTCTTCATTTGTTGTTCTTGATGAAGCTCAGATTGATCCATCTTTGGCCAGGGAGGAATATTTCAGTTTGGCTCCTGAGAACTTTCATTTTGAACTTAGTTTTCTTTATAACTTCTTCACTATGTGGTATCAACAGCCCCAGGCTTATCAGGTATATTTCTTGCCCAGGGCATGAACACCTCGGTCTCCAGGGACTCGTCTTGTAGTGATTAGTGATATTTCAAACCCACAATTTGGGTCATGGGCATGCTTATTTTCCCATTTCTATCCCTAAATTCCTCTATTTTTAAAAGAAATATCACAAGAATGTGACACGATTAAATTGGACAAACTCTATGTCCCCCAAATATCTCTTTAATTACCTGAACGTGTGCAGAAATTTCAATTTCTTTTCATGTTTTTCTACTTTTCCAATTCTGCTTTTCAGTTATGGGGTAGGGGTGGACACAATATGCTTTTTGTAATATCACAACATCTGTCTTCATCCAGACATGTCTTCATGGTCATCACCAACCTGTGCAGGTTAGAGGCTATCAAGATCAGAGTGAATATAATGGATAAGAGGCTCAGAATTATTTTAGGGGCTATTTTGTGGATACAGAGCAGTATGCTGTGATAGAACCTAGGGCCTTGGACGTAGTAAGCACATAGTTTACCACCAAATACATCCCCAGAACCTAGACATGTCTTTTTCCTTTCTTTCTGGGCCCCTGAGGGTAACAGCTCTGAAAAAGAAGTTGCCATAAATTTGAATCAACACTTACAGTCCAAAAAAGAGCAAATGTTTGGTTTATCATGGTGTGAACAAACAAAAATGACAGAATTAGCAATTCTTGCTCCAATTATCTCCCTATTTGCCTGCTTTTACTAAATAAGAAATAAGATTGTTTAAAATAAATTTTTCTCCTTTGCTTCCCATTTCTCATACAATTTTTATGCCCTTGATGGAAAAAAATAGAAGAAAATCTTTTCTTTAGTAGTAAACTGACGATTGACTTTCATCCATATTGTCAGTTAGAAGTTTGTTGAATGAATACTAATAGCTATGCTTTATTAAGTCTCTCTTGCACCTCTTATTCACCTTTTCACTATTATTCAACATTAACCCTGAAATGTATGTAGTGTTGTCTCTACTGTGGATTCTCAAAACATGGAGGATAGACTGTTGACAATTTGGGATCTCAGATTCTAACTCTGATCTCTCTGGATTCAGAGGTCCTGTTTCATCTGCAGTCATTCATCTGGCTGGTCTTTGGATGATCAGAAAGGAGATTTAACCAGCTATGAATGCTCTTCTACATCCTTGGTAAAACTGACAAGAAGCTTTGAAGTAGACAATTGTGAATCTGCTAAATGTTGGGAGAAAAGTGAGGATGTGGTGCTTGTGCAGGCACTTTATAACAAGGGAAGCGGTGTTCTCATGTAGCAATAACACAAAGGTGCTCTTGTGATGTCAGGGCACTTCAGGAAGACTGCTGAGGATCTGGCAAGGCCACCTTCTGTGGAATAAAAAGTGTGCTTATGAGTGTATGTGGGAGGGTGGTCTTCAGAGAGCCTGTGAGCAACTTGACCTAACAGGAAATTTGAGACTGAGATAGAAATGTGAATGACAGAGATTCTTTTTTTTCCCTTTGGTAGGAATGAATAATTTGGAGTGCTCTCCGGGTGATTTCAGGTGCCCTGGTTTTGGAATTATTCTGGAAAGAAAATTGTCATAATTTCAAGCTTATCACAAGCTCAATAAAGGAGCCTTTCTGCTTATCATTTTTCCCTAGTGTCTAACTAGCACAGTGCCTAGCACATACTGCTTTGCTGAATAAACAAATGCATCATTCAACCTAGGTTTCCTGTGTCAACGTCTAGTGCACTGGAGTCCCTGGGTAGAGGTCGCACACAAAGCAGGACACAGGGGATGCAGAGCATAGGAAGCAACTGCATGTTTATTTCTAATTGTCTCATTCTTTTATACAGTTAAGCAAACGACAGATGCTTTCACTCCAGAACATCAGGAGACTTTCTCAAAATATCACAAAACTTGTTTATCCATAACAAAACTTTGATTATCTCTTGGAATGCTTATGAAGTTTCTTAAATAATAGAAGTCTTAAACAACATTGTTTTTCACACCTGTGCAGAGGCCACATCCTTAAACAAGGACAAATTCTGGCAGAGCACTGAGTTTCTGCAAGAGGAAGTATGCTCCCTCTTTATGCTTTGTGTGCCAAGTATCATCCACCCAGAGTTGCCTCATTTGACCTTAAAGGAGCAAGGTCTTTTTACAAGGCTTTAAACATGTTGCATATCCTCATAGAGCTGCATATCTTCACAGTCCTGGATAGACGGAATTCTCCTCTCCCCAGTGGGATGTTTGGGAATGTGTGTGTGTGTGTGTGTGTGTGTGTGTGTGTGTGTGTGTGTGTATGCCCAGAAGTCTGGGCATTTGTTATGTACAGTCAGATTTGTATATCATTTTGTAAGAACTAAACTGCCTCATACAAGAAGACTTACCCCACATTGCATATTAACACCTACAGGGCCCCTCTCAACTTTTGACAGATCATAAACCAATGGATTCATCAACATCTTTTGTTGATTTCATGGGTCAGAAAAAACACATATTAACATGTGGTAGAAATGAGGGCAATACCCAATTGCTGGGTCCCATCTACTTTATTCTGAAGCATGCCTTTCTAGAGTTTAACACTATGGGGAGTTGTGTCTAGTGAAACTAGTGCATCTCCAGCAAGCAAAATCATGGGAGATCCAAAGTCACCCTGTGCTTGCAAAGAAACAAATCCATTGTCTCCAGGTATTTGCCTTTTGAGTATAAGTGTTGCAAAAGTGTGACTTTCTGAATTTGGTAGTTGTTTTAGGGATGACACAACACACAGAGTGAAAGGTGGCTATGATCAAAATGCTTATGACTTCAACTATAACTGGATGAAGTTAGTGATGAGCTGAGCTTTCTTCCTGACCTGTGGAATTTACTCCTGGGTTAAAGGGGGAAAATAATGATTATGTTAATGATATAGTGGTATATCACAAACTACTCAGAACCTATGGTCTCAAAGCTACAAATATTTATTTTCTTTCAAGTCTTTTGGGGAAAAGGATTAGAGCAACTCCTATAGGTGAATCTAAAAAAAAAGTGAGTCATGTGAGTTCACAATTGGATCAGTTGGTTCACAGTCTCTGTTCATTGAAATGAGGTTGATATATGTCAAATGTCTCACTCATATGGCTTGCAGGTCATAGTAGACTCCCAGAAAGCCTGAGTTCATTTTTTGTGGGTCTCCTTACAGGACTCCTAGAGTATCCATCAGGCTTTCTCTGGAGATAGCACTTCAGTGTCCAAGCAGCAGTTCTCTATTCTGATCACACAAAACTCATGAGGGAGAAGTCCACACGGAGGTGTGAGGGTGCACAAAGGCATGGAGAAGTCAGTCCACACAGAGGTGTGAGGATGCACAAAGGCATGGAGAAGTCCACACAGAGGTGTGAGGACGGACAAAGGCATGGAGAAGCAAAGATGACTCAGGAATCATCGTGTAGGATGGTGACCACAGCCATCTATGCAGCTCTCCATGTCTCAGTTAGAGAGCTGCTTATTGGTACATGAATCCCAAATGTCTAGGGCTCTGGAGTAGATCCAAAAGTGATCTGTTGGTCTTTGATATAGAAGAAAGAATGGGAATGTGAGACATAATTACAGGCCCTCAAAATGTCTATGTTTAAACTGCAGAACTTTTGGATAGATTGGCTGGCATGGCAGAAGTGATATTGTAGATGTGATTAGAGCATGCATTTCCACAGGAGAGATTGTGGTGGATTGTCTGGGCAGGAACAGTATCATCAGAACGTCCTTATGTGAAGGAGGAAGGAAAGGATGAGATGTGACAATGGACTCCTACCTCCAACTGGGTCAGGATCTCTGGTCAAGGATATAGATATTTTCTGGAAAGTGGAAAACGTGAAGACTGTGGTCTCCCATAGAGGTTCCAGGCAGAGTGTAGCCCCCATCATCACCTTGGCTTTATCCATACAAGATGCATTTCAGACTTCTAACCTGTGGACCTGTGAGCTGGTACAATTGTGCAGTCTAAGTCAACATATTTGTGATGGTTTGCTTGTTATACAGCAATCATTAAAAATGGATGTGAGGAGAGAGAAGGGGTGCTTTTTGTGGGGTGGAGAATAGTGAGTTCTCTTTAGGTGGCTCTCCTTCTGGAAGGAACACATGACTTCGTATCTGGAGTGAGGGAGATAAGAGGACCCTGCTCAGTTCATTCCAAGGGGACGGAGCAGCAGAGCTCCGGCTGGGAGCTGTGGCCCTGAGGTGGAGAGTTCCGAGGACACCCAAGGCAGGGCTGCCTGCTGCTGAAATGCATGGCCCAGAGTTACAACCAGGTCTCCCAGAGGCCCACGTGTACAGGAGAGCAACATGAGAATAAACCCTTTGTCAGCAGGGTCTGTAACACGAGTCAAAGATTTCTGGATGACTTTATAAAATGGATGTAATCTGGAGTAATAGTTTTTAATTAACCTTGGCAAACTCAGTGAACTTTGTGTCTTGTGACTAGGATGTTTTCTTGACAGCCTTAGTTTGGTACTTGACCCAAAAAGATAATGAATGAATATGGGTATGCTTGAGAATTAACATACCGAAGTGTTGAAAGACAGCACACCCATCTTCATCACACACTGTGAAGAGCAGGAAGGACACTTGACTTTGGGTGAATGAAATGGTCTAGAACTTGGGATGAAAAGGCAGAATGGTCCATTAAGATAAGGGTGGAGCCAAACTTGTACTTCCTTAATGAAACTAGGGGAAGTGGTTTTAATAGAATTGTGCGTGAAGCCTGGAGCAGGAGGGGCGGGGTTCCAGGAGATGGACAGTGCCGAGAGGTATCTGGGGATCGAGTATCCTCCGAGTTCAGGCCCACTGTTAAGAGTCAGGGTTTCTGTGCAAGTAACTGTAATAGTTGTTGGAGTAATAATACTGCAAAAGATTTAAAGAGATAAAAATGATTAATTTGTTACCAAAATTAAACTGTCATAAATATCATAACCAGAAAACTGTGGCCTCTTACTGAGATGCCTATAAGTTAGCTTGCTGAGGCAACCATTTTCTCAGAGCTGACCTGGTAGATTGACGCATGGAAATGAAAACACGAATAAGCCTCACTATGCTGAGATGTTCAAACAAGCTATCTATACAAACATTTTTCCCCATGCTAGGGTTGAAGCTAGGGCCTTATCTGCACTAAGTATAAGCTCTACCTCTGAGCTACACCCCAACCATCCACAGTTGTTCATTTCCACACCGAATAATGTAATAACGCTGAAAATAATGACAATCAATGAATGATTAATATACTCTGGTGTTAGAAGCCAACATTTTCACATTCATGAAAATTCCCAAGTTTCAATTGCGCCATGTCCCTCTTGACCAGAAGTCTGAGTCCTAGGTCAAATACAGGGTTGTATATGTAGGCTTTCAGACCAAGGGAAGGATTGCAAAACCTGGTGCATCCCAGCAGGGCTCTAAGGACTGTCATCAGTCTGGATAAATCAGGAGCAAAGCTGAGGACAATGAACACCGAAGCACGGGCTGTAGGAAGGAAATTGCACATTGATAACAATGAGAGGGAGCGTGTATTCACAGCCTCCCTGGAGATCCATCTCCTTTAAAGTACTCAGACGTTTACATATGGATGTGAGAGAGCTTTCCAAGAATTTCAAGAGCAGCTTGCTCAAATTGCCGAAGTATATACTTTGCATTTTTGTCTATTATCTGTCCTACAAACAGAGGTTTTGAAAATGTTTTATTTTTACTTATGGGTATGTGTTTCTCCATGTGTGTTCACATGCCTGTGTCAGATCCCTTGCAGCTGGGGTAACAGGTGGTTGTTAGCCACCTGACATGAGTGATGAGAACTAAACTTGGGTCTTCTGCAAAAGCAGCTAGTGCTCTTTACCATGGAGCCATCTCTCCAGCCCAGAGCAGAAGTTGTGCAGCATTATTTTTTACTTAAAAGATTTTTAAACAAGATATTATCCAAGACTTTCAGGTTTTATGTTACATTTTAAAAGATGTGGGTTCACAATAGCGAAGAGCTGGAACCAACCCAAGTGCCCCTCAACTGACGAGTGGATAGAAAAAATGCGGTACATCTACACAATGGAGTTCTATGCAGCGGCAGATAAAGATGACATCATGAGCTTTGCAGGTAAATGGATGGAACTAGAAGATATCATGCTGAGTGAAGTAACATAGTCCCAGAAAAACAAACGACGAATGGTATCCCTCATCTGTGGATGCTAGCACCAATTACCTAGTTGTAAGGCAAACTGAGCAATGTTAATGTTATATTCCTTGTGATCTGAAAACAACTGTGCTCTTATATTGTGAATCCCTTAACAGGTTCTAGAACTAAGCTACCACTTATTGTCAGAGTTAGGAATTTTTGGTATATGGATGGAGGGCATATATGCATATTTTAGAGAAATATAAGATCAAAGGAATGCAGAGTTTGTCATGACATTATGTCTAACCACAGTATTTATTTTATGGGAGTGCTTCTTAGTATTTTATATACAAGGCTGCTTGAGATTTTTGTCCAAGCCATTTCTAACATATTATAGAGTAGTTAAAAGTATCAGGCTGGTGTAACTTAGCCTTTCTGGATGCTTAACTACCATACTTAATGCCCATACCAATTTGGCCGATGGTCTTAAGGGATAACTTTGTTCCTTGCCCTTAGAGGTCAACTGAGTCCCAGGGGACTATGCATGGGCACATATCTTGAAATGTCCTGCAAATGTGGGTCACCAGTCTTCCTGTGCAGGGAGGTCTTGGAGATCCACTAATGGGACTTCAGAGAGTGTCCAGTCTATAAAGGGGAAAGTCTGCTCATGCTTCAAAAAGGGAAGCCTGGTCTAGGAAGACCTGATTTTGTCTTCGAGTGGATGGAACTGGTAAATGAAAAGCCAAAAGGAGCCAGCTCCCTCTCCCCCTAAAACCTGAGTGAACCTTGAGGATCAGAAACTCAACTGACCTTGAGAAAACAAAAACCTTGGTTAATCTGGGCTAATTTTGTGGCCTTAAACATCCAAAAGGAAAGTATAACAATAAATAAATTAAATAATAAATAAATAAATAAATAAATAAATAAACAGTAAGGCCTGATACATTTTACTTCAAGTATAAAACTTGAGATCTTGGTAAAAAGACAAAAATTAAAAAAAAAAAAAGAGCAAAGTTGTTTTGCCTGTCTTACTGGTAAGTGCAGCTATTCTGTGGCTGCCACTGCTTTTGCCATCCTTCAAAGACATGAGACACAGCTTTTCAACCTTCCAATATGGACTGAAGACTCATGTCTCTCCAAGAATCCTCCAAACCTTCAGTGCCAGATGGGGACTGCTGAGACATCCAGCTTGTGGACTGAGCTACTACTGGGGTTTCTGCTTCTTCAGAGTATAGACTGCCATTGTTGAACTACCCAGGCTGTACCATGGAGACCAGTTCATGAAGATCAAGACAGGACACGGTGCTTACCGGACCTCATTTGGTGACCATGGGAAGGGAAAACTCTAGTGTGGAGCACAAGAGCAGGACTGATGGTGGTTTGGGCTTGCCAAAGAGGAGCCTTCAAACATGACATTTTTCAGCCTAATAAAGAAAAAACATCATAAGCTGAAGATGCTAAAACCTATGATATATGCGGCATGCATATGTGTATATTTTGGAGTGATGCATATTAGAAGGACTAAAAACAACAACAACAACGACCACAACAGAAAGTCTTCATCAAAGAACTGACTGAAACGGTGAACTTCTGCTCGAAATAGTAAACTGCATCGAGAATTTTGAGAGAGACCTAGAAAAAGATGAAAAACATATTTGGCAGAATGCATGAGCTCTGGTGGGGTGGGGGGCAGGGAGGAGGACCCGGGTCTAGATTTGATTTGTAATTTTGTATGACATGTACAGAGCTTCAATAAAAAATTGGCTTTGAGAAAAAAGATGTGGGTGACTGGTGATTTTCTCATGATATTGATAGGTTTTGATAAAGTTTCTACATCTCAGCCTATGGATATTTATTTATCCTTTAATAATACATCATAAGAAGTGATAAAGCAGCCTTAAACAGCGTTCATTGATATCTTACTTGTGTAAAGTCACAGTGGAAGGTTGATGTCCTGACAACTTGAGTGACATGCGGCAGAAGGAGCATAGGCTGGGTTTTGTAGGAGAGATTTCATTTGGGTTTAAATCTTCAGTTCCTTCACATCTTAGCTGTGGGACAAATGACAATGTGTCTGAAGATGCAACTCTTCACCTGCAGTGTGAGTCAACCCTTCTCCCTTGTGCATGATTATATAGTCCATGAAGTATATACTTTGTCCCTTCTTGTTAGGCGCCTTAAGTTTTTATATTAATATGCAGAAATAGAAGGTTGAAAACAGCAAAATCACAACTCCTGAAGTTATATTTTATCTTATATGAGTGTCTTTGTTTAGTTTTGTTTTTGAGTATAGGTTTTTGAAAATAATCATTTAGTGAGTTCCATTATTACTAAACTTGGATAATATGCCATATTTTATTATAATAACTACACTACTAATCTTTGAAAGGCTCTAGAAGGACGTTTATATAAGGTGCACAAGACATGTTAGCAAAAGCATATAACAATGTATAAATATGTAAAAGTAACTATGTGCATGCCCATGTACGTACATCTGTGTACACACACACACACACACACACACACACACACACACACACACACAAGTTTACATGTGTTGAAGGGACCCGAGCTGCATTGGATGTCTTCCTCAATTACTCTCCTCCTTGCTTTTCACACACGCCCTCTCTCTGGACCTGGAGTGCACCTTTTTAGTTAGTCTGACTGGACAGCAAGCCCCAGGCATCGTCTCGTCTCCACTCTGCCTCCTCAGTGGTGAGTCATGTGTGCAGCACTATGCCTGACCTTTACCTGGGTGCTGAACTCAGTTCCTTATCTTAGATGATTAGTACTTAATGACTGAGTCATTTCCTCAGCCCCCAACTGTTTTGATTATAAGCTCTAATGATAAATATGGCTTAACTCAGCAACATTTCTTTAGAAAGTTTGTTATGTGGGCTGTGGGGATAGCACAGCTGTTAAAGGCTGAGGCTAAGAACCGCAAAAAAGAAAGTTTGTTATGTATCAACTACTGGTCTGAATCCAGTAAAGCAGTGATTAAATTGACTATTTTTAAGAATCTTGTATTTTTCAATCAAATTTATGTAGTATTACAGAAAAACTAAATTTATAATTTTCAAAATTCTGTGGTTCAATAAAATACAATTGATAAAATGGGGATTTTATTGTAAAGAAATGGCTCAGTCCACTGCTTGGGGATAGTAATGTTAAGACCGAGTTATGGAGTTATGACAGAACTTATTAGCTCATACACTTTTACATCTCTGTTGGTACAATGTTAGGTCAGGATGATGGCTTGTTTAAGAAATGGAACTCATTAAACACAGGCCGTGGTAAGCTTGGGTGGGAAAAGTTGAACGCCTTCCTCCTCACTGGAGAATTTTAGAGTCTCATATAGGAGATAAAACAAACATATAACATAAAATATGGTTTATTTAATGAGAAAGATTACTATCACCAGTTAAACCCAGAACTGGAAGGGTTAGCCAGAGTAATCAGGCAAGAGAAAGAAATAAAAAACATCCAAGTTGGAAGAAAATAAAATTGTCTTTGAAGATGAAACTACTTTATGTATGTACAGCCCTAATGATTATACCCAGGAACTGTTAGAACTAAAAATAAAATTAAGTAAAATTCTAAGATACACAGCCAGCAGAGAATAGATGAATGGATAAAGAAAATGTGGCACACATACACAATGTTTTATTCTGTTGTAAAGATGAATAAAATCATTGCATGAACTAGATGGAGTTATCATGCTCATTTGGGTACTGCAAACATATATTTGAGTGACAGAATCCCAGTTGCATAGTGTTGTTAGCTGGGCGTTCAGTGTTCACATCAATGAGCACCATTTATGAAATAATGTGTTTTAAGTAAAAAATACATAAAACAAGGTTTTACATTGATAAGATGATGAAGCTGTTGTAGACAGACTCACATATTCCTTCTGTGAGCAGTAGTTCAGTATTATTTGCTAAATGAGTGTGGTGACGTTTTGGAAAATAAGCAGTGTGAAATGATAGACTATAGAGAAACTGCGCATAGGAGGGAGATGACTAGAAAACCGATAAGCCAACATAAACACAGTGGCTGTGCTAGAAGAACGAGGCACACATTGTTCACCTTTATCCTAATTTTCAAATGTTAGACATCTGTATGTTGAAGAATGGTCTCATGTTGTAAACATACCACACATCAAAAAAGCTGACAAAACAAAACCAAACCTTACTTTGATCTAGCTAGACTCAATCTAAAGCAATATGCAAAAAGTAATTCCGAGTTTTAAGGCTTCACTTCATTTAAACAAAAATAAAACGGACAATAAAACTTTTTTTTTTGCTCATGAGTCAGCTTGGTTGCCCACTTAAATCACCAGATTTGATTATTAATGTCTTTCCTCTAAATCAAATTTATGTCTGTGAAATGTGCCAAAGTCTTAAACGCATAGATTATAATAATCAGTGCTCTGGAAAGGATACTGGATGCTATTTCATCTAATTTCCCACTTAACGCTCTTTGCATTATCCAAGAGAAAAGCTTCTGTTGGTTTTAATGTAGTCCATAAAGGAAAGTTTTTAAGTAAATGGTACATTTTTGAGACAGCTAAGCAAAAGCATATAACAGAGTATAAATATACAAAATTAACTATGTATGCATATGCATACACATTTGTGTGTGTGTGTGTGTGTGTGTGTGTGTGTTTGCGCCTGTGCATGTGTGCAGAGACCAAAGGATGATATGGAATTCCCTCATCTCCACTTCGTTCCCCTGAGGCAGAGTCTCTCACTGAACATGGAGCTGGGCTGCCAATGGTCAAACTCCAGGGACCTTCCTATCTCTGCTTCCACAGCACTGAGGTTACCGGCGAGTGAGGGACCATACTCAGCTTTTTATGTAGGTTTTGCAGGTTTGAATTTGGACCTTCATGCCTGTGCAACAAATGCTCTTACCTTCTGCGTGATTCCCAGACCCACTTATGGAAGTTTTCTTAAGTGTATCCTTATAACTATAATGATCTATCTTTAAAAAGTATAAGCAAAATCAAATCCACTTTGTATTAATTGCTCTTTCAACACTGTAAGCCCACTCTTGGGCTTTTTCTTTCCTCAATTAAACATCCTTAGGAACTTTGTCTGTTCTTTGAAATATACTTTATTTGTTGTTTTCATTTTATAAATATGAATGCATTGCCTGCATGTGTGTAAGTGCACCCAGATTGTGCAGTTCTCACGGAGGTCAGAAGAGGATGTCTAATCCACTGGACTGGAGTTACGGATGGTTGTTAGCTGCCTTGTGGGTCCTTTTAACCACTGAGCAGTTTCTCCAGCCCCCTTGCCATAATACTACTTCTCCTTTAAGTTTTTCATTGCTCTCTTCCATCTTGTCACCTTGTACTCTGGCTTAGCAATACCCTTCTTGTTACCATGAAATCAGGACTGAGAAAAGGTCAGGTTTGCAGGATCAGCTTAAAAGTGGGAGGCACGGTTCCCTGGGCTTGGAAGAGCCGGGAAAGTGAGCTGTGTGCGAGTGGGCCTGCATTCATTCTCTTTGTTCTTGGCTGTGGATGAGACTTCCCTGCAAGGACAGACTGTAACCCGGAACAGGGAGGCAGATAAACCCTTTCTGCCCTAAGCTGCTTTTGTGAGGGTATTTTGCCATAGCAACAGGAGCAAGGAAACCAAGACGCTCTAGAACAAATGAAGTTGATTCACAATATGACCACTTCAGAAGGGACAGATTGGAAGAAATAGAATAGTTCATGATTAAAACAGGAATTTCAATCTCTGTGAGTTCAAGGCAGCCTGGTCTACAGAGCGAGTTCCAGGCCAGCTGGGGCTACAGGGAGACCCTGTTTCAAAAAAAAAATACCCCCCCCAAAATAGGAATTTCAGTGCATTTATATTTCAGTGTATTTATATTTGGCCTCTTTATTTTCTAGTTTTTAATTTTTACCAATAATAAATTTAAAAAGCTCTTTATTACAATAGTCAAACTTTATATTGTAAGCCCTTGTTATGCCTACTTTTATAAAAAATTATGCATTTCTACAACATTGTTGGCTGTAGAAAACTTCAGATTCGAAACTTCAAATTCATGGAGGATTATTTTTGTCAAATTAAACAGTGAAATTCTTTGGAGTGTTGTTTGTTAACCTTGCCTTTTTACACTGTATTGAACAGCTAGTGTTTTCATCTGTTCAAGCTGTTTATAAGATAATATAATGTTAATATTCTCCTAAGACTCCTCACTGAATAATAAAAGCAATCAACTGTGATGTACAGAGAAATATATAAAAATATTTTGGCTATTGTCAGTTATTTCTTAGAAAATCTCTGTGCATCCACACATACCTAAAGGTAAATTCACATATCTTGGCTTTTTATTACAAGTAATTTTATTATTTTAGGAATAGTTTTTATGAATGTTTAATATTGAATTAAGTACTTTAACACAATTGTAAGAATTTTGGAATGAGTACTAGAAGCAAGCACATTGTTTGACCTTTTTATCTCTATGCAATTTTCAGTGCAATAATGTGTTGGTTCTCTTGAGTAAATTTTGACAATTTTACCTGTCAAAATTTATCTCTTTCTATTTCTTGTTTTCTTATCTTGCCCTGACGTTAATGATAAAAATGATCTTACCTGTCTCTAAGTCTTAATTCCATCAATACTAATTCTTTGTATTCATATTTCAGGGACAATTTACATTCCAGAGCTACATGTAAATTAATTGATAAAGAACAGATTAGGACAAAGTAAAGCTGGCTTGGGAAATGTAGTTTGACAGTTAGAAAGGACACTATTTCTTTGGATTTTCTGTGGTACAGATTGTATCTGGTATCTGATTGGCTGCTTAGCAGCTTCTTGGGCTCTTTTTTGGAACATGGGGTTGAGGTCTGTGAGTGAGAAGGGGATTGTGAATCCACTCTCCTTTGAGGATTACTGAGGTCTCCTGACTTGCTTTTACCACAAAGATGGACGGAAGTAGCAAGTGATGCTTTGATGTGCTGTTTACATGACAGTGCTCAGCACACACCTTTTCTGTGTGGTGGTCTTGGGCTTCCCCCTGTGATGATTACAGCAGCTGGCAGAGCCGAGCCTATGCCTTAAGAACAAACAACTTCCTGGGGCATAGAGGATGTCTGTAGGTGAGAAAGGGCAGTCTTATTAAAAACAGGACAAGCTAACCAAACCTGACTGATATTCATGTACGGTATTTTGGCTTTTAATTTGCTTGTACATTAGCTAGCTGGCACTCTATTTTTTTCTCATAAATGCCTTCCATACATTGGTTACTTTTGATAACTAATTGTTAATCTTTCTAAGGTGTGTGAAGTTCTGGTTTCTTTCCACCTGCCTTTTGTGCCACCCCAGATGAAATGCACAGGACATTCTGTATCGGTTTAGTGCTTTCAGATCTATTTACGTGGTTCCAACAAGGGGAAACATTAAAATCTGGGGAGGATATTTTTCTACTTGTTTAACTTTATTGGTAAAGGTGGTATATAATAGGAAGGGTGGATGGAGGGCTAGGAATGTCCGTCCGGTGATTAAGTGCTTGTCCAGCATGCACAAATCCCTGGGTGTGATCTCTAGTGCCACATAACCTGGGCATGGCGGTGCATACTTGTAATCCTAGTGTTTGGGTGCTGGAAGCGGTAAAATCATGTGTTCAAGGCAATCCTTAGCTACGGAGAGAATTCTAGGCCAGCCTGGGATACACAAGTCTGTCTCTGTCCCCAGCCACTCAAACAGGGAAAGAATGAAAGAATGAAAGAATGAAAGAAGGAAAGAAGGAAAGAAGGAAAGAAGGAAAGAAGGAAAGAAGGAAAGAAAGAAAGAAAGAAAGAAACAAACAAACAAACAAACAAACAGGGGACGAGTAAATGGGAGGCCAGGAACATGAAGACCTTTAGAAAGCAGCATATGTCTCTAGTGTTGATTAAAATGTCTGATGGCTTGTTGTCTCTAGTGTTGATTAAAATGTCTGATGATTTGACTTTGTCTCTACATTGGTTCCTGAATAATTCCCTCTTGAATAAATGAGGTGAGCCTGTTGATTTGGACAGTCCTTTGAAGTTCTTCATTTGGGCAAAGTGTAAGTGGTCCCCAGAAGGAAGAACACAAAGTGCTTCATGGAAGAGGGATGTGGACTCCACTCATAAGGCATCAGAACTCTCTCTCTAGTTGTCACCAGCCACAGAAATGGCAATCCTTAATAGAAAATCAGAGACATTTAAGGTTTTTTTTTTGGGGGGGGGAGCTATTCACTAAATTCATTGATCTAAACACATTTCTTTACAGTCTAAATGAGGCTTTAATTGATCCAGCAAAGAACATAGCTGTGGCACAAGGTCCACAAAGCAGAACGTGAGTCCACCTTCTCCCTGTGGGAGATGTCCTTGTGTCCTGTGGCCTCCATGATGGCATCCAGTCATTAGGAATTCACGGACTGCACTTCAGTTTGTATTTTGAAACAATTTAGCCTTGGTGACTTAGAAGTCATTTGATCAAGCCTATGGGGAGCCACTCCCAGGCTTATTAATGTGTGGATCACTGCAACATAATAAACAAATTTAATTATACCCTGAAATGTGCATACCTAAAGATGGAATATTTCCTACAAAAATGAAGACATGTAAACATTTTTTTTCTACTTAGGTAGTTGAAGATGAACATTGGAATATATGTAAGGCTTTACCCCCACAGCCCAGTTTTTTATGAAGTTACTTTCATGGTTTAGATTTTGGAAGGATATTATATGTATATGATTTGCTCATGAAATCAAGTTCTTGTATATTAGATTTAAAGGTATAATGTTAAGAAATACAAACTGCTGAAGTTACAGATTCATTTCTTTAATGGATTTTAAAAGCAGCTACATAGAAGCTGCTAACTGAGGAACTTGGCATGTCTTCAGGTTTTTGACAAGATTTATGAAGCTATCAAACCCAAGAATAGGGGCTGGAGCTATGGCTCAGTGGTGAAGAGCACTGGGCTGTTCTTGTAGAAGAACCAGGTTCAATTCCCAGTGCTACATGGTGGCTAACAATTGCCTGAAATTTCAGTTCTAGGGGATCTGACGCCTTTTTCTGACCTCTGTGTGCATAGCAAGACATGAGTTCAATTACGCACATATAGAAAATACAAACACATGCTGTCAACCCATGAAGGAAACAACCTGAACAGACTAAAGTCCAAAATGACAACGCCAAAGAAATTAGACTGTTTTCTTCTCACCCACTTGTGCCCCTTTCCCAAAGCCCAGGGAACAAACTGCGGAAGAGGAGGCGTGGTAGATTGTAAGGGCTGCAGAGAGATAGGGGTGAATCATGAGACTACAGGAATATAGTCTGGACTCCTTATTGATCAACATGTCTGTGCATACAAGCTTCTCCAACTGGACTATGGGAACCTTGGGTTGTTCAAAATTTGGACATAGATACTTGCAAAATGCACCAATTACCTAATTGTATGACATACTAATGTTATCAATGTTATCTGCAAACAACTGTGTCATTATATTGTAGATTCCCTTAAAAATAAACAAACAAACAAAAAAGAAAATACAAACACATAAAATAAAAATAATAAAACATTAAAAAACTAAAGAATGGGTGAAACTTTCAAAGTACTAGTAAAACACAGGAACTTATGATGGAAGTAGGACTTTTGTGAACTCTAAAATGTTATACAATAGGGAAAGCATTTACTTTCAGAGAAAAAGAGGGAACAAGCGGAGGGCGAACACTCCTCCCAATTCATTCTGTACAAATGGAGTTTTCCTAAACAGATTTATATGTGAACCAAATTATCAACAATAATTGTTAACAGGAGATTCTGCTTCTTCATCTTAGCATTTTAAACCTTTCCTAAAAATCAGATTTTTTTCTCAGATTTAGAGAAACAACCTTTCCTGATTTGCTTTATTACATTTATAAATATGAACTTACAGTTCTTATTTTGTGGGAGAATCTAGAGCGGGTGATAATGTGAATTAAAGGCAGTTTTATGAAGCAAACAAATGACAAATAAACAAATGTCATCCATCCCACAGAAAGGATACAGCTTCTCAAACTGTAGCAATGTCTCAGCCAAAGTCTAAAAATCTTCTGTGGATCATTTTACAGGTGGGAAAATCAAAGCCCAGCTATTAAATTAAGCATTACTTTTCATAATACAAATTCTTCAAGAAGAAAGCTAAAGAATGACACTTAAAGTCATAGAATAGCAAAAATGATAGGCTCATTTCAAACATTCCAACAGAACCTTTTCAAAGGTCATATAATTATTCAGATTTGCTTATACTTAGTTTACATGGTAATGCAGTGTTTAAAAAGATCTGTTTTTAATTATGTGTGTATGTGTCTGCTTGTGTGTGTATGTGCATGTGAGTGCAGGTGCCTGTAGAGGATGGCAGAGAGGATGGCAGAGCCTGGAGCTGAAGTTACAGGTGGTCATGTGCCACCAGATATAGGCGCTTGTGTCCTCTGGAGGACCAGCAGGTGCTCTTAACAACTGAGTTGTCTTTCCAGCAAGAGCTTTGTTTTTAAACTTCAGTATGTATATGTTTGTGTGTTATATGTGCATGCATGTGTTGTGTGTGAGCTGTACGTATGTATGCACTGTATGTGTGTGTTGTATGTGTGCAGTGTATGTGTATGTGTGGAGGTATATGTGTGTGCTGTATGTATGTATGTGTTCATGTGTGCATTGTATGTACATTTGTGCTGTATGTGTGTGCATGTGTTGTCTGTATATGCTGTGTATACGTGTGTGTAGGTGTATGTGTGTGCTATATGTTTGTCTGTGCATGTGTTGTATGTGTGTGTTCATGTGTAGCATGTGTGCACTGTATGTATGTTTGTGCTGGATGTGTGTACATGTATGTAGGTGTTATATGTATGTGCTATATGTGTGCATGTGTTGTATGTATGCATGTGCTGTATTATGTATGTGTGCAGGTGCATTCTCCCATGCATGAACTTCTGCAGGACAGAGGATGATGCTGAGTGTCTTCCTTGTTGATTTCCACCATTCTTTTGAGACAGGCTCTTATTGTTTTTAATTTTATTTATTTATTTTATGTGTATGAATGTACTGTCTGCATGTAGGTTTGTGCACCCGTGTCGTGCAATGCCACGGAGGTCAGAAGAGGGTGTCGGATTCCCCTGGAACTGGAGTTCTCCCGGAATCGGAGTTACGGACGGCTCTTATTGAACCTGGACATTGCTATTCTACTAGACTGGTCGGCCAGAGAGGCCCTGGTATCTGTCTCCACCGCCCACAGCTGGAGTTACTGATGAGTGCCACCATGCGTGCTACTCGTGTGAGTGCTGGGGATCCAAAGTCAGGTCCTCCTGCTTCTGCAGCAAGTGCTCTGCCCACGCAGCTGTCTTCTCAGTCTCAGTGCTTCTCAGTCTCAGTGCTTTGCCTACGTAGCCATCTTCTCAGTCTTAGTAGTTCTATTTTTAGGTTTCGGGGGCACACTGTGGTCATTTCGATTGTGGCTATTAATACCAATTTACACTGATGTTAAAGCGCTCCTCTACGGAGGCCTCGGGGACAGGCTCTGTCAGGCTCTCCACACTTGCCAGGCCTGGCTTTGCTCCTGCTGGGTGTACCTCTTGGTTTCTTTGAGCCTCCAAGGTATCATGAGCTCTCTCAGATTACCTGTCAGTTCTCTGAGATTGCCCACACGAATTTAGGATTTTGAGAAAACAAAAGCCAAAATCTCCTTCTATACTATTTTGTTAAAAATTGTTTGAGAATTTCATATGCGCAGATAACATTTCGATTAAGTCCACTCCCTGCTCCCTCCCCTCCAACTCTCCCCCCTTCCCCCAAACCCTTCACCACTTTCCCGTACCAACTTCTGAAAGCACAAGTCAAGGCAGCCAAGATACTAGCATGGAAGGGATATATGGGCAGTTAGGCCACTCCTAGTGGAGGAGCTATTGGCGACTGATGACTGCTAGGGAGAGAGAGAGAGAGAGAGAGAGAGAGAGAGAGAGAGAGAGAGAGAGAGAGAGGTGTGTTTATTGCGCCGGGTATGCTCCAGCGAAAGCTCTGTTCCATGCATAAACAGCCAGCACTAGGGGACTCCATGCGTTTTTTTTTTTTTTTTTTTTTAAGATGAGAACACATGAAATCAGGAGGCAACAGTGGTAGTAGGGACAGGAGAGGACCTGGAGGAGAGGGGACGGATTCACATGGTCATAACACGTTATGTGCATTTATGAAATTCTCATAAAATAGAATATTTATTTATTTTATGGTCTTTTTGAGACAGGGTCTCCCTGTAGCCTCAACTGGCCTGGAACTCGCTCTGTAGACCAGGCTGGCCTTGAACTCACAAAGATCCTCTTGTCTCTGAATATTTAGAAAGGCATACTGTGTATGACAAAGTGAAACTTTGAAGCTCTCCATTTTGAAGGTGCTATTGACTGTACTAGGTATTTAGTGCTCAGCAGTGTGCTTCCTCTTTCCTCTCCTTTTAATTTCTTTATCTTTCTGTCTTCCATTCTCCTGTATGTGTGTTTTCCTAGATCATTTTTTTCTACCCTGAGTGGCTTTATTTATGATCTTATATTCAGAAATCTAACCTCCTCTCACCTCTCCAATTCTTTTCTCCAAGTCACAAAACAAATAATCATTTAAGAGCATGTTCTGTGTAGGAAATGGGACAAAGATGAGTTTATAAATATTTAAAATCTAATATATTTGTCTTGATCCCACAGCTTTATTTTGGTAATTACAGAAACAGCATATTTTGTAAATCTTAAAAGATAGAGGTCCTGGGGCTGGAGGGATGGCCTAGCGGTTAAGAGCGACGACCGCTCTTGCAGAGGACCCGGGTTCGATCCCCAGCACCCACATGGCGGCTAAGAACCGTCTGTGACTCCGGTTCCAGGAGAACTCCAGTTTCCAGGGATCCGAGACCGTCTTCTGACCTCCGCGGCATCGCACGACACGGGTGCGCAGACCTGCATGCAGACAATACATTTATACACATAAAAATAAATAAATAAATAAAAATAAAAAAAAAATTAAAAAAAAAAAAAAAAAAAAGATAGAGGTCCTTCCCAATAAGGGCCCTTCACAAAGAAAGTATTAATAATCTCTTTTCCCATATATAACTTTATTTAGCATATTTTTTGTATCTTTCCAAAACTCTTATGTATGTATATGTTTTAACAAAATAGACTCGCGGGGCATGGTGGCACATGCCTTTAATCCTAGCACTCGGGAGGCAGAGGCAGGTGGATCTTTGTGAGTTCAAGTCCAGCTTGGTCTACAGAGTGAGTTCCAGGACAGCTGGGGCTACAGGGAGACCTGTCTCAAAAGACAAAAAAAAAAAAAAAAAAAAAAAAAAGAAAAAAGAAAAAACCCCACCAAAACAGACTCCTGTTATCCATAGGTTTCAATATCCTAATTCTTAATCATACATTGTGGCTATATCCTGTCAATAACATTTCTTTATATCAGGTGTTAATGACTTAACAGTATTCCATTATATGAATGGACTATTATTTATTTAATCATCACCATGTGTAAACACTCTTGAAGTGATTTTTGCAGAATTGTGACTAATATACTCAGAGAATGGCTTAGGGGAGGAAAGATGTACTTGGGC
This sequence comes from Rhizomys pruinosus, assembly GCA_009823505.1. NCBI lineage: Eukaryota > Metazoa > Chordata > Mammalia > Rodentia > Spalacidae > Rhizomys > Rhizomys pruinosus. The sequence goes on from VZQC01004012.1 coordinate 505,328, forward strand.
CCACAGCTTCAAGGGTTCCCACCTAGTGCTATGTGGTTGGGCGTAACACAATGGTAGAGGGAGAATGGAAGAGGAAACTGTTCACTTCACTTACCAGGAAACAAAGTGAGATGGACGCAGGACTCAAGGGCCTCAAAACTTTCAAAAGGGTGCCCACAGTGGCTCCTTTTTCCTATTGAAGGCACAACCACTGAAATTTCCAAACTGCTCGAAATAGTGCCACCAACTGGGGACCAATTGCTCGGCCCATAAGCTTGTGGGAAATTTTATAGTTGACACTTAAGTGGTAATATAGATGATGTTTGTCTATATTTTCCTTTAAAGTAAATGTCTACAATTGGTATTTTGAGATAATAAAAAAGATAACATACTTGTGATATAGATCACCAGGCTCTATGGAGAGTTCAAATAATATTTTCTTATTGTTACCAATACTTTATCAGGCTGTTTCTCTCATCCCTAAACTCTTACCACTAAAGATACTATTTTTAACTGTAAAAAATTACATCTTATCATTGTATTAACCTTTACTGCTCTCATAATAACAATATCTGTCAGCATCTGTAACTCTCAAGTTGGGCATCTTTCTTTCATCTTAAATGGGTTTCTGAGTTCTTCATTCCCATATGGCCCTCTCTCAGATATTCCCATAAAATATGAGCTTTGATTGTAGTCACTGATACATGTTTCTCTCTGCTTTACTAAACGTTAAGAGCCATGGGGTAGGAACCCCCATCTGGGGACTGGTACTCATTCAAGCTTCTCAACAAATAGCTGGAAACCAAATCTTGGAATCTTGGATATCTTATGTTGTGTAGATATTGCCTGAAAATCAAAACATCCCCTTCAGGAGGGAGGGGAGAAGGCTTAGAATTCTCAAGAAGCTTTTAAGATTCAGGAAGATCAGAAAGTTCCAAAGTTCAGGAGGACACTCCCCGAGGCTGCAGACACAGAAAGCATGGCTTGGTGAGGAGAATCTTTGGAGTAGCTGCTTGCAAGCTGGGCAGGGAGCTCCAGAAATAGTTTTTCTGAGTTGTGAGGTGTCCTCTATATTTGGGCAGGATTTCTGCTGATATGGCTGCTTTTTAGTCACTCATGTTCCTGTAAGTAACTCTTCATCCATACTCCTGTAAATAACTCCAATAATTCATTTGTTCACCAAGCCAGACTTGGGTTGAATCATTTGTTTGGTCTGCTGTTGGTGGCCTGCCTGGAATAATTAGACATTTGTTTATGTCTCCTAAGAAAAATCTTACTAGCACCATGATTTTTTAAACTATGAAATAATTTAATACTAACATTAATTATGTCTCCTTTGCTTAATATTATATTTCCACCATTAATAAAATATATTTTATTTAACCATTTGAACAATAATGCAGAGACCTTATTTTTCCCTTAATTTCTATAGATGAAAAATAGGTAATTCTTCTGTTAGGATCTTAAAGAATGAATGAATGGGTATATGGGTGAATAAACAAATGGATGGGGAAATGCTTCCCATTGTCTATTTTATTCTAGTCCTTTGAAAGCTATTGAATTGAATGAAGACATATGCCCAACATTTAGACTACAAAGTAAGAATGACAATGGAGTAAACCAAACCAAACCAAAACTAAGGAAAGAGGAACCCCATGATGGGTGTTTTTTTTAATACTTCAAAGTGATCATACAGATGTCTTTAGTGTCTATGAAGACTGGCTCCAGGACTCCCCACAGAAATACAAATCATCAGATAACCAAAGATCCCTTATATATATTCATCTGCCCATCTGCCCATCCATCCATGCATCCATCCATTCATCCTTCTGTCCATCCATCAATCTGTCTTTCTGTTCATCCATTTCAGCATTACTTCTGTGTCAAGTGTTGTTACACTTGGGCTCCAGACAGGCTCACAGACTCAGTGAGGTGCTGGTAAGGCAAGGTGGATCATCTGCCTTGGCTCTTGGGCGGCTCACCACCCACCACAGAAGTCCCAGCTTGGGCTCCAGACAGGCTTGCGGACTCAATGAGGTGTGGGCAAGGCAAGGAGGATCTTCCTTTGCCCTTGGGGGCTCACCACCCACTCCAGACAGGTGCACGGACTCAGTGAGGTGCCGGTAAGGCAAGACAGAACTGCCTTGACCCTTGGGGGCCTACCAGCATGTGGGCCAAAGTAGCAAACCCCCCCAACCTGGTGGAGCTGTGGTGCAGAGGACCTAACAGGCACAGCATTAGTAATCATAGTCTGTGCAGCCAACGTCGAAGTGCCAGAATCCAAAGAAAGAAATAAACAGACAAAGCCACATGCCAAAGACACAAAGAAAAAAACAACATGGGAAAAGCTCATAATAAATCCACACCAAGCACTACCAACCCTACAGATGATCCCTACAACAAGATCTCCACAGAAAGAAGCCAAGACCCAACCTCAGAAGAACAACTGTAGACATATTCAAAGAAATTAGAGAACTAAGGGAAGAGAATGAAAAACACAAGAGGACCTAGAGGGAGATAATGACAAATGGTGGAAAGAACTAGGGAGAGATTGAAAAGCTCAAGAAGGACCTAGAGGGAGATAATTGTCCCTAGAGGGACAAATATTGGAAAGAACTAAAAGGAGAAAATGACAATCTCTGGAAAGAAGTGGAAACACTGAAAAGATCACAGGCCAAAATGAAAAAAGAAAATGACCAATGAACCAAGGAGCTACAAGATGAGAATGACAGGATCCAGAGGGAAGTAAAAAATCTAAAGAAATCACAGGATGAAATGAAAAAGGAAATTGAACATTCATCTAATCACCAGGAAAGGATGGGAAATAGCCTCTGAAGGAGAATGGAAGAAGCAGAAAAAGAATTTCAGACCTGCAGGATAATATGGAGCAACTAGAAAGCTCAAGTAAAGTTTATGAAAATTAAAAAAACCCCCACAAGAGTGGAACAACCAGGAAATGTGGGACACTACGAAAAGATGAATTCTCTGCATCATAGGAATAGAGGAAGGAGAAGAATCCCAAGACAGCACTGTTGACCAGATCTTCAACAGGATAATAGAAGAAAATTTCCTCAAACCGAAAAAAGAAAATCCCATACAAATACTAGAACCATAGAGAACACCAAACAGACAGGACCAGAAAAGAAACTCCCCATGCCATATAATTGTTAAAACACTAGATGCTCAAAACAAAGACAAAATACTGAAGCCAAAAGGGAAAAACAACAAGTTACATATAAAGGTAAACCCGTCAGAATCACAGCTGACTTCTCAGTCCAAACTATGAAAGCTAGAAGAATATGGACCAAAGTATTCCCTGTGCTAAATGACTTTAGATGCCAACCAAGACTACTATATCCAGAAAAAATGTCAGATATAGTTGAAGGAGAAAGAAAAATCTTTCACAATATGAACAAGATGAAAGAATACATGTCTAAAAACCCAACACTTCCAAAAATCCTTGAAGCAATCCAAAGAACAGTGGAAAGGAGCAACTATCCCTAACCAATTAAATAGAGAAATCAGCAAAAGCATAACAGAGTAAATACAAACCTAGACCAAGAATGCAAACAAAAAATAAGGTGAAAGGAAGCAACACACATCTCTCAATAATAACCTTAAATACTAACGGTCTAATCTCCCCTATCAAAAGACACAGACTTGGAGAATGGATTAGGAAACAGAATCCTTCTATATGCTGTCTACAAGAAACCCATTTCACCTTCAAAGACAGACACCACCTTAGAGTGAAAAGATGGAAAAAATATTCCAAGCGAATGGTACCAAGAAACAAGCCCCAGTGACAATTCTGATATCAGACAAAATAGATCTCAAAGTAAGATTAATCAGAAGAGACAAAGAGGGCCATTACATCCTTGTTAAAGGAACAATTAACTGTGAAGACTTCACAATTCTAAATGTCTATGCACCAAACTCTGGTGCACCTAACTTTATAAACACTACTTTGAAGGACCTCAAGACACAGATTAATCCTAACACATTAATAGTGGGAGACTTCAACACTCCATTGAGCCCCTTGGATAGATCAGTTGGACAAAAATTAAACAGAGAGACATCATAACTGAACAATACAATACACTAAATGGACCTCACAGACATCTACAGAATATTCCACCCAAACACCAGAGAATATACTTTCTACTCAGCACCTCATGGAACATTCCCCAAAATCGACCACATGATGGGGCACAAAATAAATCTCAACAAATACAAAAGGATTGAAATTATTCCATGAATTCTATCAGACCACAGTGCAATAAAGCTCAATATGAACACCAGAATAAACCCAACTAGCTACAGGAACATGTGGAGACTAAACAACACCATCTTGAATAATGAATGGGTCAGGGAAGAAATAAAGAGTGAAATAAAAGTATTCATGGAACTGAACCAAAAAGACAATACAACACAACAAAACTTGCGGCATACTTTAAAAGCAGTCTCAAGAGGGAAATTTATAGCCCTAAAGATCCACATCAAAAAAAACCAGAAAGGGAATAAATAAATGATCTAACACTGCAGCTAAAAGCACTTGAGAGACAACAACAAATGAACCCTAAACCCCAAAGACAGGAAGAAATCACAAAAATCAGAGCAGAAATCAATGAAATAGAAACAAAGAAAACAATACATAAAATCAACGAATCCAAAAGCTGGTTCTTTGAAAAGATAAACAAAATAGACAGACCTCTATCTCAGTTAACCACAAAAAGAAAGAGCAACTCCAAATCAATAGTATTCATGATGAAAGGGGAAACATCACAACAGACATAGTAAAGATCCAAACAATCATACTTCGAAAACCTATACTCCACTAAATTTGAAAACCTAAGAGAAATGGATGAATATTTGAAATCCTGGGAACCAACAAAGCTTAACCAAGAAGAGATTGACAGTTTAAACAGAACCATAATATTTGAGGAAATTGAGGATGTGATAAAAAAAAAATCTCCCAACTAAAGAAAGCCTGGGCCCAGATGGATTTACAGCAGAATTCTATAAGACATTTAGAGAGGTCCTACAACCATTACTACTCAATCTGTTCAGAAGAATACAAACAGAGGGAATTCTCCCAAACTCCTTCTATGAAGTGAGCATCACCCTAACACCAAAACCAGGCAAAGATACAACCAAAAAAGAAAACTATAGACCCATCTCATTAATGAACATAGATGCAAAAATTCTCAACAAAATACTTGCAAATTTCATACAGACCAACATCAAAAAGATCATCCTTCATGACCAAGTTAGAATCATACCAGAGATGCAGGGATGGTTCAACATATGTAAATCAATAAATATCATAAAACACATAAATGGACGGAAAGACAAAAACTACACCATCATCTCAATTGAAAAAGCCTTTGACAAGATCCAGCATCACTTCATATTTAAAGTCCTAAAGGGAATTGGACTGAATGGAACATTCCTCAACATGATCAAAGCCACATATAACAAACCCACTGCCAACATCATCCTAAATGGAGAAAAACTGGAACCATTTCCCTTAAAGGCAGGAATCTGGCAAGGCTGCTCCTTATCGCCACTCTTCTTTAACATAGTGTTTGAAACACTTGCTAGGGAATAAGACAAGAGAAGGAAATTAAAGGAGTACTAATTGGAAAAGAAGTTAAGCTATCCCTTTTTGCAGATTACATGATAGTTTACCTAAGAGATGCTAAAAACTCCACCAGAAAAGTTCTAGAAACGATTAAGAGTTTCTGTAAAGTGGCAGGATAAAAAATTAACCTGGAAAAATCAGTAGCCTTTCTTTACACCAACAATAAACAAGTGGAGAAAGAATATAAGGAGACGTTTCCACTCACGATAGCCTCAAAAGTAATAAAATACCTGGGAACAAACCTAACCAAAGATACCAAAGATTTCTACAACAAAAATTTTAAACCCCTGAAGAAGGAGATTGAAAATGACATCAAAAGATGGAAAGATTTCCCATGCTCATGGATTGGAAAAATTAATATAGTAAAAATACCCATTTTATCCAAATTGATATACAGATTCAATGCAATCCCAATCAAAATGCCCATGAGCTTCTTCGCAGACTTGGAAAAAAAATCCTTAAATTCATATGGAAAAACAAAAGACCCTGAATAACTAAAGCAACCCTGAGTGAGTGAAAAATGCAATACGGGGGGGATTGCTCTACCAGACTTCAAGCTATATTACAGGGTCATAGTCATAGAGACAGCCTGTTACTGGAACAAAAATAGACCCATTTACCAATGGAACAAAATTGAAGATCCAAACTTGAGCTCATACAATTTCAGACACCTCATATTTGACAAAGGGGCCAAAAAACCTCAATGGAGGAAGGATAGCATTTTCAGCAAATGGTGCTGGCAAAACTGGATCACCATTTGTAGAAGAACAAAATTAAACCCCTACCTCTCACCCTGTATAAAAATCAACTCCAAGTGGATCAAAGATCTCAGTGTAAAACCTGAAACACTGAAAGTCATAGAAGAAAAAGTTAGTAACAACCTATAAGACATACGTATAGAAAAAGACTTTCTAAATTAGACAGCAGCTGCACAGGAAATAAGGTCAATAGTCAACAAATGGGACCTCATCAAAAGCAAAAGTTTCTGTACAGCAAAAGAAACAATCAAGGAAGTGAAGAGAAAACCCACAGAGTGGGAGGAAATCTTCACCAGTGATTCATCTGACAGAGCATTTTCATCAGGAATATATAGACTACTCAACAAACAAAGAAGCAATAAAACAAATGACCTACTCAAAAGATGGAGTAAAGAGCTGAACAGAGACTTCACCAGGAAGTAAAGATGGCTGAGCAACATCTTAAAAAGTGTTCAACATCATTAATAATTAAGGAAATGCAAATTAAAACCACTCTCATACATCATCTTCTTCTAATAAGACTGGCTAAGATCAAGAACACAAAAAGACACCAAATGTTGGAGAGGTTGTGGGGATAGGGGAACACATCCATTGCTGGTGGGAATGTAAACTTGTACAGCCATTATGGAAAGCAGTGTGGAGAAATCTTGAGACTCAAAATGAGCCTACCACCTGACCCAGCCATACCACTCCTGGGCATATACCCACAAGACTCATCCTACCACAAAGATACATGCACATCCATGTTTATTGCAACTTTGTTCACAATAGCAAAGAGCTGGAACCAACCCAAATGCCCAACTGATGAGTGGATGAGAAAAATGTGGTACATCTACACAATGGAGTACTACTCAGCAGAAAAGAAAGATGACATCATGAACTTTGCAGGTAAATGGATGGAACTCGAAGCCATTATGCTAAGTGAAGTAACACAGTCCCAGAAAAACAAGTGATGAATGCTTTCCCTCATTTGTGGATGCTAACACCAAATTCCCAAATGAAAAGCAAGTCGAACAACATTATTGTTATATTTCTGTTTATCTGAAAGCAGCGATGTTGTTACAATGTAAATCTCTTAACTGGCTCTAGAATCAATCCACCACTTACTTTTGGACTCTATAATTACTGTATATGAGTGGAATGTATGTATGCATATTTTAGAGTAGTATAAAATTAAAGGAGGGCCAGGCATGGTGGCGCATGCCTTTAATCCTAGCACTCAGGAGGCAGAGGCAGGTGGATCTTTGTGAGTTCAAGGCCAGCCTGGTCTACAGAGTGAGTTCCAGGACAGCTGGGGCTACAGGGAGACCCTGTCTCGAAAAGACAAAAAAGAAAATAAAATTAAAGGAGGAAAATGCGAATTCCTAAACATAAAAAAGACAACAACAACAACAACAAAAGGAGTGAAAGATGCAGGACAGTTATGGCAGAATGCATGATCTGGGGTGAGGTGGGGAAAAGGGAAGGGGGAATATATCTAAACTGAACTGAGAAATGATGTCTGAAATACACAAAACATCAATAAAAGCATTATAAAAAATAGAAAATGGGAAAGTAATTTTGGTAAAAGCTTAACCGAGAATGAGTTGTGATTGTTTGACTTTCAACATAAACATAGGGAAGGGGACAGATTTAGACATTTAAGAAAAGATCTATAACTATCCTTTATTGGCTAGTGATACAGTTGCAGGAGCAGCTATTTTTATGTATAAGGTCTGTCCTTCCACCATGTGGGTCTTGGAGAGTGAACCCAGCTTGTCAGGATGGTGACAAGTGCCATTACCTGCCGAACCATCTTACCAGCCCCCTTAAAGCTAATTTTAACATAAATGAAGATGTTTTGGTGATGGAGGGTTGAATCCAAAGTAGCCAAATTAGGTGTTTGAAATACCTTCTGAAAACAATGTTTGTATTTATTCATAATTTCTATTCAGGGCTCTAACTCAGCAGTTGCAAGGTCTCGTGCCTAGGATAAGCATTTAGAATAGTGGCATTGTGGAGGGATTGTTAAAGAGGGGACCATTTTCATGGAGATCTGGTTATTTTTTCAGTTAAAAATGCCTTTTCTGGCATTTTTACTTTGGGGACTAGATTAATAAATATGCAATTGTGCTTTACATATTTAATTAAATGTTTGATTTGTGCTTATAAGGAACTTCTATTTATTTCAGTCAGATTACAATAGATCATTAAAAATTCCATTAGCCATTATTGTTGATATTTTGATAAAAAGTATATTTAGCAAGGTAAGGCCTTTCTGGAACTAAAGAACTTTTGATTCTTCAGCATTTGCTTGGTGAGGGTTTTAATCTTATCATCTCCCTGCAGTTTCCTGATTTTATAGTTTATGATTCTTTTAATGCTGTTTAATCAATGGGTCAGGCTAATAAACTCAAGCTCATGCTCACTAAAATCTCAGCACAAACATAATCAAATGAATATATTACCTTGAAAATCTATTGGAAATTTTGTGAAATTACCCATGTAGTAATTGCCTATTTTATATTGTTTTGAAAAGGCCAGAAGCACGTCTGTGTCACTTGCTCTACAATACTTTTTAATAATGCAAGAATCCATGAGCCATCGAGATGGTTCAGAAGGTACAGGTGCCTGATGCCAAGCCTGAAGACCTGAGTTCATTGATTCACCTGACCGAAGGAAGTTGTCCTCTGTCCTCTACATGTGGCTTGCCTCAAGTTTCACCCACTCACATACATACAGAAACACAATAAATAAATAAAATATAATAAACTTTTTAAAGAATTCAAATTACATTATATAATAATTATAAGGATAATAATGATTTATACCACAAACAAAAATTATTTCTGACTTCTGGGTGCTATACCCATGCTACACATTTATATCCATAATCTCTGTAAGATAGATCTTCTCTCTGTTTTATACACGAGTTAATTGAGGTTCTGGAAGGGTAAATAATTTACAGAAGAATTAGATTTGTCAAATTCTATAAAGAGAAATTTTTGCTTTACTCCCCAAATTGTAATATTCTATGGTGCACATTCTTTCTGTTTGCTGAATGCCATTTTTACATATGCTTGTTGTTTGTCTAGGTTTGTCCAGTGCAGGGCAATGCTTCTCAGAGTCTGACTTGAAGATCTGGTTCAAATGGAGATTCACATTCAGTGAGATTTGCATTTCTCACAGCTCTGGAGATTTTTTTCTGTTTATATTTCATCCTGACTATAATCATTGGTACAGCATACTTTGGCTAATACATTTGTGTAATCAAAAATAGCAGGATTGAATGAGAGTAGTCAAATTTCATAGTTACATTGTTTCTGAGAAGTGTGTGTGTGTGTGTGTGTGTGTGTGTGTGTGTGTGTTGTATACATCTCTGTACAGAAATGTACACAAATGCATATCGCTTCCCTTCCCATATCAGTGGAATGTGGACAAATGAAAGCTATTTCTTGAATCGGTTCACATAGGAAATAAATATAGGCAATGCTTTTAATAATTTCTTGTTTGAAAAGGCAAAACTGGGTGAAAATTCCTTGGTCAGGTTATCCAGGCAGGTGGAAGATGGAAATATTCTCTAGGCCAACAGGCAGCTTATAAAATATTAATATTGGGAGCTCACTCAATTGGTGAGTGCATGGTTCTTATAAAATATGAATGTTACTTTAATTTTGTGATTGGTTAATCAACTCTTTTTCTTCCTTGTGGTATTGAGGGTGGAACACAGGGCTGGTGAATGCATCCCTAGCCCCCATTATTTGAAATCTTCTATTAAAATAAAACTTTATGGGAAGCCCTGGTAAAAGACAGTAAGGACCAACTTTAGGAGGAGGGAGACCAGCTTGAACACAATGATGTGGATGTGAGCCCGCATTCTGATGGTCTCCATATTGGATCGCATCTCAAAATGCAGCAACATCAACTGCTCTGTGCTGTCCGCATCCTTTTCCATGAGGAACACCTGATTAAAACACTCACTGAAAACCGGAAAGGATTCCATCCAGTCTCATCTTTGTGTAATCCTTACTAACTTGCTTATTCTCATTAGGTCCTTGGTTTGTGTAGCTTCATCTGGAGAGGACACTTGTAACCTCAAAAACCTGAAGACACTGTTTCCTTATAGTTACCCCCTGTAACCTGAAAAACTTGAAGACACTGTTTCCTTGTAGTTACCACTCTCAAGAGTATTTGAGCAATACAAATTGGACTTGATTGGAAAAAGGAACCAAAAAATGGGTGGGTAGGAAGGTGGGGGTGGATCTGGGAGGAGCTGGGAGAGTACGGAATATGATAAATAATATTGCATGAAACTGTTAAAGAATCAATAAAAATAGACATTTCTAGATTATTGATCCATTGGTCTCTAGGTTATTTATTTACAATGCAAACATTTTCTTTTTGAAAGTCTTTCTCATGGTATTTCTATGAAAAGTAAATGAATTCCTCCTGCAATCTCTATCCACCCCCCACCTCTACCCCGGCTCCTCATGTTGTTTCCCTTTGTAAATACTGGAGTGAGGAGACATAAAGAACTAGCAGAGGGCTTAGTTGGCTGGGAAGTTTCTTCAGAGTTCCTGGGCCAAGTACATGATGAAAGACACAGTCCCTGTGGAGGCAGTGGATGGGATGCTGGGCTCATCTTCTGAAATGAAGCTCTTTGGGGGAAATCTTCAGGTTGATACACATTCTAGTTCACTTTTCATTGCTGTTATAAGAAAGCTGCAAAGGCAATTGGGGAGGAAAGGGCTCGCTTGGCTTCCAGGTCCCCAGTACCATCCATCAGTCAAGGGAAGCCAAGGCAGGAATCGAAGCAAATGCATTTTACCCTCAGCTGGCCTGGAAATCATTATGGTGATCAGACTGGTCTTGATCTCACAAAGATCCACCTGCGTCTACTTCCTGAGTGCTGGGATTAAAGGTGTGTGCCACCATGCCCTACCAGAAACTGTATCTTAATAACATAGATCGAACTTCTCAATATGAACCAGAGATGGGAACTGGGGAAATGGTTTAGTCAGTAAAATCCCAGTCTGAGGACCACATGAAATGGTTTAGTCAGTAAAGTCCCAGTATGAGTTCAAGCCCACATAAAAGCCAAACGAGATGGTACACACCTATAATCCTACCACTGGGGATGTGGAGACAGCCAGGACTATGGGCATCACTGGCCGGGAAGCCTAGCTGAATCTTGAACTACATATTCAGTGAGAGACCCTGTTTCAAAAAATAAGGCTGAGGGTGATAAAGGAAAATGCACTCGATGATGACCTCTGGCTACACATGCATAAATGCATAGGTACTTGCACGCAAACATGCATATCTACATACAAAGATAAAAAATGGACCAGGGATGGACACAGTATCTTTCTATCCAAATTTGATTCTAAAAGGCTTCATCCTGAGTTAGGAGCAAAAGGAGGCACCTAACACCCCATAGAGAATTTGTCTTTCTGCCTCAATATGAAAAGTTGAGAGCAGTTCTGTTTCTTTGATCAACTAAAGACTAATTCCTATACAGAGTTCTTTGTTTTATAGAGTTCCATTAATGGCAAGCAAAGTTATTTGAAATAAGAGATGCGGACGAATTGATCCTCATTACAGTTAACTAAGAGTGAAATGAGTTCATAGAGGTTTGTGATATTTTCTCACATTTCGATATCTTTAGGGAGTTGAGGGACAAGTCACTAATTTGGTTTGACCTGAAAGCTCAGGCCCATTCCAAGTGCATGAAAAATAAAGAATGAGATTATAACCCTGGGTCCATATGAGTGGAGTCTCCCAATTTGATGAGAAGTCAAGGCCAGTTTCTACACAAAGATCTCATATAACCCAGGCCCCCTTTAGGGAAAAGAATTAAAAATCTCCACAAATTAAAAATTGGGAATGAGTAGTTATCACCAGGAAGAGTCTTCTGAGAAATTAATGGAAGCTTGGGGGCACGAGGTGCATTCATTCTAAGGTCTTCATGGACAGTTTGCTAGAATGGATGGCAGAGAATTGCCTTCTGAGTGAACCATGTCTTCTCCAACTGGAAATTCCACAGAAGGTACCACAGCTATCAAAGAGGTGTGTACAAGTGACTAGCTATGGGGAATCACAATTCTATAGACCCTATATATGAAGTCCACCCATCCATCCACCCATCCATCTATCCACCCACCTGTCCTTCCTTCCTTCCTTCCATCCATCCATCCATCCATCCATCCATCCATCCATCCACCCAACCATCTATCCACCCACCTGTCCATCCATTCATCCATCCATCCATCCATCCACCCATCCATCCATCCACCCATCCATCTATCCACCCACCTGTCCATCCATCCATCCATCCATCCATCCATCCATCCATCCATCCATCCATTTATTGAGCACGTTGCTTTAGCTGGGACCTAGAAATGCAGATACATCCACTATTTTCATAAAGACATGGTTAAGAAGATGTAGAGATGGTTCAACAGTTACAAGCACCATCTGCTATTCCTCTTTCATTACATACATGCAGTCAAAACGCTCATACACATAAAATAAAAAAATAAAAATAAACACATAGTTAAAGTACTCATGAAGTCATGCAATGAGTGTCAAAAGGAAACCAGAGAACAAAAGATGGCAGGGGAGGGGAATGAGGAGGTGAAATGAAAGCATAAGCTGTCAGTGTTCAGTGGAAGAACGTCAGTCCTTGAGGTCAGGAGACATAAGGGCCCAGAGTCTGGGGTGCACTCAGAATTCAGGAACACAAAAAGGATGTTGATGTGGCTGAGACGTAGGGGAGAAGGGTAGAGAGGATGAGGTTAGCTAGGAGGAAGGTAGGAGTAATGTTATGGAAGGCCTTGTTAGTGGCGATCAGGGCCTGGGAGGAATTTGAGCAGAGGGGTAAAGTATGGTAGTTGGGCTTCATGGAGGAGGGCTGTCACGTAACGACGGTGGAGAATGGACAACGGTGAAGAGCAGCAGGGGCTGCAGTAATCCAAGAGACAGACAACATAAACTCCACCTCGGGTTTGGGAAAAGGAAGGCTAAATTCATAGGATCTGGCTTTCTAGCAGTATTCGATATCTAGTGGCCAGGAGACTGATTTACAGAGTCTTAAGCAAGCTAAATTGAGAATCATTAGTGGCAGCAAAACTAGTATTTATCCGGGTTCAGTGGCTAGCTGCCCCTCCTTGGAGCCTCTATGGCTCTTATGATGGAGAGCTACTTGAGCCTTGCTAACCTAGACCTACATAAAATCTCTGGGAAAGGAGGCCCAGGAGACTGAGGTCTTAATGAAGTTCTTGTGTGATTCTTAACCCAGGATAAATGTTGAAACTGGTTACCTACAAAAGACTGCTGAGCCCTTGCAGTGGCCCATGTCTTATTAGACACCGGAAGCCCACACATTAAATCCCTGCAGGTCACAATTGAGAACATATTGTAGTGAAGCTTCATTGTTTCTGCCTGGGTTCCTGATGTGGGATATCTATAGCAAGGGGCCATATTCCAGCCTTGTCTGGTGCCTGTGAAACCCACTCACTTTTGGATTAATTTTCCTACTACTGAACCCTTTGGGTAAAGTTGATCTTTTAGCCTTTGATTAGAGATTTTAGAAACTGTCAAATGGACCTAGATTTTTTTTCACATAAATTTATTTTTATTTTTTTAACAAATTTAAACCCGTGTTCCCCCCCATTCCCCCACCCTGCCAGAGTTCATGCATTCTGCCAAACATGCTTTTCATCTCTTTCTCAGTCTTTCTCAATATTCTCCATGAGGAAGTTGACTGTTTTGAGCAGAATTTCACTGTTTCAGTCAGTTCTTCGATGCAGTCCTTTCTGTTGTTGTTGTTGTTGTTGTTTCCAATATGCATCATGCCCAACTGCTTTGGACAAAAGCTCAGGGGGCCCTACACAAGAAATACTTACAACTAGGTAATTGGCACTAGCATCCACAGATGAGGGATACCATTCCTCGTTTGTTTTTCTGGGACTGTGTTACTTCACTCAGCATGATGTCCTCTAGCTCCAGCCATTTTCCTGCAAAGGTCATGATGTCGTCTTTCTTTACTGCTGCATAGAACTCCATTGTGTAGATGTACCACATTTTCTCTATCCACTCATCAGTTGAGGGGCATTTGGGTTGGTTCCAGCTCCTTGCTATTGTGAAGAGAGCTGCAACAAAACATTGGCAGTGAATGTATGTCTGTGGTGGGGTGATTCTTGTGGGTACATGCCCAGAGTGGTATGGCTGGGTTTAGGTGGCTAAGTTCATTCCATAGTCTTCAGAGGGTTCTCCACACGCTTTTCCTAGTGGCGGTTATGAGGTTACATTCCACCAGCACTGGATGAGTTGTTCCCATTTCCCCACAACCCTGTCCAGCACTTGGATCATTTGTTTTCTTGAAACATATAAAGAAAGCCTGACAGTTTTGTGGTTTTTTTTTTTCCTTAAAGTGGTTTTGATTTGTCTTTCTTCATGATTAGTGATGTTGAACCACTTCTTGAGGTGTTTCTCAGCCATCTCATTCCTCACTTGTGAAATAGTCTCTGTTAATTTCTTTGCTCCATCTATTGAGTGGGTCTTTGTTTTCTTTTTTTTCTTCTTGTTTTTGCTAGTTAGTTATTATCTGGGAAATTCAATGCTTTGGTCATGAGATGTACCTCAGTGAATGTTTCCTCCCACCTCTGTGGGATTCTCTTCACTTCCTGATTGTCTTTTTGATGTACAGAAACTTTTGAGTTTAACGAGTGGTCCCATTTGTCAATTGTACGACTTAATTCTTCGGCCAGCTGTGTCTAGCTTTAGGAGTTCTTTCCTACTCTATTGTCTTGTAGTCTTGCTGCCTAGCTTTTTTCTTCTATCGCCTTCAGAGTTTGGGGTTTCATGTTGAGGCCTTTGATCCCATCTGCGAGTTGACTTTTGTACAGGAGTAGAGTACGAGGTAGGGGGTTTAATTTCATTTCTCTCTACAAGTGGTGATCAGTTTTGCCAGCAATCATTAATGTTGAAGATGCTGTCTTTTCTCAGTTGTGGCTTCTTTTTGGCCCCCTTGTCCAAATAAGATGGCGTGAAATTTAATGTGTCTCAGATTTGGATCTTTGGTTTTGTTCATTGGTCAACAGTCTGCTTTTTGAGCAGTACCAGGCTTGTTTTTATGACGTATAGCCCTGTAGTATATTTTGAGTCTGGTATAGAGATTCTCCCTTGTGTTTAGCTTCTTTTGCTCAGGGTTGTTTGGGTTATTCGGGGCGTCTTTTTTTTCCCAAATAATTTTAAGGACTTTTGTTTACAAGCTCTGTGAAGAAACTTCTTTGGGTTGGATCTTTCGATTGGAATTACGTTTAAATCTATCAAGAGTTTTGGTAAAATGGACAAAGTTTTTACCGATTTTAATTTCCCAATCCATGACAGGGAGGTTTTTCCATCTTCTGAGGGCTCTTCTTAATTTCTTTCTGTCTAAAGGTTTTAAATTTTGTTTTGTTAGAGATTCTTCGGGCTCTTAGTTAGGTTTGTTTCTATAGGTATTTTATTGTTGTTTGAGGCTATTGTGAGGGACAAGGTCTCTTTGAATTCTTTCTCCAGTTGTTGTTTCTGGTGAGAGAAAGGCCACATTGAGTTTTTTAAGGTTAAGTGTTCCGTATCTGCCACTTGGCCAAAGGCTGTAAGTCATTGTTTCTAGGGAGTTGATTTCTGGGGAGTTTGTGAGCATCCTCTTAAGTAAACAATATATCATCAGCAAAAATAGATAAATAGGATAGCTTGACTTCCTCATCTTCAATTATGTACTCCTTTAAATTTCCTTTCTTGCCTTAATTGACTAGCAAGTGTTTTCAAGCACTATATTGAAGAGGGTGGTGAGGGGGCAACAGGGGGAAAAAGAGTTACAAATGGGAAAATTGGAAAGGGCTATACAGGTGCGGGTAAGTGCGCACAGTATGAGAGTGATTGGAGCAGGGGCTTGGGGGGTGAATGGAGAGGGATTTGACTACATTGTAGGAATGAGCAGAAACAGAAAAGTCCCGTAGAGGAGGTGGGAAGATTATGGAAGGTGCAGCGGGGATCTTGGCAAAAGGCGGGGGAAAGACAGAAGATTGATGAGGTGATTGGGGGTGGGGGGGGTGGGGGGACGGTGTTACCTAGTGGATGGGCTGTGTAGGGGGAATGGGGATGGCATTGGCGGTTCAGAGGGGGAACAAGACAGTGCTAAGCGAGGGGAAGGAAGAAAATGGCAGGATGGATGAGCGGGGGAGGGGAGGAGGGAGGCCAAGGGGCAAGGAGATGGGGGCGGAGAATGGTGGAAGTGTAGGCTACATGAGGGGGAGAGGATGAGGGGGCGCTGAATTATCCATGGGAGGGGGCAGGCGTTGCTCATAGGGGGGGGGAGAGAGATGTGAGGCGCAGTCGCGAAGAGATAGGAATTACTAGGGGGGGTTTGAGAGTTGAGTATTTGGGGTTGAAGGAAAAGGCTATGGGGGAGATATGCTTGGAACAGGTGAAGTTATAATGGTTTGTAGGTTCTGTGGGAAATGTGGTTGGTATTTAGAATTCTGCCGGTGAAACTGTCTGGGGGCCTGGGCTTTTGTGTGGGGTTTTAGGGGGGAGTGGTGTGACTATATAATCACGCGATGTTTTTTCGGTAATGTTATTGGTGTTCCTGTTGAAGCGGCAGTATATTCTTCATTGGGTGCAAGCCATTGGTTGTGATTCAAGGAATTTGGCAGGTAATTTTGCTAGCCAATTTCTGGCTAGGGGTTCAATGGTTCTCATATGAGAGGTATAGGGGCTGAAAAGATTCACTTTAGAATTTTTCTGGATCTTTTCCTTTGTCTGTTGTGATATTTCCTTCTTCTTCTTCTCTTTTTTTCTTTTTTTCCCCTTTCTTCTTTTTTTTTTTTCCTTTTCTCTTTCTTTTTCTTTATCTTTTATTTGTTTTTCTCGCTTATTTTTTTTTCTTTTTTTTTTTATCTCCTCCTGATTTGGAGGTGTTCCTTCTTTCTTTTGGTTAATGGGCTAGAGGTCTGTCTATCTTGTTTATTCTTTCACAGAACCAACTTTCCGGATTCATTGATTTTTTTTTTTTTGTCTTGTTTTCTTTGTTTCTATTTCATTGATTTCTGCTCTGGATTTTTGTTATTTTCATTCCTGTCTATTGCATTTTAGGGTTTATCTGTTGTTGCTCTCAAGTGCTTTTAGCTGTAGTGTTATGATTCATTCACTTGTGCTTTGTCTGTTTTTCTAACGTGGCCCCAGGGCTATAAACTTCCCTCTTTAGGACTGCTTTTAAGTATCCCATTAAGTTTTGTTGTGTTGTTTGTCATTGTCATTTCAGGTCCAGGAATGCTTTTCATTTCTTTCTTTAATCTCTTCCTTGACCCATTAATTATCAAGCGTGTATGTTTAGTCTCCATGTGTCCTTGTAGGCAGTAGGGCTTATCCTAGTGTTGGTGTTGAGCTTTATTGCACTGTGGTCTGATAGAATGCATGAAATTATTTCAATCTTTTTGTATTTGTGGAGGCTTCTTCTGTGTCCCAGTATGTGGTCAATTTTGGAGAATGTTCCATGGGGTGCTGAGTAGAAAGTGTATTCTCTGGTATTAGGGTGGAATATTTGGTAGAGATCGAGATCTATGTGGTCCATTTGGTGTATCATATTGTTCAGTTCAGATGTCTTTCTGTTTATTCTTTGTCCTGTTGACCTATCCAAAGGACTCAGTGGGGTATTGAAGTTCCCTACTACTAGTGTACTGGGGTTAGTCTGTGACTTGTGGTCCTGGAGAATTGTCTTTATAAAGTTTGGTGCCTCAGAGTTTGGGGCATATATATTCATGATTGTGAAATCTTCTTGGTGAATTGTTCCTTTGATAAAGATGTAATGGCCTTCTTTGTCTCTTCTGATTTCTTTTACTTTAAAGTCTATTTTGTCTGATATTAAACTAGCGACATCTGCTTTCTTTTTGCTACCATTTGCTTGGAATATTTTTTTCCATCCTTTCACTTTAAGGTGGTGCCTGTCCTTGAAGATAAGATGTGTTTCTTGTAGACAGCATATGGATGGATTCTGTTTCCTAATCCAATCTCCCAGTCTATGTCTTTTGATTGGGGAATTTAGTCCATTAATATTTAAGGTTATGACTGATAGGGTTTGTGTTGCTTCCTTTTGCCTTGTAATCCATTTGTGGTTTGGGTTTAGGTTTCTACTTCTGCAGTTATGCTTTTATTGATTTCTCTTTCTAGGTGCCTGGGGATGGTTGTTCCTTTCTTCTGTTCTTTGAATTGCTTCAAGTATTCTCTGAAAGGTTGGTCTTCTGGACATGTATTCTTTCAACTTGTTTATGTCATGGAAGGTTTTTCTCTCTCTTTCAATTATAGTCGACATTTTTGCTGGATATAGTAACCTGGGTTGGCATCTATTGTCCTTTAAACCTGGGAATGCTTTGCTCCAGGTTCTTCTTGCTTTCATCGTTTGCATTGAGAAGTCAGTTGTAATTCTGATAGGTTTCCCCTTATAGGTCACTTGTTGTTTTTCTCTTGTGGCTTTAAGGATTTTGACTTTGTTTTGGGTGTCTAGCATTTTAACTATGGTGTGGCGTGGAGAATTTCTTTTCTGACCTTGTCTGTTTGGAGTTCTATGTGCTTCTTGTATTTGTATTGGTTTGTCTTTTATTAGTGTGGGAAGTTTTCATCTATTATTCTGTTGAAGATCTGATCAATACCATTCTCTTGGGATTCTTCTCCTTCCTCTATGCCTATGATGCGGAGGTTTGATCTTTTCATAGTGTCCCAGAGTTCCTGGTTATTCCACTTTTGTGTATTTTTAAATTTTTCATAATCTTTCCTTGAGGTTTTTAGTTGTTCTGTGTTATCTTCCAGGTCTGATATTCTTTGTTCTGCTTCCTCCATTCTGCTTCTGAGGCTTTTTTCACTCCTTTCCTCTTGATTAGATGAGTGTTTTATTTCCTTTTTCATTTCCTCTTCTCATTTCTTTAGTATTTCTACTTCTTTTTGAAGCTTCTCAATCTCTTCCTGTAGGTCTTTGCTTCGCTGGTTGGTTTCCTTATCTTTTTCAGCATGGGATCTTTTCAGTGTTTCCAGTTCCTTCCGGAGTTTATCATTCTCTCTCTCTCTAGTTCCTTCTTGTGTTCTTCATTCTCTTTTCTTAGTTCTTTGATTTGCTCTTTATAATGTTGCAGTTCTTTAAATATGTTCCCAATTGTGTTTCTGATATCTGTGTCCTGGGCCATCCCCAGAGGGATCCCACTGTAGGAATCTTCCATAAGGTTGGTAGAGCTTGATGTGGGATTATCTTGCCCCTTTCCTGTGTTGTCTCTTCTTCGTGTTCCTGGCATATGAGCTTCTCCTTGCCTGTATTCCAATGTAGGTCCTAAATGCCTCTTCACTGTGTTGAAGGCTTACTTTGCTTGCCTCCTTCAGATGCCTTCATAATCTCAGTTGGGGTGGGGGGAACGACAAGGAAGAAGATGACGACCTACTGACTGTGGGCGGGCTCTTTAGCCGGCGCCCCTGCACCTGGGCTTGGCTGAGCTGGTCTCGGGAGATCTTAGATCGAGACTCACACAACCCTACCTTTAATACCGGCTGGGAGGATAACTCCGCCCCCACAGCCACATAAACCAATCAAACCAAAGACAACTGGATTAATGGATTAACTAGATGAAATCAATCAACAGTCAGCCTTGCTGAAACAAACAGCTGCTGTCCACCTACCTGCTCTTGCCTGAGCTGGTCTCGGGAGATCTCAGATAGAGACTCACAGGACTCTAGTTTTAATACCGGCTGGGAGGATCACTCCACCCCATAGCCACAAAAGCCAACCAAGCCAAAGACAATTGGATTAAAGGATTAACTAGATGAAATCAATCAACAATCAGCCTTGCTGAAGCACTCAGTTGCTGTCCACCTACCTGCGCTTGGCTGAGCTGGTCTTGGGAGATCTCCTAGTTTATTTTATTTTATTTTTTTTTAAGTTTATGTCTATACAAGCCAAAAGTGTGAGGTTCTTTATTTATGAGAGAAGAATTTTTCTTGCCCATTTCCCTTTCTTATGGTAAATATGTGGCACGCTTTGGCTTTACAAGTTCTTGGTGAAATAAATTAGATTGCCTTGGCTTTCGAAACAAAGAAAATGAAACTCTCTCGGCACCTTGCACGATTGCATTACATTCGGAATCGAACCACACCAGCAGGGTGGATTCTCTGTTTATTCACTGTGTCTTATATACAGTGCATGCACGATGTTAGCTCTTTGAGTCCCGGTTCTTGCTGGTTTTGTGGTAAAGCACCACAACCTGTGTTGTGCTTTACAACACCATTTCTTCACTGTTTGTTACTTTCTGTTTTTCTCTATATAATAATGAAATGTGTCATGGCTCTAAGCATCCTCATATAAATTACTTCATTTTCTTTGGGGCTATTTTTGTAGGAAATGGCCTCAAATGTATGATTACTGGACGACTTGTAGTAAAGACATTTTGAAAACTGTGGCTTGCGGCCAGATTGTTTCCCAGAAAGCAATGCCATGGTAATATTTCCTCTTTATCCTAGCAGTAGAAAGTTTAAGCTCTAATTATATTTCATTGCCAGTTTGATAGATGGGACTTAACACGTTCTTCACATCTTTTCATTTTTTTTTTCTATTCCTGTAAAATTGGGACATGGATTTAAGGCAGAGTTAGAGTGACAGCTTTCCTATAAACGACTCCCTCACTCACCAGCGCCACTTTCTAACGCGGTTGGCTCATTTCCTAAGACACTAGGAACCAAGAGAACATTCCAGATATTCCACAAAGCTCCTGCTTCGTGGAAAAGTTCTGCGGCTGGCCACTAGAGGGCACTGTCTGTCTGTACTGAGGAAGAACAAGCCCAGATCTGGTTAGGAAGAGAGATGGGTGCCAGAAGCAACCCTTCATACTTATGCTCTGTGCCACAGCGGTTGTGACCGCAGCTCCACCCAAGCCTGACGAATCCCGTTAAACATTCAGTCTGCTATAATTCACTGAGCTGTACAGAGTCTCAGTTGCCTAGAAGGCCAGAGGAGTCATTTACACTGCAAACACCAGGGACCGGGCACCTGAGTAGGTGCCTACTGAAAGACAAAACACGGACTTACCTCCAGAGGTGCAGCCCGCAGGGACACCTGCAGGCTCCAGGGAAGAGCAGAACTAATTCTGCTCTGAACAATGGTGAAGTCCGGAATTGAGGAAGGTAGAATAGCAGCCATCCTGAGAGCACAGCTTAAGGGAAGTTTTGCTGAAACTGGAGAGACAGGCCAGGCACACCTCTCAGTTTCTTGAGGAGTATTTATTTATTTAATAAAAATCACATACATATGCTGGGTGTGCAGCTCAGGTGGTAGAGTGCTTGCCCCACACGTATGAGGCCCTGGGTTTGATGCACAATGCCACATAAGCCTGGCGTGGTGGCACACACCTATAATCTCAGCACTCGGGAGTTAGAAGCAGGAGGGTCAGGAGTTTAAGATCCTTGTTGAGTCACATGATAATCCATCTTTAGATATGCCACAGACAAAATAAAATATACTTTTGGTAGGAAAAAAATAAAGCTTATCATAAAGCACTGAGCAATCTGTAACAGAGACCTCTGCTAAGTGTGAAGACATCATTACAGGCATTTATACACATGGTTTCACAAAACACAAGAATATATCTTTCTCTAAGAGAGGGATCTTTTTACAAATATTTTATTTATCCTTTTTATTTTATGTGTATGAGTGTATTGCCTGCATACATGTAAGTGCACCCGAGGAGGTCAGAAGAGGGAGTCAGATCCCCTGGACTTGGAGTTATAGACAGGTTTTAGCTATCATAGAACCCGGGTCTTCTGCAAGAGCAGTCAGTGCTCTTAACCTGTGAACCATCTCTCCAGCTCCTAGTGAGGGATATTAAAATAGCTCTCTTCATAATGAGATTGTTGGGGTTAGCATGAAGAGCTTGTTAGCTGAGATGCACTTACCATGTTTGGGCAAAGGTTTAGGCTGAAAGAAGGTGTGAAGCCTCTTCTCAATCTGAGGGAGGTTGGGAGGACACTCCCTCCAGACTAGCGTGAGCCACACAGGCAGATCCTAGGTCTTGTTTTATTGACCAGGCTGGGTTTGAACTGACTATGAAACCATGGGTAGCATTAAACTTCAGATCCTCCTGCCTCAGCCTCCTGACTGTTGGAATTACAAGTGTGCATTGACATACCTTGAAACCTGGGTTACAGCATGTTACCCATTTTCTGACAGCCTTCCAGTGGCTGTCCTTGGCAACAGAAGCAAAATGAAAAGCCTTCGGTTGGCTCCTAGGTGCTGCTACAGTCTGATCTCTCCCTAGTTCTCCCCTTTTCTGTTCTTATCTCTTGGCTCTTACTCTGCCCAGACTGACTGAGCTGAGGGAGGCTTCAAGTAGGCGACTAAGAGGACTCTGTTATGTGCTCTCTGCTCATTAAGTCTTCATAACACTCCCAAAGTCCAAGTCAGGGATGACTGAACCTGGTATTTGACAGCACAGTCAAAGGCCAAGGGCTTAGCTGTGGAACATGGAAAATATATGGTAAAGTTCAGCCAGAGTTTCCTCCAACCAGCTGTGGGCCAGAGGTAAGAGACTTCCTCTTCGGACTTACAAAATGAAAGCAAGGAGCCTTCAGACAAAGAAGGGAGGCTGCACTCGAGGAGTGTGAAGTGCAAGCACGTGCAGAGTGTCATGCTCTCTGTTAACTTGCACAATTTAAATACATGCTTTTTCAAAATTAAAATCTTTAAAAGAGGCTAGTATAGACTGAAGGATGCAAAATGGCCACAGAAGACATTATTAGGGAAAGCATCAATGTGCTGGTTAGCTTTGGTCAACTTGGCACTAACCAGAGTTACCTGGGAAGAAGACACCTCAAGAGATGAGTTTCCCCCATGGGTATAATCACCTTGAATATGTCTGTGGGGAGCTTTCTTAATTCTTAATTCATGTAGAAGGGTCCAGCCCACTGCTGGTACTGTCATCCCTGGGTGGGTGGGGGGCTGGACTGCATGAGAGGTAGCTGAGCAAGTCAGGGGAAGCAAGCTGGTAAAATGCACTTGCTTCCATTCATGCTTGGCTTCCCTTGACTGATGGATGGTGCTGGGGATCTATACCCAAGCGAGCCTTTTCCTCCCCAATTGCCTTTGCAACTTTCTTTTTTTTTTTTTTTTTGGTGTTTTTGAGACAGGGTCTCCCTGTAGCTCTGGCTGTCCTGGAACTCGCTATGTAGACCAGGCTGGCCTTGAACTCACAAAGATCCGCCTGCCTCTGCCTCCCAAGTGCTAGGATTAAAGGCGTGCACCACCACGCCCGGCTGCCTTTGCAACTTTCTTATCACAGCAATGAAAACTGAACTAGAATGTGTATCAACCTGAAGATTCCCCCCAAAGAGCTTCATTTCAGAAGGTGAGCCCAGCATCCCATCTGCTGCCTCCACAGGGACTGTGTGTATTTCATCATATACTTGGCCTAGGAACTCTGAAGAAACTTCCCAGCCAACTAGGCACTCTGCTAGTTCTTTATCTCTCCTCACTCCAGCCTTTACAAAGGAGAACAACATGAGGAGCCTGGGTGGAGGGGTGGGAGGCACAGCAGAGAGTGCAGGGGGACTGCATTTATTGCCACCTCTCCACCACCCACCCCAGGAATGTCATTATTCATGCTATAAACAGTAGAACAATGTGGTTGCTTGATGAGAATCAAGACATCATTCCCTAGAAGTGTGTGTGTGTGTGTGTGTGTGTGTGTGTGTGTGAGAGAGAGAGAGAGAGAGAGAGAGAGAGAGAGAGAGAGAGAGAAGAGAGAGAGAGACAGAGAGAGAGAGAGAATTGCAGGGTCTCTATCATCTTTGGCCATCTTTAGGAACTTATATAAAAATATAGAAATAGCCTGGTGTGGTGGCACACTCCTTTAATCCTAGCTCTTGGGAGACAGAGACAGGCGGATCTTTGTGAGTTCAAGGCCAGCCTGGTCTACAGAGTGGGTTCCAGGACAACTGGGGCTACAGGGTCTCCCTGTTTTTGGTCTCCAAAAGAACAAAAAAATATAGAAATAAAGGTAAACTTTAGGTTTTAAAAATATTTGTGTTGGCACTTAATATAATAAAAATAATTCTCACGTAGGGTGTTATGATTTGAGTGTTAAATGCCCCCTACATGCTAATGTGCTTCAGTTTTTGGTTCCTAGCTGTTTAGGGAGGTTATGGAAACTGTGGAACATGGGACATAGCTGGCAGATAGAGCCCATTGGGGACAGACCCATCTGCAGCTCTGGTTTAGCTCACCTTAAGATGTAAACAAACTGTAGCACAGGCTCTCACCACAAGGGACTGAGCTCATGCTTCCCCGCCATGATGGATGGTACTTTCTAAAATTATGAACCAGAAAGAACATCTATCCCCTTGTTATTTCTGTCAGGTAATTATTCTAAGGATGACAACACTTACTAACCTTCAGGAACAAGAACTTATCTGCAGACCAGAATCTAAACTATTTCCTACATTTAGTTGTGAGGAAGATATCTGGAGTGAAAAATCTCTAAAGCTGAGAAATTCATGGTGACTTTATAGTTATGGCATGAAGTGATAAAGTTATGAAAGAACTTATTCTAACTTACCAATATCTATCAGGTGGATAAATATTTGATATTACCTGGTATGTTACTAGGGTTCTGAGATCAATAATCTATATGTACATTAGGAGAGGTATTTATAATAGGAGTGCACTCATGGGATTATACAGGACAGGGAGTAGCACACAGCTCTCCACAAATGGGAGGAACAGAGCTGGTACGATTCATTCCCAGTCCAAACACCTGAGGACCAACATCCCTGATGTGTGAGGGCAGGAGAAGATGGAGGCTCCAGTGTAGAGAGTGAATTCTCCTTCCCCCGCTCTTTTTGCTACTGAGCAGACCCTCTACAGATCACGTGATACCCACCACAATGGTGAGGGCAAGCCTTTGTTCAGTCTATTGATCCAATGCTAATTCCTTCTGGAATCACTGTCATAGGCACGCCTGGAAATCATGTTTCATCTCCTATCCCCTGGCCCAGCGAGGGTGACACATAAAATTAATCGTCACTCTGGGCACTGCAGAAACTTTTGGTTGAGCTTAGCTGTCTTGTTTCAGAACTAAGACAAGTACCATAGAGAAAATGTCAGTTTGGCAGAAATGGCAAGAACATCCCTTGTAATTTTGTTCCCACATAAAGTTTCTCCCTGATGGTGTTTATTGATTTCTAAAAGCAGAATGTTTGGACTGACTGCATCAGAATCACTTTGGGAGCCTATTAACTGTATTCATTCCCTGGCCCATGACCAAACCTTGAGAACTGGCCTTTTTGGTGGGGAAACTTAAGCTAGAGTATTTTAACAAATGTTCCCAGGAGGTGGGATGTGCAGCCAGGTTAGGGTTGCACTGGAAATGCCGGTTGATAATAAGACCTTAGATGAAGCCTAATTCCTGCAGTGAGGAGAACAAGGTCTCAATTATGAAACAAACTAGCTGTTAAAAGGCAGTACTAATGACCGCGCACTGTGCTTCTTCAGAGAAGCCTGCCATGCTGCGATCTCGCAGCTCCTTAGGAAATATCATGGGCTGCTTTGGAGCCACTACATTCTGGTGTTTTCTTGGGGGATGGGTGTGGAGAAGTATTGCATGGTGAGTTTTCACAGATGTTTCCTTCATTTGGTTGGATGGAGATAGGAATTCGGGTCTCTGATGTAGTCTCTACCATGTTATGGAATGTATACTCCTTTCTTTACTTCATTAGCTTTGCATTATCTTTCTTTTCAATTGTAGCACAGGGAAAGAGGAATAAACAGATGCTCATTTGTAAGTGTGTGTGTGTGTGTGTGTGTGTGTGTGTGTGTGTGTGTGAGTTTAGGTGCCTGCATGCCATGCTATGCTTGAGGCAGGGTCTCTTTGTCACCTACCACTGTATACCCCAGGTTATCTTGCTCACCAGCCAGGATTTTCTACCTTTCCCTGTCACTGAAGGAGTGCTAGGAAGACAGATGGATCCCTGGCATAATGTGCGCTCTGGGGTTTCACACTCAGGTCCTCACACTTTTGTGCGAAAGACTTTACCTATTGTGCCATCTCTCCAGCTCCAACTTTGAAATAAAATTCTGGTGGTTCTACCCACTAGAAGGTAGTTATGTTCTGTAACCTCTGTGTGCATCAGTAAATATATCAGTTTAGGAGAGTTAAATCCTTTCTGGAATTAAATGAGTATTTAAACATGTACTCAACCAACTCTGAGTCCCATTTATAAGTCCATGTCCTTGGCTCCAGGGACACAAGTGATCAGTGAGTGATAGGCAGAGACGGATAAAGAATGGCCTAGTTGGCAGGTTACACAGGACTTCAGATTTGCGGGATGTAATCAAATATTTCTGGAAATGTTTTAGTAGAGAGAAAATTGTTACCAGAAATCATGTCAATGAGCATTTTATGTGGTTGGAAGAAATTCTTTCCTAAGAAGGTTGGAATGGGAATAGAGTGAGCAGTGAGTTGTTGCTTGGTAAGACTACATGCCATGCCCTATTTGCTCATGAGAGTCTCAGTTGATGCCTGTTTAATAGCACCACTTTCACACTCAGAGCTCTCCCAGGTTAGAAGCTGAATCATATGGTCAGTGTATGCATGCATCATTGCATTCTTTAGACTTTTCACTGCTGAGACTAATACTGGATGGAGAGAATTAAAGGAAGTTTCATTTGTGATCACAGTTTTAGAAGTTTTATTCCATGGCTTGGTGGCTCCATTTTTTATGGCTTCATGGTGAGTTACTTAATTCCCAGTGGCTGGGCAGGAGGAAAAAAAGAAGGGAGGAGAGAAAGGATAGAGAGAAATGGAGGTGAGGAGGCCTAATATGGCCTCACACATGAAAATTTCCATCACTTTCCAATAATACTCCCAACTGACTCTATTGGTGGACCAATCCCTTCAGGAAAGTAGAACCCTCCTGGTCTTCTCATCACCTCTCCATGATTCCATCTGCCAGTGGGAAGCAAGCCTTTATCCTGTGGAGGTCCTTGAGGAGAGAGTCATATTCAAACCACAGAGTGATGCTCAAGTATCATTAATTGGTCACTGAATCATCTTTTTTTTTTTAAATGTTTATTGATAGATACAAGTATATAAAATCAGGGCATGAACATGATGTGATAGATTAAGTAGACTTAATTTCAATACTATAATGAGGGACCAATTCAAATTCCCACCATTTGTTTCACACCCACAAAAACCACTTCAAGGGCATTAACGATCTGTCAGATCTGATCAGTTTTGTGCAAGTAAACCATGTTTCTTTTTAAAAAGACTTGTGCACTTGCCCAGGCTCAAGGATATTGAAATATAGCACATAAAGCCCATTTACTAGAGGTAGAAATACAGGCAATATACTATTATGGCAACAACCATCAATTACAGTTAAGGATTTTCTGTAACAACCAAATGGGTAGTCTAATATTGCAACAACTCAAGTATTACTGAGCAAAGTGCATTTCTACAATATTCAGTGTTTCTATTCAGTTTTCTAACTTTATTTTTTTATTTTTTTTAAATTTTATTTATTTCTGTATGTGTATCAATGTACTGTCTGCATGCAGGTTTGTGCACCCGTGTGGTGCAATGCCGCGGAGGTCAGAAGAGGGTGTCAGATTCCCCTGGAACTGGAGTTCTCCTGGAATTGGAGTTTCAGATGGCTCTCGGCCACCATGTGGGTGCTGGGGATCAAACCCGGGTCCTCTGTAAGAGCGCTCTTAACCGCTAGGCCATCTCTCCAGCCCTTTTTTTTTTAATTTTATTTATTTCTGTATGTGTCAATGCACTGTCTGCATGCAGGTTTGCAGTTTTCTAACTTTAAACAGCCTATGATAACTGGCAGCAAAGAAAGTCCTTGCAATAGACTGCCTCTGCCTGAGAACCTATGATGTAATTATTGCATGCTGCTAATATACTATTTAAACATTAAAGATATTCCCAAAATATTTGATGGTACTCTATGACTAAGATATTACACTACAAAAAAAACCTTATGCAGAAGGAAACCTTTACTGACATGCTTCTGCTTTAAATATTATGCACTCTGCTGCACAGTATTTCCAGGCAGGTGAGGTGTAGCTGGTGCTGATGGAGGAGTCTTACTTGACTCAAGGAGACCCATATTTGCTTTATTGGTTTAGTGGCCTTTCGTAACACTCTCTGGTATTCCAGAGACCATCTGTATACTTGCATGTGTGGTCTCAATACATCTTTCCCATGTTAACGTCAGGTCTTCGACAGCAGGGCCTTATCGCCTCTCTTCTTGCAGGTATCCCAGTTTAGAGGCAAGGAGCCTTTACCTTTTGTGGGGTCTTGGATCCCCTGGCCAACATCTCCTTGGTAGAATAATCCATTGCTGATGTCAGAGCTCCTGTATTAATATATTTTGTTTAAGTGCATAGTTTAAGGAGACTTTAGTATTATATTTGGTTCTGAATAGAGAATAATCCTTTTCACAATTCCTATGTCTATTAGTCAATTAAAGGAGGCAGTTTTACTTGTATATCCCAAATCTAATTGGCTACTAGCTCTCTCCTTGGAGGAATAACCCATGGCTGATGCCACAAGCTTACATCCTCTAATGGTTAGGAGATGTTATAAGCCACAGTAAGACCCTGTCATATTTAACAGAAAAAAAATGTAATTCATGGATTAACATACTATACAAACATCTGTGTCTATACCAAAGTAACCTACCATAACAATTAGTACTGTTTAAATACGTACATATCTAATTGCTTGTGCTTCATTAGTAGGATCGAAAGGTTATTCCTGGACAAACTGTCAGCCCATAAAAGGAAACAGCCAGAATTGACCAGAGTCCAAAATGACAGCTCCAGAGAAAGTAGACTGTTTTGCTTCTCATCCACCTGTGCCCCTTTTTTAAGCCTAGGGAACAATCTGCGGAAGAGGGGGCATGGTAGAAGTAAGGGCTGCGATTGGGGTGAATGGTGAAACTACAGCAATATAGTCTGGACACTCATTTGATCAACTTGATTGAACATACAAGCCCCTCCCCCCAGCTGGATGGTGGGACCCTTGGGCTGTGTGGGTTTGGGCACAACTGCTTGCAAATTGGTTTTACATGAAGGATGCTTGTACTCATAAATTATCACTTATTGTTAAAAAATGAAAAAAAAAACTGAGAGAAAGATGCAGGACAGTTATGGCAGAATGCATGATCTGGGATGGGGTGGGGTGAGGTGGGGGGAAGGGAAAGGGAAATATGCCTGAACTGAATTGGAAAATGATGTATGAAATACCAAAGCATTGATAAAAAAATGAAAATTAAAAAAAATATATTGTGCCCTGAAATGAATTCCAGTAAGCACACGTCCTATCTTGATCCCCCTTCATTGGCCTCCATGATACTGCCAAGGTAATCCAACAACGTCAGTCCATCTTCTGAGGAGGCTGAATTTCCATTAGCTGCTTAGTTCACAAGCTGAGTATCTCAGCAGTCCTCAGTCCACACTGGAAGGCTAAAAAATAAAAAAGCTGTATCTCATGACTTTGAGGAGTGCCTAAAACAGTGGCATCTACAGAGCATATGCGCCTGCCTGTGAGAATTGTAGACAGGCCAAACGACGGTGCTCTCTTTTTTTTTTTTTTTTCTTTTTCTTTTTGTCTTTTTACTAAGATCTCAAGTTTTGTGTCTGCATTACAGTTTCTCTGGTCTTATTATTTATTTCTGGTTGTACTTTCCTTCTGGATGCTTAAGGCCATACAGATTGCCCAGATTAACCAAGGTTTTGTTTTGTTGAGGTCAGTTGAGGATCTGGTCCTCAGGGGGGTTTTTTTTTGGGGGGGAGGGTGGGAGCACCTTGCTTCTTTCAGCTCCTCATCCACCAGTTCCATCCACATGAGGACAAAATCAGGTCTTGCTAGTCCAGGCTTCCTTTTCTGAAGGATGACCAGACTTTCCTCTTTATAGACTGCATCATCTTTAAGAGAGAGAGTTTCCTGCACAGTATGGAGGCCCCATGTGGAGTGTATAAGCTTGAAGCTGTGGCAGAGTTGTTCTGACACTTGAGGAGAGGCTGAGCATTTATTACCCTTGACTCTTCCCCTTAATTTTCATTTCATACATGGAGCAAAGCAGTGTGAAGGCATACTCCCCCTCCTTAGCTCAGGCTAGGCTTCATGAGACTACATGAAATCACTGCCCCAGTGTCCAGCGGAGAAATGCTGCTCACCCAGTCCCTTAGTATCCTTGGCCATATTTCAAAGGAGAAGGTCACTGTCGCCTGCAGGGCCAGCTCAAGTATAAGGACTGGTAATTACCACTGGTACCTACCGCAGCTTGTGTCCTCTTCCAAGCTCCTTATTTATAGCACATCAAACCTGGATTCTTGGGTCCCAGCTCACTTCAGTGGCAGTGGATCTGGGACTTCTTATTCTCTCACAATCAGCAGCATGAGGCCGGAGATGCTGGGGTTTCTTACTGTCAACAGTGCAGAGGTACCCAGCCACAGTGCTACAGAGTGGATCCAAAACTCCCTAGTCAGTCCCCGTATTGTACAGCTGTTTTCCCATCTCATTATATAATAGAAAGTGTTTAGTTTGTGTGACAGAACTTCCCAACTTTTGGGCCGTGGAACCATGGCTGAATTTCACTGAAAGGCACTGAGTTCTCTACAAGAAGAAGGGAATATGCGGAGAGAGAAAGTGGGACAAGGTAGCAAAGATACTTCCTGGAGTCCTTGGGTCAGAGCATGGCCATGTCCACAGGTTTGAGATCTTCAGCAGAAAAGCAATGGTCTCCATCAGCTTTTTACTGGGGAATATTAATAATATCTCATTGCTACTTTTTGTAGAATACATACATGCCACTCTGGAGAAGGTGTACCAAGTAAACAAACATATGAGAAAATTTTCAAAATTTCAATAACTTGAACAACAGCAACAAAACACCAGTAGATAGAATCATCTATCAGGAAAAGACATATTCCAAGGATCAGGAAACCCAGAGTTTGGATCTCTTTATCCTTTATCTTACATCTGGGTCATTTTTCCAGTCACTCCTAGCTGTTGTCCTTGGCTCTCTGTCTTTGAGTATTACGTTTATTATAAAAGCAAGTCCTGTGTGGTGACCTATGAGACTTTCCCGTGAGTTATGGTGAGATGCTTTTAGTGATTCTAGAACTGCTTCTCTCTTTCCCTTTTGTCAAGGTTTTTCCAAGTGCTTGAGGCTGGCTGGTGAATGTGACATCACCGTGTTGGTAAATTGTGGCGTGCTGATTGCTCATGTTCGGCCAGAGAACCAGGCCCACAGAAAGGCACCCGACCCCTTTTCAGGTCTGTGCTTCCTCCTTTCATAATCTGTTCTGGCCCCCTGATCTGCTGTCCTCACACAGATGGCTCCCAAGTGTATATGTGTGGAATTCTTCATCCTCCAGGCTTGGAGGAAACACCTTGCATATTTATCATTTCTTCATAGGTATGTCACATGGTATGCCTCAGATTAAAATCTTCACTTTCCTCCAAACCCTTTTCCTAAGTCTCTTCCAGATCAGTACTGAGGTTCTCTGTTCTTTCTCTGAGGCAGGCAAGGGATCTTAGAGTAACCTTGATGTCATCTTTTACATTCACTACATCAACGAATTCTGCCTCTTGCCTTCAAAATCTTCCCACAATTCAGTTTCTTTGTGACATGTCTATGGCCACTGCTTTGACCTGAACCAGCATCCCCTCCCGTGTTGTCTAGATTATATCCACCATCTCCCATGGATGCTTTTGCTCTTAGCAGTGCTCCTTCTACAGTTGCTTCTAGTCAGAAAAACCCTGGGAATCTAATATACATCATCTCACCTCTTCCCCCTCTCAATATCCCACAGTGGTTTCACAAGGAAGGACTTACATTCTCTACCTCCCCTAGTGCAATTGACCCAAGGTCATCATTTGAAGCTGTATCTGCAGGGGCCTCTTTCAGTCCGGTCTGCGTAGGAGCGCAGGCACTCATTTCTGCTAGTAACCTCCCTTCGGGGAATTTCCACCTTGATGCTTGTCTTTGCCCCGGAGGTTCCTCAAATTGAACAAACATAAGCTCTGAGGTCATTGATTTTTCTTTGCTGCTTAATGTGTTTGGATAACGGCTAGTGACTCAGCATTTTGTAGTTATCTAACAATAGTAACTCCTCAAATGTGTTTGCTGACTGACTGACTGAACGAATGAATGAATGAGAACCAGTGAGTTTGCCTGGGACTTTCTGAGTATCAGCAGCAAGACTTAAGTAATATGCTTTACAACTGACATATGGCTTTCTTTTTAGTATTTTTTTTTTTTTTTTTTTTGTCTTTTCGAGACAGGGTCAACCTGTAGCCCCAGCTGTCCTGGAACTCGTTCTGTAGACCAGGCTGGCCTTGAACTCCCAAAGATCCGCCTGCCTCTGCCTCCCAAGTGCTAGGATTAAAGGCGTGTGCCACCATGCCCTGCTCTTTTTAGTATTTTTAAAAATTTTGTAGAATAGTAGTAAATGAAAGCACCATTAAGGGTTGTCCCTTGACTGGCTCCACTTTTCTTTTTGGTAAGACAAGGCCCTTTTGGTCAATGACCTACGTTCATCATAGATTCATGCTTTGGTATGAGGAGTGTCATACCAAAGACATACCAAGACAGGGAATTGTCTTTCTAAGAAGGTACTGTCTCCTCAGAGTAAGGCTAGCTCTCCCTTGCTTTTCTTGCAGCAGCGAGGAGCATTCACACTACTGCCCAAGGTAGAGCACACACTCCTGGGACCAGCAAGTCTCTACCTTTGTAGGTTTTCAGGATTCTCTGGGAGCAAGGAGACAATTTGGATGAGTGATCTCTGGACAATTTTCTCCAGTGGTCCAGATGGTTACCATTTTAGGCTGGAGTCGGGTGGGGTCATACAGTCTCTGCTCCAGGAACTCAAGGAAGACTTTCGTTTCCGTAGGACCTATGTAATTGTGCAGTGCTGCTGGGGAGAACAGCAAAGCACCCCGGCCAGCATCCCAAGGATTGTCCTTCACCCGTTAGTGACTTCCTTCCTCAACTAACCCGGAAGCCATGACTATGCTGCAGGAAAGAGTTTCAGGAAGAGCCAGAGTAAAGGAAATGAGTGAGTTTATTAAGATTAAAGTGAGCACACACTTTAAAGTCTGAGCATTGAGAGAGAGAAAGAGAGATAACGAGAGATAGAGATGGGGATATGAAGTGTGCTTGGCTATTTTTAAAATGGCTATATATACGATCCTGGCTTTCTGAGTTTAATTCCTCAAAGAACGTTATGTACAATGAAGATTAATGTTTAAGTAAACTTTAAAAATGAAATAAAAATTTCTGAGTCAATTTACTCAAGTTTCTTATCTTAAAGAACTTCCTTTTATAAACAAAATAACAAGTAGTTTTATCATTGTTTAGGTCAGGGATGAGAAAAGAGTGTTGATGTGATTAACCCTCAGGGCAAAACCTTCTGGCCCTAAGTAAGTATAGTTAGTTTGTTGTTTTTTTAGTATATTCATGTGAAATGTCTTCAGGAAAAGACAAATAGTCTTTGTAGGCAATCTTGGTTTTGGCTCTCCTGATGAAGTTTTTCTGACTCTCAGAAGGAAAGTCCAACCAGATCAGGAAGATGAGGGTCATCTTTCCCTGCTCATGTCCCCTTGGTTGTCTGCATTCTTCTATCCTTCCTCGATCATGTACAAGTCTTAAGTGAGCTAGTATGGCTGCAATCTTCTTATAATAAGACTTTATGGGCAAAGAAATTAAAAAAATCATATAATTTTCATGGTTGACAAGATACTCTCCATTTCAGTCTCTTTTTTTTTTTTTTTTTTTTTTTTTTTTTTTTTTTTTTTTTTTTTTTTTTTTTTTTTTTTTTTTTTACTTTTTGATCCTAGGGATTGAATCTGGGCCTAATGCATGCCAAGCATGCCCTCCTACAAGGAGCTACATTCCAAGCCGATGATATCTACTTAAAACTATTTAAAACTGAGCTTCTGGGTCACATGGAAGCAGATGGTGGTTGCCAACTGTGATTTTTCTAGCCTTGGTTGTATATCTTCATCCCTGAGCTTGATGCTAGTGCACGAATTCTTGGAGTTGAGAGAGGGACCTGTTATGTGCTTACCAAGCACTTATAGCTCCAACCTCCTTGATGTGGTGCACTCTGGGAAGAACCGTTGGAGGCTAGGTGCCATGTCCTTGTGTGCTGGGTAGGACCTGGCTCTACTGGCCTGTCTGCAGCATTTGATATCCATCCTGTGGGGTGTGTAGGACCCAAGCTCTGAAGGCTTAGGTGATTGACTACATATTCCAGCGTCTCCCTGAATGTCATTTAGTATTTGAGATAAATGTGTTTTTAAATTGATGAGTCACTGGTGAGGTGACATGGGTCTAGATTTGATAAAAAAATATATATAAAAAAATAAATTGATGAGTCACTGTGTTGTTTGTGCAGTTTGGAGTGGACTAAGGAGAATTCTCTAGAGGGAGTTACTGGGCTTCATGCCAGTGTGGTTACATAGGTTCATCCTAACCATATTTGTAATATATGCTGATGGAGAATGTCATATCTGTTATGCTTAAGCTATTTCCCTTTATCCCCAGAGTCCCATAGTATGGCATATCCTGAGAGTTTAGTAATTAATGGATTAACATAAACATAAGCCACTATCCCTTGATTTATCCTTTATCAAGAATCTGAGGAACTATTGGCAATTGATAGCTGCTGAGAGAGAGAGAGAGAGAGAGAGAGAGAGAGAGAGAGAGAGAGAGAGAGAATATCAGTTTTCTTTAAGAATGTGGTCCCTAGTAGGTGGGCTACACTGCAGTGGAGGGCTACATACCTGAGAGTAAACTGGCTTTTGACTCCATAGGCTTTTTTTTTTCAAGAGAGGACATAAAGTTGGCTGTGTAGTGAGGTAGACCTGAGAGGAGTCACAGGAAGTGGTGAGGTGGGGTAGCTATGATCAAATACATTGTATGAAATTCTCAAAGAACTAATAAAAATATTTCAGTGAGAGAATGTCTTTTAAAATCTTTACAAGTATTTATTCTCTCTGTCTCTCTGTCTCTCTGTCTCTCTGTTTCTCTCTCCAATGTTTGCCACAGTGCACATTTGGAGGTTGGAGGACGACTTGCAGTAATTCTCTCCTTCCATATGGGATCTGGGGATTGAACACAGATTATCAGCTTTGGTGGGAAGTGTCTTTACTCACCAAATCATCTCACCAGCCCCTTATCAAAACTCTGAGGCTTAGAGGAAAGGTAAAAACATTCTGAATTATGTTTGGGCAGGTACTCTGCATCTTGTCCTGTATTATCTGCTTTGAATTATCCTTGAAGGTAAGCCTGTTTATTTAATTAATTTTTTTCTGAGTTAATGCTGGATATTTTATTTTTTTTGAGTTCTTGTGCATTTCATACAATAGTTCTTAATCAAATTTAGACCCTCCTTCTCATCCATGCTGCTCCAGACTCCCACACCAGACCTCGTACATTCTGTCATATATGTCAAGTCCTATCTGTTCCCAGATGTCCTTTGGTGAAGGTTCATCCACTGGGGTCTGTCAGCCTATCTGGAGATCTTAAAGAAGAGCTACTCTCCCTCACCCAGCAGTAATTAGTTGCCCATAGTTCCCAGGTTAGAGCTGGAGCCCACTGCCCATTTCCCCCACTCTGTGCTGGGCCCTTGTCTGGTTGAGTGAACATGGGTCTCATACACGCTGCCGCTGTTGGCCCGAGTTCCCATGAACAACCTTCCAGTGGCCTGACATTCTCTGTTTCCTATATTCATGGACCAACCCTGGCTTTCACCATCTTTCCGCCTCCTCTTCCCCAATGGTCCCTGAGCTGTGGTTGGGTGAGATTTAGTATAGGATTCCTATCCAGGTACACATACTGTGTAGTCTCTTATTCCCTAAAATGTGGCAAGTTGTTACCTTCTGTGTGCATCGCACTGTGTAGTATAATGAAGCTTTGCTGATGAGAGCTGAGGGAGGCATTAGTATTCTCCATCTCCCTTGTTCCACTATATTCTGTGAGCCTTAGGTGTAGAGGTTCCACTGTACATATGTCACCTAGGGATGACAATCTCTCAGACATATATGGTCTCTGTATGTGACCAATTGTGGGACTCTGTAATAGCCACCATCTGTTGCAAAAAGAAGCTTCTTTGATGAGTGGTGTATGGGGTACACTTGTCTGTAAATACAAGTATCCATATTTAGCACATGGTAAGAATCATTTGTAGATCTTAGAACCAATCCCCTACATGTGAGTCTATATCTTGATGTAACAGCAGGAGGCAGGGAAATGGAAAGGAAATATTGGAGGTAAAGCGGAAGGAAGGGTCTGAAAGAGAGGAACAGATGTTACCGGGGGAGGTAGGGAAAGTGGGGGTGTTCAACTGGGATGGGAGGAGGGAAGGACATGTATGAGACCATGCATGGGGGGGAGGGGACTCAAGAAATGGGGGATGGTGGGAGGTGGGTGTTGTGGAAGAGGGAGGGTGGGAAAGATGGGGTGCTTGTACTGGGGAGGGAGGAGAGAGGAGGGACAGAGTTGAATGGGGTAGAGTGTGAATGGAGCTTGGGTGGTGTGGGAACCCAAAGGGAAATGGGTTGGCTCAGGAACCCCCCGAGAAACACACATATGGTATTTAAATATTAGTGCATTTAAAAAAAATATTAGTGCATTTGTATTCTTGAGGGCTGTATGTCAAGGAGCATAGTACCAGACATGAGAGATCTCCCTTCCGGTTGTTAGTCAGAGTAGTCCAAGAGACCCCCAGAATAACACAGGCTATTGCTGGAGTCCTTGGCTATCTCCCAGAACTTGAAGGTAGGACCCTACTTCTAAAGACAGGACATACTTTGGAACCAGGCCTTGGAGCAGTGGTGCTGGAATTAATCTGGAAACCTTATTCGTGAAGGCTAGCTCTCATAGTTCTAGAGGATACCATGTAAGCTCTTAAGGTAGAAAAATCAATCAATGCTCCAACCCAGCTCCAAAATCTAATAACCACATTGACTGGCACAGAAAATGACCTCTATTGGTGCAGTAGTGGCACTGTTATCTGGCGAGTAATCAACAGCTACCCAATTGGACTTAAAATCTTCTCAATGGGAGGAGAGAACTCGTGGGTGGCACTGTAATTATAACCAAAAAACACATGGCTGGAGATGTCATAGAACCTTGAGAAAACCCTATCTCTGTCATACCTGTAGACAAATGAAAATTTTCCCATATGCTAAATATGGTAGCCTTCTTTATTTTCAAGTGATAAATAACCAGCCCAATGCTTTATAGCTATTGTCTGGAGGTCTCTAGAGTGCTGGCACAGTTTTGTATGGATGAAGGAGAATTTTCTATAAGTTTCTGGGTTGGCATTTCAAATGTTGGCTTATTTGGTCCTTTCCACTTCTTTCACTAGGTAAATGCCAGTCACTCTTTTATTATGCAGGAACAAACCTGTATTTGATAGATCAATTTCAGTCCACTTCAT
Source organism: Rhizomys pruinosus (assembly GCA_009823505.1). Lineage (NCBI taxonomy): Eukaryota > Metazoa > Chordata > Mammalia > Rodentia > Spalacidae > Rhizomys > Rhizomys pruinosus. The sequence continues at coordinate 543,222 of VZQC01004012.1, forward strand.
TACCATTAGAACTCAAGTCAAATTCCCATCTCTACTAGACCTATTCACAGCATCCTTTATATGTAATTTGTGTTATTCCTAGGCTTTGAGAAGATATTTTAAGACAATATATATGTATATATTTATATAGTCTTATGAAGTGGCTTTTGTTGTGTACCTGGGAGAATGAAGCTTGTCCCATAATGCTCTGCAGATCAGAGGTTTGAGTTGTGCTTGGAGAACATCCAATAACTTCTGTTAACGTTCAAAAAATTTATATCTTGTTCCTGCACTCCCCCATACTTCCTGGCTTCTGTAATGTGAGCAGCTTTTCTCTGCCATACCCTACTACCCACAAACAGGAAGTCAAGTGACTATGAGCTCAAACATCTGAGACTGTAAGCCAAAATAAGACTTTAGTCCTTTATGTTGTTTTGTCTCAATATGTTGTCATAGTGATTCAAAAACTAGCAAACTGACAATTGGAATATCACGCTAATGGGGTCCTTCAGAACAGACTGGAGGAAGATCACTAAGGAACTTACCAGAGCATCAGAGTCACATTCTTTCAAGAGAATTAAGTATATTTATTTATACATGAACTTGGCAAATTAGGAAGGACACAAAGGGCTGAAAAATCAGTTTCTCATTCTCTCTCACTGAGAAACTGGTAGTAACACGTCCTAGGCATATGGTGAAGGACCTGCTTGGTAGCTGATCGTATTTGATAGGATTTTACTTTAGGAACTGTGTCTTGAGTAGATAGTCTAACATTTTTGTTTATTAATTTCAGCCTTTCTCTCCAGTCTGTTTTCATTTTCCAGAAATCAGTGATATTTTGAACTAGTGAGTCTTTGATATTTTGTGTTTTGAGGATGAAGAGGTTTGAAGGCCATTTGGAGAGTTAGGGATAGAAACAGAAAATGGATCTCACATTGGCACAGCTGGTGAGATCCTTTCTATGTTTTGTTGTCACCTTACACCCTGGCTGCAGTGGCTCATGACTTTTGCTGTGTAACCTCATTGTGCCATAAAAAGTCAGAGTGTTGGGGCTGGAGAGATGGCCTGGCGGTTAAGAGCGCCGACCGCTCTTGCAGAGGACCCGGGTTCGATCCCCAGCACCCACATGGCGGCTGAGAACCGTCTGAAACTCCAACTTCAGGAGAACTCCAGCTCCAGGGGAATCCGACGCCCACTTCTGACCTCCGCGGCATTGCACGACACGGGTGCACAGACTTGCATGCAGACAATACATTCGTACACATACAGANAAAAAAAAAAAAAAAAAAAAAAAAAAAAAAAAAAAAAAAAAAAAAAAAAAGTCAGAGTGTTGGCAGCTGGTGGGAGGCACCAAGCAGAGAGCTTGGTGGTCCATTAACTCAGCAAGCACTAGGGGAGTACTACCCCTGCCAATTCTTCCACAGAACTCTGGGATGGAGAAACACACACACACACACACACACACACACACACACACACACACCAGAATGTGAAGGGCTACACATAGGTACTCTGTCTGGGCAAAAGGAATGGGTACCATCCAGCCTTGGCAGAGACTTTGTTACAAATACTTCTCATATAAACCCGTGTTCAGGTGACTGGTTCTCACACTCCCCTCCAAGGTCCCGGAAGGAAGTGGGCAGCCACAGTGGAATATATTTAAAAGAACTGATGGCACTCTGATTAAAAAAAAGTGTAGACAGATGACTGACACACTTCTGACTTTCTAAGACTAGTCAGAGGAGGTGCTGTTGTAGCCTGGGAAGCCATTACTGACTGCAGTCACCATTGCTTAGGTGTGTCTAATAACGTCTGTGGTAGGGAAGCAGGAATACTGACATTTTATCTTGTCATTTTCCAATTAAGATGTCAAATCTGCTTTTAAACAGTGCTTTGAATGATTTCAAAGGACAGTTTTTCAGCTCTCGTCTCTGAGCTTCTGGCATCTTCTCTCCGAGTAGAGCATCCTTTCCACATCTTGATCAGAGCCATGCTACAAGGAAGAAAGATTAGGTACACTGCTCTTTTCAGAGGAAAATATTTGAATGAAATGTGGGCTGTTGACTACAGAGGCTAGAATTGAAGTTAAATTGCCTAATTTATAAAGAAAAGCTCTGGTGACATAGTCCTAGCAGTGTGGCTGAAGCTTCAGTGAGAGTCAAAGTCATTTTAAGCTTCTTGGAAAATTGTTTTCCTTTAAAAAAAAACAGTTCGGGGAAATGATAAATCTTCAAGGAAGAGGAGTGCATTTGGCAGAAGAAAATTCTGGAAGAAACTAGTTATGTCCTGATAACCCTGCCAATGAATTCTATGGTATTTTATGCTATTGGGTACTTTACTGAACACCTGTGGACAGAAAGTTTATCTGAAGAATAGTGAAATTAAGAGTAAAAAAAAAGGGAAACAAGAAAGCAAACTAGAAGTTCTTTACACTTGTAACCAGAAATCTGAGGGAATTTTACCTCCCACATACACAGAACAGGTAGATTGGATTTGCTGAGGAAGAAAGGACAAGATAAGGTAGGGTTAATTCAGGAATAAAATTAAACTAATTCTGAGAATAAGTACTCTAGGAAAATTGGCAAGGACCTACTTAACTTTTATGGAGCATAATGAATGAATGACACAAAATGTACTTTTAGGTCCTTATACCAACAGAGGAGTTTTAAGAATGGGGGTAAATATATGAAAGGAAAAACATAATGTAAGTGTTTCAATTTATATATGAATTTATAGAAACTTCTGAGAAATGAAATTATTTCTGGGAAAGAACATCCCTTGTTTAAGGAGATATTGTGAACTTCTAAGTTAAAGTTAGCATGAAATGGAATTATAAGTATACACTTTTAAATTATGTACCTAAACTCACAATAATAGATTTCTTATAAAACTTTGGCAGTGGTTTTCCATCTAATAAATGGAATACTTACATTGAATACTAATTCAAATATCAAGAATAGTACACAGTCTATTTACTGAAATAAAGCACTGAAAAAAACACACTGGATTTTTCCAGAAATATATACCCTCTCCCTTAGTGATGGAATATTGTAGATTATTCTTTGAGCTTCAGTTGCCCTTAACCTGCCTAACTTTATAACTGAAGTTATTTTTTCTTGCTTCACCACCCATGTACATATTTTGCTCTTCTCTTTTGAAGTTTCATTAACACTTGAATAATTTATTTTTGTAATTTTACTGAGAGAAATAAAAGAATACGAAGATAAATCCTGGGATCTGAAATCCATATTTTCCATGAGTGACTGTTTTAATGTGGCCACGATAGAATAATACTTGAGGAAAATCAATACATTAATAGTTAGAGAATGTTTGTGCTGGAAAGAACTTTGAAGTTCGTCCTTCTTCGATACTTGGTATTCCTGACTCAGTCCTTCTCAGTCAGAGCTGCTGACTCTAAATTGATGCTGGGATGATGCAAATATGGGGAAATGGAAGAGCAGATATAGTAGCTCCTGAAGTTCACATTTGGTATGCCCATTTGGGCTTAAATAAACTGACAGCATCCATATCCTCTGATGCTGAATTCTATCCAGTGGATTTCTTTCAGGTGAAGAATACTTGATTTATCATTTCTTTGTAAAAGCTATCACAAAGGGCAAAGCATGGAGCTTGGTGTAGAATTCTTTTCTTTTTAATTTTTTATTTATTTTCGTATGTGTATGAATGTACTGTCTGCATGTAGGTTGGTGCACACGTGTCATGCAATGCTGCAGAGGTCAGAAGAGGGCATCCGATTCCCCTGGAACTGGAGTTAAAGACGGTTTTCATCCATCATGTGGGTGCTGGGGATCGAACCCGGGTCCTCTGCAAGAGCAGTCAGTGCTCTTAACCGCTAGGCTATCTCTCCAGCCCCAACTTGGTGTAGAATTCTTAGCAAGAGAGTCTGATTATAAAAGTGGCCAAGTTGGGAGAGAGTTAGGCATGACTGGAGAAAGAATAAAGCATGATTTCCATGCTTTTCACACTCAGATGTCAAAAACTCTACTCAACAGCACATATGGTTGAAATGTTCTGATAGCAGTGTCCATTCTGGAGCTTTGGACTTCGATGTCTGATGAAACTGTGATTTACTTGAGAGTGATTCAAAATGATCTCATATGTTCAAACTGTTTCAGATCTGCCTACAATAGTTTTGCTTTAAAGCAGGATGGTGAACAGTCATTTTTCAAATGGGAAATTTTATATTACAAATTTGCCATTCTAGGTGATAAGATGTGGTATAAAGAAAAGCTTGAAAGCTGAGGAGCCTGGTGGCACATGCTTGCAATTCCAGCCTCCTGGGTAGCTGAGGCCAGCTTGGGCAGTTTACGGAGAACCTGACTCAGTTTTTAAAAAGTAAAGGGATCGAACCCGGGTCCTCTGTAAGAGCGGTCGGCACTCTTAACCGCTAGGCCATCTCTCCAGCACCCACATGGCGGCCAAGAACCGTCTGAAACTCCAATTCAAGGAGAACTCCAGTTCCAGGGGAATCCGACACCCTCTTCTGACCTCCGCGGCATTGTACGACACAGGTGCACAAACCTGCATGCAGACAGTACATTCATACACATACAGAAAAAAAAAAAAAAAAAAAAAGAAGCTGATGCTTTGCCGGGTGTGTGGGGTGGTGTATGGCGCACGCCTTTAGTCCTACACTTGGGAGGCAGACGAGGCAGGAGGATCTTTGTGAGTTCAAGGCCACTCTGGTCACAGAGTCAGTTCCAGGACAGCTGGGGCTAAGGAAGAGACCCTTGTCTCGAAAAAAGACTAAAAAAAAAATAAAAATAAAACGTAAAGGGAAGTCTATTGGTAGAGCTCCGTGACTGATGCACTTGCTCAGCATCTGCAAAGCTCAGGTTCAATCATCTCTAGCACTGAAGACAGAACAGTTGAGAAATTTCATCAGTTACTGAATTAGGTACAAGGATGACGACTGGGAAATAAAGCAATAACAAATTTGAGTGAATTAGACAGTGCACGGCTCTGAGACCTTCACATCATCGTATGTTGATGGACAATTAACTTAACATTAATTGTCTAATTGATGCAAATTCTCCTTACAATGAAACTAGTCATGTTGGATTTTAGAGCCTACTTTAATGACCTCATATTTGAAGGTCATCTGAATAAACTTCTGATTTCTAAACAAGGTGATAGTCAAAGGAACTGAAGATTCTGTGTAAGGTCATAGTTACATGAACTGAAGGTTCCATGGAAGGCCGTAGTCTGGGAACTAAGTCTCCTTATAAGATCATAGTCCAGGAATTGGAGGTTCCATGGAAGGTCATAGTCCAGGGACTGGAGGTTCCATGGAAGGTCATAGTCCAGGGACTGGAGGTTCCATGGAAGGTCATAGTCCAGGGACTGGAGGTTCCATGGAAGGTCATAGTCCAGGGACTGGAGGTTCCATGGAAGGTCATAGTTCAGGAAGTGAGGTTCCATGGAAGGTCATAGTCCAGGTACTGGAGGTTCCATGGAAGGTCATAGTTCAGGGACTGGAGGTTCCATGGAAGGTTATAGTCCAGGGACTGGAAGTTCCATGGAAGGTCATAGTTCAAGGACTGGAGGTTCCATGGAAGGTCATAGTTCAGGGGCTGGAGGTTCCATGGAAGGTCATAGTTCAGGGACTGGAGGTTCCATGGAAGGTCATAGTCCAGGGACTGGAGGTTCCATGGAAGGTCATAGTCCAGGGACTGGAGGTTCCATGGAAGGTCATCGTCACAGGAACTGAAGGTTCCATGCAATGTCATAACCACAACTGTAGTTTCCAAGCAAAGTTATAGTAACAGAAGTGAAAAGCTGGAGTACATAGACTAGGCCTTACTTTACTTTTGGTTTTGTTTTATCACGTGGAGATACATTTTTCCTATTCTCTCCTAGCTCCTGGATTCTTTGCCATCAATCATATTAATGTTTTTACTGTTTCTTATTGGTTATTGTTCTATTATCAGAGAGGGCTGCTTTGATACTTATTGCTGTGTATTTACTTTATAGCCTGTTAAGGAGATTTTGAGGATTATCATGACCAATTATATTGTTTTCCTAACACTAATGTAAAATCAGCAGGATTTGGAAAACTAGAAGGTCACTTAATGCCAGAAAGAACAGGCGAGTTCTCATGTAGAGCAGTGTGGGAGCACCTGCAGCTTCTCTCTCTGGCCCTTTGTCTTCTCTCTCTCTCTCTCTCTCTCTCTCTCTCTCTCTCTCTCTCTCTCTCTCTTATCCTGACCCCACACAAAGGAAGTGACCTATGCACTAATATTAGCAGCATTTCCCCTAATTCTGAGGACAGCTTCCTGTAACCCCTAAGGAAAATGGTACCAAGGTTAATAATGGTATAAATAGAGAGTGATGAGACCTTGTAACAGTCTTTGTCCTTTTGTGTATTCCTACAAGAACAGTAGAAATCCAGAAAGCTGGATTCCTGAAATCCACTTTGCAGCCATGTCAACCCCCCCCAGCTCTAAAGGAAGCTGAAGTTGGTCCTTGAGGTCTGTGATTTGATAGTTGACTGAAGCCCAAAGAGATTACATCATTTGAAAAATGAAGTACTTTCTTAATTTAGTTTTGTGTGCTGTCAAGGGAGAAAGGGTTGATTTGGCTCACAAGTCCAGATTACCATCATCTTTGCCAGGGAATCAGATGGCAAGAATCTGAAGCCACAGTTAAGAGCAGAGAGCAATGAATGACGAATGCACGCTCACCTTGCTCACTTTCTCCACTCATACAATCTGGGATTCCATACCCAGGAAATGGTGCCACTCTTAATGGGCAGGTCTTCCCACTTCAATTAACCCGTCAAGAAAATGCCCACAGGCATGTCCACAAGCCAACCTAATCTGGAGCATTCTTCCCCGAGACTCCTTTTTCCAGTGATTCTACATTGTGTCAAGTCCACAGTCAAAACTAACCACCACAGGTGCCAACAGCTATTTCAGAACAAGACCCATATTATATGATTTGTGACTCAAACTGTAACATGCCTATTACCAAGACCACACAACCTCCTTGTTATTCCTAAGTAAGAATGCATTTGTCTGGTTCACCACTAGACCTTTATTTCATATTCAGACATGAAGACTCTTCTTAAAGGACTTACGCATCCTTCAAAGGATAAACAAGCTACCATAAAGGGTGTAAGGGGAGATGGCTATGCACAGCATACTTCCATTGGCACACCCAGTGCAATTCCAGTGAAGAATGACTCTTAGTAACTAGAAGAAGACCCATCTATGCCATACATATCACTGTCAGATTCATTCCAGTAGGTTAATCTGGGGAATATCTTTACAGCTAATAGGTTGGCAGTTGTAATTTGGAAGTAAGAAGAGAAATAATCTTAATTTAAGAGTTTGTATTTGTGTGTGCTATCATGTCCCACACTGTGGTATATCAGATTTTACCATGAGCCTTCCATTACAAGGCATGGTGTCCAGAATTTACAATACTTTTCTGTCATAGAGAAGTTTGTTATTGGACAGGCTAATCCATTTCCTTTTTTTCTCTTTTCTTCGTCAGAGCTCTGAACTGATGCATGCATAGTTAACATGTAGACCATTTTCCCATAAATTTTACTTCCCTTGCTCAGAATTTAAAAGACAGTATGTGTAGTAGGTCGAAGTCTCAGGAAAGCTACTGCAAATAAGAAAGAAAGCACTTACCACCTGACCCAGTCATACCACTCCTGGGTATATACCCCAAAGACTCATCCTACCGCAAAGATATATGCACATCCATGTTTATTGCACCTCTCTTCACAATAGCAAAGAGCTGGAACCAACCCATATGCCCCTTAACCTATGAGTGGATGACAAAAATGTGATACATCTACACAATGGAGTACTATTCAGCGGTAAAGAAGGATGGAATTATGAACTTTGCAGGTAAATGGATGGAGCTTGAAGCCATTATGCTGAGTGAGGTGACACAGTCCCAGAAAGACAAACGGAGAATGGTTTCCCTCATTTGTGGATGCTAACACCAAATCCCTCAGATGAAAGGCAAGCTGAAAAACAATATGGTTATATTTTTGTTTACCTGAAAGCAACTATGTTGTTATAATGTGAATCTCTCAATGGGCCCTAGAATCCACCCACCAATCATTTTCAGACTCTGTAATTACTGTATATGGGTGGAGAGTATGTATCCATATTTTAGAGTAATATGAAATTAATGGAGGAAAATGTGAATTCCTAAGCATAAAGAAGACTGAGAAAGATGCAGGACAGTTATGGCAGAATGCATGATCTGGGATGGGATGGGGTAGGGTGGGAGGAAGGGAAAGGGGAATATGCCTGAACAGAAATGAAAAATGATATATGAAATATACAAACATCAATAAATAAATTTAAAAAAAAGAAAGAAAGCACTACAGACAAAAAGAAAGATAAGGGAGGAAGGGAGGAAGGAAGGGAGAGGGGTAAAAACAGGTAGAGAGAGGGAGAGAGAGCGAGCAAAAGGAGAGAAAAAAGGGTACCACTAGCTTAATTAGTAACTGGTATTCTCAAGATCAAAGACTCCTTGGGGACTCCAATCTTTTTTTTTTTTTTAATTTATCTATTTTTTATTATATATATATATATATTTTTTTTTGTATAAGATTATCAAATCTAGACCTGTGTCCCCCACCCTATCCCCCACCCCACCAGAGCTCATGCATCCTGCCAAACATGCTTTTCATCTCTTTCTCAGTCTTTCTCAAAATTCTCCATGTGGAAGTTGACTGTTTTGAGCAGAAGTTCACTGTTTCAGTCAGATCTTTGATGAAGTCCTTTCTGTTGTTGTTGTTGTTGTTTCCAATATGCATCACTCCCAACTACTTGGACAAAAGCTCAAGGGGAGCCTCCAATCTTTCGGCAGAACATACCATAAAACTTTGCACATCCTAGTTCCTCCAGGTGTCTCTGTAAGTTCTGCCCGCTGGCTGACTTGTGCTCTTGGCCAGGAAACCTCTACTGTAGCCTAAGATTGCATCAGCAGAAGGAGCCTTCCTCCCTGCAGATATCCTGCCAAACTCTCAGGCGGTTTGGGGCCTTGTGCTGAAATTAAAAGTTCAAATAAGGGAATGTGCATCTATCTCATCAGTTTCTGGTGTTTTTTTTTTTTTTTTTAATTTTTCTTTTTTTTTTCAGTGCTAAGGGTGGTCCCCAGTGGCATGGAACACTGCTTCAGAACTGAACTTACCCAGCCCTTCAATTTCAGATCTTTATCTGCTAAGTACCAGTGAGCTTCTGATAACCAGCCATGATTTATGCTAACACATATTCCTCTGAATTCTAGAACATTCTCTAAGTGATGCTCCATCAATCTCCCAAGCAGCTTTTAACACAGATAGGAAAATGAACATGTTTTTCTATGACTCATAAACAATATGGATGAAACCTGATTTTATTGAAACTGTGAGGTTGATGCTTCAGCCCCAGCATAGTCAAAGAAATTAGTTCACATGAGGGCAAGTAGAATGCAAATGGAAGAACGTCGATGGATGGATCTCCACCTGGTGCCTCTTAACCATTAAAGATATATGAAGTCATTTATATTTCCATAGTAAATTTCCTCTTTACATTGAAAAAGATCCCTTATTTTTATTAAAGGACAAATGTACTATGTAAAGTTGTAAATTTAAAATATAAATTTTAAGTATATAAAAGATACTATGAAAGTCATTTTCAGTATCACCCTTTCTCATTTCCTAGAAGTAATAGCTATTAACAGTTCGCATATACTTGCATGCACCCTACACACATACATATTTATAACACAAAGTCTGTATGCTGTTGTATAACTTTTATATCATGTAGTAATGCAGGTTGGGGTAATATAAAAATATATCTAATTCATGCTTTTTAATTGCTACCTACTCTTTTCAGCTTTAAAGATGTTTTTTAACTCATCCCTCACTGATGATCATTTTTATAGTTTTCAATTATTTTCTTACTGTGAACAATGTTGCAATAAATATCCTCATGAGCAGAAATGCTACTATTTATATTCTTGTAGCATTGTTCACAGTGAGTCAAAAGCTATAGTTCTCCTGGGAGAAGGTAGGTATGTCTTTATTACAAACTCTTAAAGGAAGAATTACTTTCCAAAGGATAATTTCATATATTAGTTATTTCCATATAACAGTTCTAGACAGTTCTTTATTCACAGGGTGACATATTGCTTCAGTCTTAGCTCCACTGACGAATGTGTCTGCCACATGGCAAAGCACAGCCCATGCCAGCCCTTCTAGCTGTCCACTGCTCTAACGAGGCTCAGCAGTACCTCTTGGAGCTCAGCTCCAGCATGGTTTTAAGTAAATGAGACAGAGAGGAAGTGGAAATGTAAATGTCTAATCTGGTGATGCTTCTTTGGCCAAAGCAGTGAAATGGCCAAGTCTGTAGTATATTGGGAAAATATCATGGAGATGTGAATTAAGATCATCTATACAGTTAATATACATCCATATTTTAAGTTTATGGACAGGGATAGAGAAGATGGTTCAGTGGGTAAAGCACTTGCTCTTAGGACCTCAACACGCCATAAAAGCTTGGCATGGAGATGCTTGCTTGTAACACCTGTGTTGAGGGTGGTAGAAAACACGTGGGTCCCTGGGTGGTAGAAACACGTGGGTCCCTGGGTCTTGCTCTGGCAGCGGTCCAGCCAAAGTAAACCCTGAGTCCTGGGTTCTGCAGGAGGCCTGGACTTAGAAATAAAAATAAATTAACACAAAGAAGAACATGGAGAAATGATAGAGGTAGCTAGCTTAATATTAAACACTGACCTACATATATGCCTGCATGGACAAACATATCTGCATACGAGAGAGAGAGAGAGAGAGAGAGAGAGAGAGAGAGAGAGAGAGAGAGTTATGGATAGTGTCTTCTGTGGTTTATAGACCTTAAATGTTCCTGCAAGGCTCATGGTTTGGAATCTTGGTCCTCAGATGATGGAGTTTTTTAGGAGTCTTCAGATGATGGAGTTCTTAGGAAGGGGTGGAGCCTTGGGCTCCTTATCTGTTTGCTTCCTGGGAACTGTGAAGTGGGCTGTTTCTGTCATTCTTCTCTCCTTGCTGTAATGTTCTGTCTTACCGCAGGGCCAAGGCAATGGGTCGAGCCAACCATGGATCAAAACCCCTGAAACTGTGAGCCAGGACATAAACACACATTGGCAAGTCGCCCACTCTCAGGACCGACATAAGAGATTCTGGCAGTAAAACCCAGTGTCCTGATGTGAACAATTAGAGCACAGCGCAATTTTGCTCCTCCAGCCTTTGTTCTTTCCTTCTAAGGTTTTCCGTTTTGTTCTGGGACCACTGATCATGTCCGTTGTGTTTATTGTTGGGGCTTGTATGGTCTTTCTCAAGTAATTTACACTTGCACTCTTTTTGTAACTTTAACTAATGAAACTTTAACAGTTCTTTTTTGGGGCCTGTCCATAATTCAAAAGAATCAGTGTTTATCCTGTCGGAATTTTCATAAATCAGCTTCCATATCCCTAAGATCTGTGTTATGCTGTGAACCTCTTTTTCATGAGATGAACTTTGATATCAAGTGAGGTTATAGACAGAATGTGCTGTATTTTCTGCAGCTATTTGTACATCTTCGGCTATTTGATGTAATGATTGCCGTCTATTGTTTTTATTCATGAAGGATCAGGGATAAAATTGTTGAGTTACATATTCTATTTCTCTCCTTATGCATCCATTATCTTTTGTAACTGAATGTGCTATGGGAGAGCTTTGAGACAGATAATCCTCTCCTTCATTCACTCACATAAAGTATTTTAGGGCTTCTGTATCACAGAATCAGACAGTAGAAATAAATAAATAAATACACAAACAAATACTGCTCATGTGAGGTTTAAATTCTGGCGAGGACATCGTTAATAAATATAAAGAGGCTGTTGCTGTAGTAGGGATTGAGAGGATAGTCCGGTAAAGAATGGTCTCATAGCTGGGCGTGGTGGCACATGCCTTTAATCCTAGCACTTGGGAGGCAGAGGCAGGTGGATCTTTGTGAGTTCAAGGCCAGCCTGGTCTACAGAGTGAGTTCCAGGACAGCTGGGGCTACAGGGAGACCCTGTCTCAAAAAAAAGACAAAAAAAAAAAAAAAAGAATGGTCTCATAACAAACGACAAATAGTATCCCTCATTTGTGGATGCTAGCACCAAATCCCTAGTTGAAAGGCAAGCTGAGCAACGTTAATATTATATTTCTTTTATCTGAAAGCAACTGTGCTATTATAATGTGAATCTCTTAACAGAGCATATAATTAACTTACCACTTATTTTCAGACTTTGTAATTGTGGTATATAGGTGGAAGGTATGCATTCATATTTTAGAGTAATATAAAATTAAAGAGAAAAAAATGTGAATTTCTAAACATATTTTGGAGTTAACATAGTTTATTTTTGGAGGTCATAATTTTGGTACACATGTGATATATATGTGTATATTTTGGAGCATTACAAATGGGAGGGAACAATAACAACATAAGGACTGGTCAAAGAAATGACTGAAACAGTTAACTTCTGCCCCAAACAATAAATCTCTGCAGAGAAAAAACTTTAAAAAGACTGAGAAAAAGATGCAAGACATGTATGGCAGAATGCATGAACTGGGTGAACTGGGGTGGGGTGGGGGCATGGAAAGGGGTAATGTGTCTAAATTACACTGAGAAATGATGTATGAAATACACAAAACATCAATAAAATATTTTATAAAAAATCCTGACATCCTTTAGAGTTTTCTTTAAGATTCAGTATATATATACATATATATAGATGTATATATACATCTATATAATGTTTTCCTTATTGATAGGTTTGGGCTTTGTTTTGTGTATATGATTTCCTTGTGAACTTAGATATTAAGGAGTCACCATTGTTAGACTTGTGAATAAAATAAGACTAAATCATTTATAAATAAAAAAATAAGAATAGTTTCATTTCTTGACCCTTGGGGACCCAACACATTGGGATGCTTAATCCAAGAGAGAGGTGCAGGCATTCCAAGGCTGTGGAGGTCCAGGAGAAAACTGGCTTGGCATGATCGTGTGAACCGAGGTAGACACATGCGGTGCAGTGGTAGCCTCAGTGAGGGATACTGGAACTGGGAATGGTGTTTTCCTGGTTGACCTTACTGATCTTTCAGTATTCATGTGTTAGAGACAAATATTTCAACTTTCAGTCTTTAAAAATCTTGCAGTTGAGGATGTTAACCATGCATCTATGAAGTAGTAAAGCAGGCCTGGCATTGACGTTGAGGGTTCACATGGTAAAAAGAGGGCATAAGGATGTGGGAGAATACCAAATGAACGGTGCCAAGCCCAGTCCTGAAAGTCCCAGCCCTCAGTGCCGTAATCTCAGTATTGAAATCCCAGCAGATCAAAATCCCTAATGCCTCAAATATTGAATAGCATAATCCTAAAAGATTAGACTCTCAAATATTGAAATTCTAGGAGCCAATATCCCGAAGGCTTCATATAATTTCTGTTTTTTAATTAAGGCTTCACACAAGGGGTAGAAAGCTGAATTCTGGTGGAAAGGTTAGTACATTTTCAGCTGTACGAAACATGATTGCATTGTTAGGTTAGGTAGAATGAATAGCTAAGAAACCTGAAGGAACAATATTTAGGATATGCCTATGGGGTTGTTCCCAGAGGAGATTCATGTCTGCATCTGCTGGGTGAGGTGGGAAACTCCCTCAGTGTGAGTGAGTACCTTGGAGCAGGCCAGAGCCTGGGCTGAAGAATTGGTCTCTCTCATCAGCTAGGACACAATGTGGATCCCAGGAATGGAACTCAAGTTTGTCAGGCTTGGAGGCAAGAGCTTTTACCTGCTGAGCCATCACACTGACTGTGTGACAGAGTTTTCTTCTGCTGTCTTAGACATTAGAGCTCTTGAATTTTTGACTTCAAGATTTAAGTCAGTGCCCCTGAGATCTTTAGCATCAGACTGGGTGTCATAACTTCTGGTCCTAAGGCCTCTGGGCTTGGACTGGCACCCTGGAACTTGAGCTTTTTGGCAGCCTGATGTGAACCTTATCAGGCACCATAGTGGTGTGAATAACTCCTCCAATAAATCTCCTCTCATCTATCTATCTATCTATCTATCTATCTATCTATCTATCTATCTATCTTCTATCTCATCATTATCTGTCTATCCATCTACATCACTATCTATCTATATATCTATCATCTATCAATCATCTTTCATCTATATCTATCTATGTATCTATCAATCATCTACACATACACACAAATATATATATATCATATATATATATGATATATATATATCTTACTGGTTTTGTCTCTCTGGAGTACACTGACTAAAATATATTTGCTGTTGGGGAAGCATAACAGCATTCATTTTTACTGTACTCCTTACCATTCAATGGAAGAAATGTGCAAAATCATTCAATCACAAAAGATTGAAGACTTAAATGTATAAGGTCACTATTAAGTGCTCAAAGATAAAAACATAAAAGCTAATGATTTGTACTGGGTTAGTAGAAATACCGTGGCAACAACCAAGCAATAACCAGACTTTGAAATGGACAGCACATACTTACAAACTTTGAAGATCAACACCACTCTCCAAAAGAAAGAGCAATGTCTCAAAGGTCACAGAAATGGAAACGGTGGCTAAGAGCATGCGAGAAATCTCTGTCATATTTTCAGTAAAACTGACCCTTCATAGACAACCAATACTTATTTCCAAAATTCTCTTTGTCAGAGAATAAAAACAAACATTGATAAGTTCAGTGACCTTCTAAACCGAAGACACTTGCAGATACAGAGGCTCCTGCTTTGTTGGAAAACACATTAAATCTGAACTGTTTTTTATTCTTGGTTAGGGAATTGTCTGGAGAAGAAGACAGATTTTTATTTGTCATTAAGTCTAACAGAAAAATGATTGTTGTATGCCTCATTTTAGCTAACGGATGGCACTTTCAAAGCCCCTTCACCTAAAAATCAGATAACTACAATTCATAGCCCTGTTGGATTAAAAAATTCTAAAACCTTTCTTTTTAATGCATGAATGAGTGAAGAAAGTGAAGTACATCTTTAATCATTTTACTTAGAACTTAATGTAATGGGGTTGTTTTCACATCTCCATACGTGTATATCATTATACTTTGTTCTTACCACCTACCAACTGCCCTCCTCTGAGTTTCCTTCCTGCCTTGTGATGATGGTACCATTCTTCACCACAGACAGCACCCCTTATACTTCCTGATTCCCCTCCCCTCCATTTAGACCTCTTCCTGCTCTCTTAATCTCCTTTGTACTTTTTTTTTGGTCTTTCTTGATACAGGGTCTCCCTGTAGCTCCAGCTGTCCTGGAACTCACTCTGTAGACCAGGCTGGCCTTGAGCTCATAGAGATCTGCCTGCCTCTGCCTCCCAAGTGCTAGGATTAAAGGCATGAGCCACTACGCCCAGCTTTCCTTAGTACGATTCGATACCAATAATCTAATAATATCTATATAATCTATATAATATGATATGTGGATTTTATAACATATTTATAACATATACATTTAAAAATAGTTCTGCATATGAGAAAGAATGTGGTATTTGTCCTTTTTATCTGGCTTATTTTGTTTAACAAGGATTTCTGATTCCATCTATTTACTTGAAGATGTCATAATTTCACTCTTATGGCTGAATATTCTGTTACATAAACATTTTCTTTATTGATCTACTGTAGGTGGACATCTAGACTGGCTCCTTATCTTGACAGGTATGAACATTGCAGCAGCAAATATGGATGTGCAAGTATCTCTGTGATGTGTTGACTTAGAATCTTTTGGGTATACACCTAAGTGTGATATAGCTGAATCATATGGTTGTTCTAATTTTAGTTCTTTGAGAAACCTCCATTCAGGTTTACATCATGACTCCACCAGCTTATATTCCCATCGGCAGTGTATAAGAACTTTGAGAACTCTCTATTCATTAGCCTGTTTATTGATTAGATGATTTGCTTTTTGTTGTTTAATTTCTGGAGTTCTTTATGCTAATATCTTTTTGGGTTATACAGTTATCAAAGATTTTCTCCCATTCTGTAAGCTGTATTTACTTCCAGAATCTTTTTTTTTTAAATTAATTTTATTGATGCTTTGTCTTTCATAATTTTTTCCAATTCAGTCGAGGCTTATTTCCCTTTCCCTCCCCCCCCCACCCCATCCCAGATCATGCATTCTGCCATAAACTGTCCTGCATCTTTCTCTCAGTTTTTTTTTTTTCATTTCTTAGCTATAAGTGATAATCCATGAGTAACAAGCATCCTTCATGCAAAACCTATCTGCAGGCTGTTGTGCCCAAAACCTACAGCCCCACCATCCAGTGGGGGGTGACAGGTTGTTTGTTCAATACAAGTTGATCAAATGAGTGTCCAGACTACATTGCTGTAGTTTCAACCATTCACCCCAATCGCAGCCCTTACATTCTACCAGCCCCCTTCTTCCGCAGGTTGTTTCCCTAGGCTTTAGAAAAGGGGCACAGGTGGAATGAGAGTAAAACATTCCACCTCTCTGGAGCTGTTGACTTGGACTCTGGTCAATTTGGCTGTTTTCCTTTCAATGGGCTGACAGTTGCCAGGAAAAAATTTCGATCCTACTAATGAAGAACGAGCAATTAGATATATAGGTATTTTAAGCAGCACCAATAGTTATGGTAGGTTACTTCATAGACACATGTTTGGATATGTTAATCCATGAATTACAATTTTCCCCCCTGTTAAATATGACAAGGTCTTACTGTGGCTTATAACATCTAACCTGTAGAGGATGTAAGCTTGTGGCATCAGCCATGGGTTATTTCTCCAAGGGGAGAGCCAATAGCCAATTAGATTTGGGATATACAGGCACATGGCTGCCTCTGCTGCACAGTATTTCCAGGCAGGTGAGGTGTAGCTGGTGCTGACGGTGGAGTCTTGCTTGACTCAGGGAGACCCATATTTGCTTTATTGGTTTAGTGGCCTTTGGTAACACTCTCTGGCATTCCAGAGGCCATCTGTACACTTGCATGTGTGGTCTCAATACATCCCTCCCATGTTAACGTCAGGTCTTCGGCAGCAGGGTCTTATTGCCTCTCCTCCTGTAGGTATCCCAACTTAGAGGCAAGGAGCCCTTACCTTTTGTGGGGCCTTGGATCCCCTGGCCAACATCCACCTGGTAGAACAATCCATTGCTGATGTCAGAGCTCCTGTATTAATATATTTTGCCTGAGTGCATAGCCCTAGGACTTTAGTATTATATTTGGTTCTGAACAGAGAGTAATCCCTTCCACAGTTCCCATGTCTAGTAGTCAATTAAAGAAAGCAGTTTTACCGGTTTTATAAGAGATTACCTCTACAATAGTTGTCTCCAATTTACAGTTGAGGAGCGACCTCATCATTGTCATATTTCTCCTTGTTCTATGGGTGGGAAGGCAAGGAAGTCTCTCATATCAGAACCTTTGTGGCACCTAGAAGGTAAGTTTCATTAGGACTCAGAATCTTTTTTAATTGCATGCAATCACATTTGTTAATTGCTAGGATTACTCCCTGTTCTATCGGAGAACGTTTCTCGGGAAGTACGTGAAATATGAGTGTATTCTGAACTATTTTCCCTAAGTATTTTCAAAGTTTTATATTTTACATTAAGGACTTCAATTTATTTTGAATTAATTTTGTGCTAGATGAGAATTCTAGTCTATTACTTGTGGGTATCCAGTTGTTCCAGCACAATCTATTTTTTTTTTTTTTTTTTAAATTTCATGCAATACGTCTTGATCCTATTTAGACCTCCACCCTCACAGCTTCCCCACCAGTTTTCATTGATATTGTCAAACATGTCAAGGCTGACTGAGGCAAGTTTGTAGCCCTAAAAGTCCTTCAATGTGAGCACATCCACTGGAGCCTGGTCAACCTATCTAGCTTCATTTCCTTAAAGGAGACCAACTCTCCCTCTTCCAGCAACCCCTCCCCCCATGCTAGTTTGAGCTTGCATGGATCTTGTGCATGCTGCCACTATTACTGTACTTTCATATGAGCAAGTTAGCAACTGTCTGGAAAACTCTGTTTTCTTGTGGTCTTCCAGCAACCCCCGGCTCTTATAATTTTTCTGTCCTGTCTCCCACAATGGTGCCTGAGCCCCGGGTGGTAGAGATTTGATATTTGTGTCCTACCTGGGGGTACAAACATTGCAATCTTTTATTTACCAGAAAACCACAACTTTGACAAGTTGTGGTTTTCTGGGAAATAAGCTAATGCCCTTCAACTTAGCTAGGATCCACAAATAGGAGACGACACAATGGCATTTGTCTTTCTGGGTCTGCACTACCTCACTCAGTATAATGTTTTCCAGTTCCATCCATTTACCTGCAAATTTAATGATTTCATTTTCCTTACAGCTGAATAGAATTCCATCGTGCATATATATATATATATATATATATATATATATATACATATATATCTGTGTATATATGTATATATATTATGGGTTTTTTTATTTAGTGAATTTATTTATTTAAAACATATTTTTTTTTTAATAATTCTGTTTTTTATATCAATCTA
>VZQC01004012.1:561879-617613 GCA_009823505.1 Rhizomys pruinosus
TGGTAGAATGTAAGGGCTGCGATTGGGGTGAATGGTGAAACTACAGCAATGTAGTCTGGACACTCATTTGATCAACTTGATTGAACAAACAACCTGTCACCCCCCACTGGATGGTGGGGCTGTGGGTGTTTGGGCACAACAGCCTGCAGATTGGTTTTGCATGAAGGATGCTTGTACTCATGGATTATCACTTATAGCTAAAAAATGAAAAAAAAAAACTGAGAGAAAGATGCAGGACAGTTATGGCAGAATGCATGATCTGGGATGGGGGGGAAGGGAAAGGGAAATATGCCTGATCTGAATTGGAAAATGATCTATGAAATGCACAAATCATCAATAAAAATTAAATAAAAAAATAAGAAAGATATTGAGTCCTTTGCATATGTGCCTAGGAGTGGTGTGGGGTCGCCGCCGGGATTTGTGGTGGGGCCCACTTAATCCTAGGACTACCCATGTGGAAAGCCCACGCAGGAAAGCATACCACGTGTAGGCAGGTGGAGGTTCGAACGCAGAGAGAGAGTTTATTCCAACATGTCCGCTTAAATATCCATCATGACTCAATTCATCACTACTCCCCATCCCATGGGTGTGGCCAGGGAGGTACCATCTGCTTAGAATCCAACCCATCTAACTAAGCTTTCCCACAGTGGTACAGTGGTAAAGCTACATTTAGCTTTAGTGGAGTCTCCACACTGATTTCTGTCGTGGCTGTACCAGTTTGTAATCCGATCAACAGTGAAGGAAGGCTTCCCTTTCCTCGCATCCTTGCCAAGATTTGTTGTCAGTTGTTTTCTTGATCTTAGCCATTTTAACAGGGTTAAGATGAAATCTTGAAGCAGTTTTAATGTTCATTTCCCTGTTAGGGATGTGGAACACTTTTTAAGACATTCCTTAGCCATTTTTATTTCTTCTTTCGAGAACTAAATCTCTGTTCAGATCTGTAAAACAAAGAACTAAAAAAGTAATCAAGAAAACAAATGACGTTTTTCAAACTAAATGAAATCAAGCCTTTGAAAAGTGAAGTAAAGGTGTGATGAATAAAGCTTATTTTTTTCTATCAGGTCAAAGTATTTGATACAACATTTAGATGAGACCAAGTTCACTCAGCATAATGTGGCTGTGCACAATAGACTGAGGGAACGTTGTTGAAGAGGGAGAGGAGACATTGTAACGGGGCAGCAGAATGCTGCTGTTAGACATTGTCTCCTAGGCATGGCAGGGAAGCTGCAGCCCTTGAATCTCCAAAGGATGATTGCTTAAACAAGACCAGCACTGGGACAGCACAACTGACAGGACGATGTGGACGCGGGACTTTCACGTGCTCTACCTCTAGATGAAGAGCTCCGAGCAATCAGTGATGCCGAGGAACGGGAATCAGTTTTCTCCAGGGAGGAGCTTCTTGCTAGGTTATCTAATCCCAAGTAGTCAGTACTAAACACGTAAAAACATGAGCTCCATTCAACGGACTGGGTTCATTTACATACATATGTGTATATAAATGTATGTATGTATATGTAAAATAATAAAGAAGACAAGAGATTGAGACGGATGGGGGAGGAGTTGGAGGAGAGGGAGAGATGGGAATGGTACAGATACAGTCCTCATGTAAGTATGAAAAGTCTCAAAAACAAAAAAGAAAGCTGGGTGTGGTGGCCCACTCCTTTAATCCCAGCACTCCAGAGGCAGAGGCAGGTGGATCTGTGAGTTCAAGGCCAGCCTGGTCTACAAAGCGAGTTCCAGGCCAGCTGGGGCTACAGGGAGCTTGAAGCCATTATGCTAAGTGAAGTAACACAGTCCCAGAAAAACAAACTGCGAATGGTTTCCCTCATTTGCGAATGCTAACACCAAATCCCCCTGGATGAAAGGCAAGCTGAACAACATTATTGTTATATTTCTGTTTATCTGAAAGCAACTGTGTTGTTATAATGTAAATCTCTCAAGGGGCTCTAGAATCCACCCACCACTTATTTTCAGACTCGGTAATTACTGTGTATGGGTGGAGAGTATGTATCCATATTTTAGAGTAATATAAAATTAATGGAGGAAAATGTGAATTTCTAAGAATAAAAAAGGACTGAGAGAAAGATGCAGCACAGTTATGGCAGAGTGCATGATCTGGGGTCGGGTGGGGGAAAGGGAAAATGGAATACTGCTAAACTGAATTGAAAAATGATGTCTGAAATACAGAAAACATCAGTAAAAATTATTTACTTTAAAAAACGAAAAAGAAAGGGAATTCAATATTGGCAATGCTGAAAATTTCAGTTTAAAAATGTGTTCACCTGTCACATTTGGAATTCCTTCCAGTGGATGCCATGCCAGAGGCTTTTAATGAATTATCTACGTTTGCCTGAAGAAATCAGGGAAGTTACTGACTAGCTTGAAAACAATTATGTACACAGTAGGCTAAGATGCTATAGGGTAGTGATATGTTCACTGTTCCCAACCTGTGATCTGTATATTGATGTATAGAAAATGAGGTTATGCATGCCTAAAACAATGCTGAAGCATGTTGAGAAAGATTTAAATTTAAATTTAGCAGATAGTACTTCTGTTAGCAGATAGTACTTCTGTTGTTGTACATGAGTCATGGGAGAATTTCAAAAGAAGTTTGAAATGGGTGTCCTGTTTAGGGATGAGAGAACTCTACAGCCACTTGTCCTCTGCACATTGGCCATTGTGGGTTTCTGTGTTCATCACCATCTTCTCCCTAAGGTAGCTTCCCTGGGGAGAGTTGAGAGATGCCTTCATGCCATACATAGCCGTTGTATTGAAGATGTGCCACTAAGGGTTAAGCATCTCACAGACACTTAGTCCCTGTGTGTGACCAGTTATGGAATTCTGTGATAGTCTCCATTTATTGTGGACTCTCCATTTAGTGTGGTCCCCTCCCTTAGGCTGACGTTGTGTTTCTTCCCCTCTCATGAACTGTGCTTCCTACATGAGTCTGAAGCTTTGAACCCCTACTGTGAACCACAGTTCCTCATTCCTCTAACAGTCTGCTGATGGCAGAGCAGAGTAGAGCACAGAGGACTTCCTGATGTTGGGCAACAGTGTCAGTCTTCTCCGAGTGACTACATTCCCCACAGCCCCCTCCCCTGAAGTCCTAGTCTGTGCATAGCAGGGACTTTACCTCTTATGCTGGGGACAGGAGAGGCCTCTGTTATTTGCAGATTCTGGTCTCAGGAGGGCTGATTCTCTAGAATGGGCCTCCCACCTTCCCTGTGATCTTCACTCCACGTGTGGTCCTGGGTATCCAGGCCTTGATGTTGGATCTCTCCCAGTACCAGGAACCAAGAGGTTTTCCATTATTCTTCTATTATCTTCTATAGCCCCAGCATGCCTTCACCTATGCCCTAATTGAGCTTCTACAGATACGATTATAGTCTAGGAAGTTAAAAAAATAGAAAGTACTATAATAAGTAAACTGATATAATCCTTGAAATAAAATATGTAATTAGATCTTAGAATGTAAGTTCAAATTTCTATATGTCTACTCTAAGTTTTGAATATCATTTACTGACAAAGTTGTACAACAAAGCATCAACAATAATGTGAAATTTGTTACTGCACCTATAATATGAGTTGGCTGTACACACTCCCTTTCAAAATACTCTAAACTATATGAACTCCTATGTAATCATGGTACTTCTTAAAGCAGTAGTAATATAACTTAAAAAGAAATGCCTTATCTCTGTTCCTTGAGCATCTGGGTATGTGGTTGAGATCTAGTAGTTTCTGATCTGTTTCCTCAAAAGTTTTAGCCTGTCTTTCATATGGCTACAGTTCTGTAAACCTGGATACCCATAATATCCAACCACAGTGATTTGTATTCATCCCTTTTCTTCAGTGCTAAGGATGGAACCCTGTGTATCCTAGGCAAAGGCTGTACCAGTGAACTACATTCTCAGTGCAACATTTCACCTCTACATGTTTATTGTATGTGTATTTGTCTTTACTTGACTCGATGTCTTGCTGTGCATTGTAGGCTTCCAACTTGTGGTCCTTCCACCTCAGCCTCTTGACAGCTGGGATTTTAGGTGCGAACCATAGTGTATGGTGTCTGTTTTTACTTTTGCTGCTGTTTTCTCTCTTTTTATTTATTTATTTTTATTTTTATTTTTTTTGGTCTTTTTGAGTCAGGGTCTCCCTGTAGACCCAGCTGTCTTTTTAATAAATAGAACTTGTCTGCTCATGGCTGTTTCACTTGTGCAGCTGTTGTTACTATAGCCATGTTTGTGCTTATAAATCTTATATTAATTATTAATTAAAATCACCCATCTTATTTTTCTAAGTGGACCGTGTCTCAAAATTCCTTTTAAAAATGAAATAATGGGGCTGGAGAGATGACACTGAGGTTAAGAGCACTGGCTGCTCTAGCAGAGGACCAGGTTTCATTTCCAGCACCCACAGGGCAGCTAGCCCACCCCCCATGACATTCTTTTTCTTTTTAATAAAATACTTTTATTTTTCAGTTCAATTTAGACATAGTCCCCTTTCCCTGCCACCACCCCACCCCATTTCATACATTCTGCCATACATGTCTTGTGTCTTTTTCTCGGTCTTTTTCAAGTTTTCCTCTGCAGAGGTTTATTGTTTTGGGCAGAATTTAACTGTATCAGTTAGTTCTTTGACCCAGTCCTACACCATTCTTAACTTCACTTCCAGGGGACTAGACTCCTTCTTTCAGCCCCTGTGGGCACTGCACAAGTGCCTACAAGCAGGCCATACACACGTACACATAAATCTAATAATAATAGTAATAAAATAAATACTTTAATAATGTCAACAAATGTCCTTTAAAAGAATATTAATAATTATCAATACATAATAGATAAACAAATGCATACACATAAAGACAAGAAGAAAATGGACTGAGACTGTCAGCCTCAGGCTCAGTTTTAAGCTAGACAGGAAATAGTTATTGTGTGACAAGATGGCGTTTGAAGGAGATGAATGAGCAAGGCTTGAAGATATTTGGGACAGGATTTTTGAAGCAGGATGAATGACATGGGTAAAGGCCCTCGTGGGAGAGGTGACCATCATACCCGAGGAGAAAGAGGCCAGTCAAATGGGAATTAAATCAAGAGGATTCTACCTAAAGGAGAAAAATAATTTAAATTTTTAGTTAGTTGTCTTGCTTAAACAATTAGGTCATGCAAATATTTGAAAAGTAAGGTATATTTTATGTTAGTTAAGAGAAAGGGCTTCTTTTCCATTTGAACTTCAGAAGCCCTCTAAGGAATATGTGATAATCAAGACACTAATAACTATTTTCTGTTTTGGATTGCCTTTTTTATTTATCTGAGATTTGGGCATAAAGAGAATATGTAAATGTAATAAAGAACAAAGTTATACCGATGCACTAAATCTATTATTTCAATGATTTGAAACAGAGAAATCTGTTTCTGAATCAAGTCACAAGTGGGAGGATGCACTCCATGCTTGCTCTTTAGAAGTAGAAAAAAGGAAAATTCAACCTAGCAGTTTAGGTTGCTAAAGAAACTATTTTGTATTGAATAGAGGAGAAACCAAACTCCTCACTCTTGTTGACTGGCTACAGGTCGATTCCAATGGCCCTGATTAAATGATTTGGCAACAACAGATACTGTTGTCCTTTGCATAAATAACAACTTTACATCATGTTAAATTCAGTAGCTACACTGATTAATTTCATTGAGAGTGTGATCTTGTCCCTGTGACTTTTAATATCATCATGTCTTACTTTCTATATGTGTTCCTCTCCTCACTGCTTTAAGTGAATGTCTACAAGTCTGTAGGACCACGTGGATCCAGATGAGTGCATTTCACATACATAATTGGAGCTGTCAAGGTGACTCAGGGGGTAAAGTGCTTGCTGGGCAAGCATGAACTCAGAGTCCCAGAAACCATATATAAACTTGGTAGGTATGCCTATAATCCTAGTCCATGAGAGGTGGAAAGAAGGACTCTCTGGAAATGGTACTATCCAGGAACAGTACCTTCAAAAGAAAGTCTAAATTATCCCACAGGCCCACTATGCAGGTTCCATTAAAAGACAACCCTGAATGGTTCTCCCTCTGGTCCTCTATCAAGCACTGTTTCCACAACCTGTTCAGGAAATGGCTTTTGGAGCATACTGTAAGCTTGTAAAACATTGAAATTCTTGCTTTAATAATATAACGACATTTCAGGAAACATTGCAAAGCCTTTTAGAAATAATTATCTGCCTTCTTATACAATGCTGATCATGTTAGATAATAAATATTCAATGACCGATTGACTCTATGACGATTACATTGTAGAAACTCAGTAAGCATGAATGTTCACTGAGAAAGGAGATAAAATGAAAAGCAAAGATAGTTGAGATAAGAAAGTCTATGCATTTAAACAGCACTAATAGTTATGGTAGGTTACTTTGGCATAGACACATATGTGTGGATGATATGTTAATCCATGAATTACATTTTTTCCCCTGTTAAATATGACAGGGTCTTACTGTGGCTTATAACATCTCCTAACCTGTAGAGGATGTAAGCTTGTGACATCAGCCATGGGTTATTCCTCCAAGGAGAGAGCCAATAGCCAATTAGATTTGGGATATGCAGGCACATGGCTGCCTCTGCTGCATAGTATTTCCAGGCAGGTGAGGTGTAGCTGGTGCTGGCGGTGGAGTCTTGCTTGACTCAAGGAGACCCGTATTTGCTTTATTGGTTTAGTGGCCTTGCATGATCTGGGATGGGGGTGGGGTGGGGGGGAAGGGAAAGGAAATTGCCTGAATTGAATTGGAAAATAATGTATGAAATGCACAAAGCTCATAAAAATTAAAAAGAAGTCTTGCATAAGATTTAGGGGAATCTCCCGAGCCCAGATGAGTGCAGGAAGGCGGTAGGCTGGGTGCTTCAGCAAGGCTGGATTGTTTTTGTTTGATTTAATTTAGTTGTCTTTTGTTTAATTGGCTTTTGTGGATGTGGGGGCAGAGTTATCCTCCCAGCTGGTAGAAAAGGTAGGGTTGTATGGTATGGAATCTGAGATCTCCCAAGCCAGCTGAAGCCCAGGTACCAGGGTCTGCGCTAAGAGGCACACACCACCCTCCCTGCCAACTGGGATTATGAAGGCATCTGAAGGAGCAAGCAAAGAAGCCTTCAACACAGGGAAGAGACATTTGGGATTCACATAGGAAACAAGGCAAGAGAAGCCCATAGCCAGAACACGAAGAAGAGACAACATGGGACAGGGTCAGGATAACCGCACCAAGCTCTACCAACCATGGAAGATCCTACAGTGGGATCCCTCTGGGGATGCCCAGAACACAGAATCAGAAACACAATTGTGAACATACTTAAATATACAAGATTATAAAGAGCAAGTCAAAAGTTTAAGAAAAGAGAATGAAGAACTCAAGAAGGACCTAGAGAGAGAGAATGACAAACTCCAGAAGGAAGTAGAAACACTGAAAAGATCCCATGCTGAAAAAGATAAGGAAACCAACCAGAGAAGCAAAAGCTACAGGAAGAGATTGAGAAGCTCCAAAAGGAAGTAGAAATACTAAAGAATCAGAAGAGGAAATGAAAAGGAAATCAAACACTCATCAATCAGAGGAAAGGAATGGAAAAAGCCTCAGAAGCAGAATGGAGGAAGCAGAACAAAGAATACAACCTGGAAGATAACACAGAACAACTAAAAACCTCAAAGAAAGATTATGAAAAATTTAAAAAATAGAACAAAGTGGAACAACCAGGAACTGTGGGAAACTATGGAAAGATAAAACCTCCGCATCATAGGAATAGAGGAAGAGAGAAGAATCCCAAGAGAATGGAATTAATCAGATCTTCAACAGAATAATAGATGAAAATTCTTCGCAAACTAAAAAAAGACAAACCAATACAAATACAAGAAACACATAGAACTCCAAACAGATAAGATCAAAAAGAAATTCCACAGCCATAACATAGTTAAAATGCTAGACACCAAAAACAAAGACAAAATCCTTAAAGCCACAAGAGAAAAACAAATGACCTATAAGGGGAAACCTATCAGAATTACAAACTGATCTTCTCAGTGAAAACTTGAAAGCAAAAGAAGTGGACAAGCATTCCCAGTGTTAAAGGACAATAGATGCCAACCAGGTTACTATACGAGCAAAAATGTTGATTCCAGTTGAAGGAGAGAGAAAAAACCTTCCATGACATAAACAAGATGAAAGAATACATATCTGGAAAACCAACCCTTCAGAGAATACTTGAAGCAATTCAAAGGACAGAAGAAAGGAGCAACCATCCCCAGGCACCTAGAAATATAAATCAATAAAAGCATAACTGCAGAAGTAAAAACCTAAAACCAAAACTGCAAATGGATAATAAGGCAAGAGGAAGCAAAACAAACCTATCAGTCATAACCTAAAATATAATGGACTAAATTCCCCATAAAAAGACATAGTCTGGGAGATTGGTTAGGAAACAAATCCATCCATATGCTGTCTACAAGAAACACATCTTACCTTCAAGGACAGGCACCACCTTAAAGTGAAAGGATGGGAAAAAATTATTCCAAGCAATGGTACCAAAAAGAAAGCAGGTGTTGCTATTTAATATCAGAAAATAGACATAGACTTCAAAGTAAAAGAAATCAGAAGAGACAAAGAGGCCATTACATTTTTATCAAAGGAACAATTCCCAAGAAGATTTCACCATTATGAATATATATGCACCAAACTCTGGTGCACCAAATTTATAAAAAACAATTCTCCAGGACCAACAAGTCACACACTAAACCCCAGTACACTCATAGTAGGGACTTCAATACTCCACTGATTCCTTTGGAAGGTCAAGGACAAAGAATAAAGAGAGACATCTGAACGGAACTATATATCACCAAATAGACCTCATAGACCTCAACCAAATATTCCACCCAAACCAGAGAATACACTTTTAATCAGCACCCATGGAACATTCTCCAAAAGCAACCACATACTGGGACACAGAAGAAACCTCCACAAATACAAAAGATTGAAATAATTTCTGCATTCTATCAGACCACGCTGTAATAAAGCTCAATATCAACACCAGGATAAGCCCTACTGCCTACAAGAACACATGGAGACTAAACAACACCTCTGAATAATGAATAGGTCAAGGAAGAAGATAAAAAAGAAATAAAACTATTCCTGAACTGAATGACAATGACAATACAGCACAGCAAACCATGGGAACTTTAAAAACAGTCCTAATAAGGAGTTTATAGCCCTGGGTGCCTACATTAGAAAAACAGAAGAGCACAAGTGAATGATCTAACGCTGCAGCTAAAAGCACTTGAGAGGCAACAACAGATGAACCCTAAACGCAACAGACATAAGAAATAACAAAAATCAGAAGCAGAAATCAATGAACTAGAAAAAGAAAACAATACAAAAAAATCAATGAATCAAAAGTGGTTCTTTGAAGGAATAAACAGATAGACAGACCTCTAGCCCCAGTTAACCAAAAGAAAGAAGGAAAACTCCAAATCAATACAATCTGTGATGAAAAGGGAAATACACAAAACAGACAAGAAAAAATCCAGAAAAATCATACGGGAAATACTTCAAAACCTATACCTACCAAGTTTGAAAACCTGGAAGAAATGGATGAATATCTGAAATCCTGGGAATCACAAAGCTCAACCAAGAAGAGATCCACAGCTTAAACACACCCATAAAATGAAGAAATGAAGTGTAGTAAGAAACTCCCAACTAAAAAAAGCCCAGGCCCAGACAGTTTCACAGTAAGAATTCTATAAAACATTTCAAAAAGACCTACAACCATTATTACTGAAACTGTTTAGAAGGATACAAACAGAGGAATTCTCCCAAATCCTTCTATGAGCTAGCATCACTCTATTACCAAAACACAGGCAAAAACAACAAAAGGGAGAATAATAGACCCATCTCCCTAATGAACCAGAGCAAAAGTCTAAAATCAGGAACTGGAAATTGCATAAGACCCACATCAAGAAGATCATCCATCATGACCAAGTTGGATTCATACAGAGATGCAGGATGTTCAACATATGAAAATCAGTAAAATCAGCAACCACATAAATGTAATGAAAGACAAATACCACAAACCAATCATCTCAATTGATGCAGAAAAAGCCTTTGACAAAATGCAGCATCCCTTCATGCTTAGTCCTAGAGGGAATTGGATTGGAGGGATCATTCCTCAATGTAATCAAGCCAATGTACAGGAAACCCACAGCCAATATCATCCTAAATGGGGAATTGACAGAAACATTCCCTTTTAAAGGCCGGAACTCAGGCAAGGCTGGCCCTGTCACCACTCCTCTTCAACATAGTGCTTGAAACACTTGCTAGAGCAATAAGGCAAGAAAAGAAAATTAAAGGAGTACTAATTGGAAAAGAGGAAGTCAAGCTATCCCTATTTGCCGATGATATGATTGTTTACTTAAAGGATGCTAAAAACCCCACCAGAGAACTCCTAGAAATGATTAACAGCTTCAGCAAAGTGACAGGATACAAAATTACAACTAAAAATCAATGACCTTCTTTACAACTTACACAAGAACAAGCACTGGAGAAGAATTAAAGGAGATTCCCACTCACGATGCCTCAAAAACAATAAAAAAACGGAGACGAACCTAACCAAAGACACACCAAAGATCTCTACAACAAAATTTTAAACCCTAAAGAAAGAAATTGAAGAAAAGACATTAGAAGATGGAAAAACCTCCTGTTCATGGATTGGGAATATTACATTGTAAAAATGTCCATACCACCACCGAACCTTGTAAGTTTAACGCAATCCCAATCAAAATCCCCCAAGTTTTTCTTCACAGGCTTGGAAAAAAAAAGTCCTTAAATTCATTTGAAAAAAAAAAAGACCCTGAATGCCAAAACAACCCTTGACTGAAAAGAGCTACACAGGGGAATCTCTATACCAGACTTCAAACTATACTACAGGACTATAGTCATAAAACCACCTGGTACTGCACAAAACAGACCTGTGGACCAATGGAACAAAACTGAAGAGCCAATCTGAGCACATACAATTTCAGCCATCTCATATTTGACAAGGGGGCCACAGAAGACACAATGGAGAAAAGACAGCATCTTCAGTCAAGTGGGTGTTGGCAAAACTGGATCACCACTTGTAGAAGAATGAAATTAAACCCCTACCTTCCCGCCCTGTACAAAATCAACTCCAGATGGATTAAAGACCACTCAACGTGAAACCCCAAACTCTGAAGGCGATAGAAGAAAAAGTTGGCAGCAGACTAAAGACATAGGCAAGGAAAAGACAAACTAAATCAGACAGCAGCTGCGCAAGAATTAAGGTCGACAATGACAAAGGGACCTCATATAACTCAAAAGCTTCTTGTATTCAAAGAAACTATCAAGAAAATGAGAGAACTCCCACAAGTGTGGGAGAAACCTTACCACAGAAACATTGACAAGCATTGATTTCCAGAATATATAAACTACTCAAAAAACAAAGAGGAAAAAAACAAATGCCCCTCAATAGATGGAGCAAAGAGCTGAAATAGAGACTTCACAGTAGGAATTAGAGATGGCTGAGAAACATCTCAAGACAGTGTTTTCCACACATCACTATTAAGAAATGCAGTTAAAACCACTTTAAGATATCATCTTACTCCAATAAGACTGCAGTATCAAGAAAACAAATGATACCAAGTGCTGGAGAGGTTGTGCAGAAGGGGAACACTCATCCACTGCTGGTGGGAATGCAAACTCGTACAGCCACTATGGAAAGCAGTGTGGAGAACCCTTGGAAGACTTGGAATGAACTTGCCACCTGACCCAGCCATACCACTCGTGGGCATGTACCCACAAGACTCATTCTACCACAGAGATACATGCACAGCCATGTTTATTTCAGCTCTCTTCACAATAGCAAGGAGCTGGAACCAACCCAAATGCCCCTCAACTGATGAGTGGATAGAGAAAATGTGGTACATCTACACAATGGAGTTCTATGCAGCAGTAAAAAAAAGATGACATCAGGAGCTTTGCAGGAAAATGGCTGGAGTTAGAAGACATCATGCTGAGTGAAGTAACACAGTCCCAGAAAAACAAATGATGAATGGTATCCCTCATCTGTGGATGCTAGTGCCAATTACCTAGTTGTAAGTATCTCTTTTGCAGGGCCCCTTGAGCTTTTGTCCAAGCAGTTGGGAGTGATGCATATTGGAAACAACGACAACAACTACAACAACAACAGAAAGTATTGCAACAAAGAACTGACTGAAACAGTGAACTTCTGTTCAAAACAGTCAACTTCCACATGGAGAATATCGAGAAAGACTGAGAAAGAGATGAAAAGCATGTTTGGCAGAATACATGAGCTCTGGTGGGATGGGGGGATAGGGTGGGGACATGGGTCTAGATTTGATAATCTGGTAGAAAATATACATTAAAAAAGATTTTAAAAAAAGAATTAATAAGGAAATACTTCCTTTTCCTTAAAAGAACATTATGAAGACCTCCAGTGCTCACGACTCTTATTTACTGCCATGAACATGGAAGGCTGGAGCCTTCATTGCTCTATTGATCACCAGGGTCATGGTTTTCCTGAATAGTGTCTTTCTTTCTTCATTGATCTAAATATGCTTTGGCGTTGAGCTCATAGGTGAAATGCACATCTTTCCACGGGGAGAACACCCTTCTCAGGTCAAGGATCCTTATTTTTTTGGATCATTTAGTACTCTTAAAACTCTAAAGATTCAGAAGTCAGTGGAAATGTGGGGGATTGGCTTTGCCTAGTTCTGAATCTGCTCTGCTTTATGGTGCCACCATCATATTCCTCGCCCCTCTTCTCACTGCTTTCCTAAGATTATCAGTTTCCTGGATGTCCCAGAGACCCCCATCTATATCTCCTAGTTCTTATTGAATATTTTGAGCAAATGTTTGGCTGTCTTTCCACAAGGACATTAAATTGCAAGCAAAGAAACCCAAGGTCTCCTGGTGTAAACTATCATCTGAGGACTGTGAATGTGTAAGTTCAGAACAGGTGTGGCCCCAATCAGAAGTAGAAAGGAGAACTGTATGCAGTTAAATTGAGCTGCAGTGTTGGTAGTGACTGTAATCCTTGTTTATTTTTGTTCTTTCCTTCTGAAATTTCAAATGCATTCACATTTAGATACTGTGTTTTTGATCGCTTGAAATATGAAAAAGGGATGGATAGATGATGGGATGAAATGTATGGCGGCCCCAAAGATGGCAGGATAGCACTGATATTGTGGGCCTGACACCAAAACAATGAAGAGAACCAGGATTCTTCTGCACTTTTGGGTGTCGGGCTCCTAGTGAGGTAATTTGAGTAGAGCAGTGGACTTAACACATTGAACATTTATCCTAAGTGTTGTTTGTGTTGTGGGTTTTATAGGTCAAATATAATCGTATACTGGAAGTTTCAAATGATTTGATCCAATTTCCTTGCGTGTGTATGTTCACATGTGTGTGCACATGTGTGGGCATGTGGAGGTCAGAGAGTAATATCACCTTTCACTTGCCACCTCAATTTTTGTTGAGACAGGATCTCTCACCAAACAGGGAGCTCCCTGTTTTGGTAAGATGGGCTAGCCAGTAAGCCCCAGGACGTGCCAGTGCCACAGTGCTCAGCTTTTACCAGGGTTCTAGGGATCCCAACTCAGGTCTTCACACTTGAGCAGAAATCATTGTACACACTTCAGCTTCTCCCCAAGTCCATCATTTCTTTATATATGGAACACACATATATATGGAGAGAGCATGGGTGCAAGACACAGAAGATAAGACAGATAGAAGAGAAGAGGAAAGACAGGGAGAGATAAAGATGTTTTCAAGTCCCAGAGCTTCACGATCAGGTTTTATTATTCTCCAATCCATTCTTAGTCCTCCAGCCTGGTTTCCTTTTCACAAATGCTGTGTCATTACCACTGTGTTGATTTGGGGGACACCATTTAATGTTATGTTTTACTCAGATCATATATGGATGCTTCATTACCTACTTGGTGGAGGTGTAATTAGAATCCTGTTAATTCCTATATAAAATCCTTTGGGAAACATGCCCTGGAAATGTATTGTTAGACACATTTTGGAAACATGGTCAAAAGATATATAATTTCAACCATACAATTTAGGAAACAGAACTTCCCTTGGTATAAAATGTACCTTTACAGTTTCCCCTCTAAAGTCTCTTAAATTTTTTATAATTGGTAGAATTTATCTTTTATGTAGATAAGTTCATAGCTCAGAAATATTTTGTCCTTAGCAGGTGGGAATTTTAAAACTGTATAAACATTACTCACTAGGTTCTTAAGGGGTAGTTAAGTTTGTTAGAAAAGAGAAAACTTTTATGGAATTTTCAGGAAGCCTAATAGTATTACACTTATAGCATTCACAATTATTAGTCCAGGTTTTTATGCATAACAAGTATTTGACAAATATTGAATGAAGAAAGAATATAGACAAGTGATTCAATGGTCTCACATCTACTCTCAGAGAGCTAAGATCAGAAAGGTTGTGTGGGAAAAGAGTGGAGGAGAGTTGTTGGATTTCACCAATACACCCTATATACATAGTTGAAAGAGCATGCTGAACCTGTCATATATATATATATATATATATATATATATATATATATATATATGATTTCATAAAATAAATATAGAAAATAAAGAGTATGAAAGATTTTTCAAAAGCATCCCTGGCATGGTATCAACTCTAAATGAATACTCAGAGTAGAATTCCATGTTAATCTTCTGATCCGAATGTTATCTTACTAAACAAAGAGAATAGTGATGGTTATAAACTGCTAACACAGATCAGGAAATCACTTTCCTTGTGTGTTTATATAAGATTTGAACAAACTTTCTTTTTTTCTCTTGGGTATACCTGGAGTACATCTTAGCCAGTCGGACTAGGCACCAAATGAAGTCCAGATCACAGTGTTTTTCTGTACTCAGGACTCTGCCTAGAGATTTGACTTCACAGACATTTGTTTGAGCAGCTTCTTTGAATAGAGCTAAAAGAAGATGAAAAGAAGGCAGGCGTCTTCTGGTTTATTGAGAAGAGGCACAAGGTCAGGGAATGTCTGGAAGCTTGCAGACATGCACCTGGTGCTTAGCTGGTGAAAATAAGGACATTTGCATGCCTGAATCCTACTTGGCTGTTACGTTAAAGGAGATCAGTGCCTTGAGCAGTTAGAACCTGAGCTTCCATCAAAGCTAAGGCCAGTGCCTGGGATGTGATCTGAAGTCTTCCTGATAATGACAAAAGACTGTCCATCTACCACCTGTGACATTCTCTTCATGGTTCCTGGCCTCAGCTTTGCCACCTCGTAGAAGTGGCCTGAGAGTAGAACTGAGAGAGATTTATCACTGCAGTGATACTCAGAGTCATACTCCAACGCTCGAGGGGGTCACTGATCATCAGGAGCTACTGTGTGTGTGTGTGTGTGTGTGTGTGTGTGTGTGTGTGTGTCTATGTGGATGTTCCTGGCGAGATGTGAACAAATGCCTATTCATTCACCTCAGCGGGAGACCAAAGAAGTAATTACAGCTAAGTTAACCACAGTGAATTTATGAGCTTATTGGGACTGCTCACAGGAGAATGGATGAAGGTGTCATACAGCAATGCCCTAGAGTCTAAGCCACCACTGAAAAGTCCACTCCAGTATGTGCAACCATTCACAGAATCTGCATTGCTTCAGCTCCCGGTACAAGCTTCAAGCAATTTGGACAGTTGGAAGATATCCTGACCCCGACAATTGTCACTACTTTTAATATTGGGAAGAGGCCTTGCAAATATTTTTAACTCTGAGCTTCCTGAACCTTCTAAATTCTGTGAGCACCCTGGGTCCTATGAGGCCTCTCTCCTTACTTCTGGAGAATATGTTTTAATTATAACAGTGTGTGTAGAAAAACTGTGCTTGCAAAATGGAACATAACATTAAATTGTTTAAGTTAAAAATTTAAATTCCATAACCACTAATGGGTTATTTTAGATGTTCTTTCATAAGATTTCACATTATTTAGGTAGCATTTAAAATTTAAAGCATAAAGAAGTTGCTTTACTTAAAATGGAATAATTGAGTTTAATGAAGTGTAAGACTAGATCCACTTAGCCCGATATGTTTTCCTCTGTCTAGGTTGGTAGTAGACTGCTGTAGAAAGTGATTTCTTAAGTGGAGGCTCTCACAGAGGGGGCAAATTCTGTAGGAGGTTGCCATAGCTAAGCTATGGGTAGGAGTGTAGTGTAGAAATAGCACGATTTCTGTAGAAGCTGATTCAAAACTCTCAAACTTATGATCCATTTTTAACTGAATGGTTCAACTTATAACCCTCATAAGAAAAATCTTCATGTACCAATTCGTACATCAGAGTAAGCTATATTTGTGATCCAAACTCATGCTCTTTGGATCCCAGTTGCCCCTCTTATGGGGTGGATGTGGACTAGTGGGAAGGGGCGGAGTTGAGATGTGTACACACCTATGGAGCTACAACTTAGTTTATGAGAATGGGATTTAGTAAGTAAAAACACAGCACACTCTGATCAATTTTAATTTTGGAGATAGGAGGAATACTTTAAGATAACTGAGTCCTAACTATTTCATGCATTACATTCATTGTGACGAAATCATGAAAGAACTTGAAAAACATGGTTTAGTTGCATTTTCCTGTATTATATTTGACAACATTTATTTAGAATGCAACTGGAAAATAGACAGATGGTGTTGCCATTTAAAGGTAGCCAGAGTTTGCTGATTGATTGATGCCGGTGATGTTTGTACAGCCATACGTGATTGGCTCTTTTCAGGAATCAGATGTAAAGGAAAGGGTGGATGTAGTCAGCATCTGGACACAGGTTTCATAGGACAGATTTATTGCTTGGCCAAAGCTACTCTCCTCAAAACTGCCTTGGTAAACATGAGAAGGGAGCTGGTGGGAGTACACACCAGACATGTTTTCTCCATGTCACCCAGCCCCGTCTCCTGAGAGAAAAAATGCCGCAGGTTTCCAACAAATTGCTAGGGAATGTTTGATGTCAGTGTTGGAAACAGGATTGTGAAGATTGTGACTGATACTTTCTTGTAGGTAAAGATACCATCCATGGGTCTTGGACAAGGACTAGAAGGAAGTCAAAGGAGTGGGGTGGTGGTTTAGATCAACTGTGACATTTCTGTTTAGTGCATGGCATGGACTGATCAGATCCTTATCTAGTCTTCTTGCAAAAGACATGCTGTGGTCATGTGAGGGGCAATCTTATAGGGAAGACATTCCATTTTTTGTAATTATAACATGGAAAGAATAGAAGTGCTTTTTTTTTTTTTTTTTGGCCTTTTTGAGACAGGGTCTCCTTGTAGCCCCACCTGTCCTGGAACTCACTATGTAGACTAGGCTGGACTGGAACTCACATAGATCTGCCTGCCTCTGCCTCCCGAGTACTGAGATTAAAGGCATGCACCACCATGCCCAGTACTTATTTGGCCAGCAGATATTTGTGTCCATAATTTTTAACCCCATAAGAGTGGACAAGAGACATAGCCATGCAAGTTTGGTGAGGTGAGGCTTCAAACAGCATCTGTGGTGCTACATGTCACTCAACTGTGCCCTTCAATACTCAGTTCTATTTCTTACCCTATTTTTTCTCTAAGTGCTGATTTTAGAAACGTCCATCTCAGTGGGCGTGGTGGCACATGCCTTTACTCCCAGCACTCAGGGTAGAGGCAGGCGGATCTCTGTGAGTTCAAGGCCAGTCTGGTCTACATAGTGATTTCCAGGCCAGCTGGATCTACAGGGAGACCCTGACTCAAGAAAGACAAAAATAAATAAATAAATAAATAATAAATAAATAAATAAACCCCATCCCATGCAGATAGTTGCTACTGTCTTTCCTTGTTGAAGAAGCACTTGGAATGCTTTGCTAATTCTTCTTGGGGCTTTCTTAGCACATACAAATTTGAAGAATAGAAGGTATGTGGTGAGTCTGTGTGTGTGTGTGTGTGGGGTAGTGGGTGTTTATAGTTGATACAGGAAGCTTCATGGAACCTTAGACATACCCACCCACCTTGATATAATTATACTGGCTAGCACCAGGTACACTAAGCCATTCAATTCACCTTCCTAGTAGCAACTGCTCTTGAGCAGCAGGTAAATGCTACATGTAAAGAGAAGCCAGGAAAATGGAGGTGATAAGGAGAAAACAGAGACACGTGTCTTTTGGAGGCATTGCTGGTGCCTCAGGAAGGAATCAGGTTTAAGAACTTTTAGAGATGTTTTATTCTTCAACAAGAGGGGAAATCTGAACTGAATCAATGGTTTGTAACCCCGAGTGCGCACTATTATCATCTGGAAACTTTCCAGAGAAATGCAGTGCTTGCGCCAGGCTGACCAGGAAACGTATCACCAAGCTAGGA
Organism: Rhizomys pruinosus; assembly: GCA_009823505.1. NCBI lineage: Eukaryota > Metazoa > Chordata > Mammalia > Rodentia > Spalacidae > Rhizomys > Rhizomys pruinosus. The sequence goes on from VZQC01004012.1 coordinate 580,272, forward strand.
TACTTGCAGAAAAGGAATGGAAGTGCTAACCAGACATAATAAGCATCGATTGTTGTATAATATGTGTCAAACAGTACTTTTCTCAAGGAAATTGGGACATAATTTCTCCCTATGAATTCCTAGGAATTATTGTTAGAATTGTTCTGGGTTTTAGGAAAGAAGAGGTCTTTCAAATCTTATCAGGATATTCCAATGAGTACTTCACTTGTAAACCATTGGGACCTTCCAAATCTTGTAGTCTTTGAACAGTGTCTGACAGGGTCCTGCATCTTGTATATAGGAGACAAATGGATGGGGGCAGAAATCCACATTCTGAGTATTGGTGTTTTGTCCTCAATCAGCATTAGTCCAATGCTTTTTTTGTTTATCCTTCTTTCTTTCCTTCTTTCTCCTTTCTTTCTTTCTTTCTTTCTTTCTTTCTTTCTTTCTTTCTTTCTTTCTTTCTTTCTTTCTTTCTTTCTTTCTTTCTTTCTTTCTTTCTTCCCCTTCCTTCCTTCCTTCCTTCCTTCCTTCCTTCCTTCCTTCCTTTCTTTCTTTCTTTCTTTCTTTCTTTCTTTCTTTCTTTCTTTCTCTCTTTCAACTATACAAAGTAGATGGAAGCAGGGAGAATAATTGCAGGAGAAATTTGAAGCTCATTTCACTTGTTTTTCTTTTCTAAGGAACTCAATTTTAAAGAAGTCCGTCTGGGAATATAGCCTACCACAGAGAAGTAGATTAAGAAATTATTGTGGCCTCTGGGAAAAAGATTCTTGAATTCAGGTCATATTATGAATGAGGATTAAGGGAACATCCAATTATGGTGAGCACTAGGAATTGTGGGTGAAGCATTGTTCTGACATTTGCTGTCCATGGCATCTCAGCATCTCAGGAAGGCTATGTGCAGTCAGCTCTAGAAAGAGACAGAAATCATGAGAAAGTGACCACAGTCCAGGCTTATTCCTTAACTGGGACTTAATCTAGTAATGCAGATTTCATTGCTGTTGTCCTCTTATAAGGAATTGTACTAATTTTAATCTTAGCTGAAGAAATATTGGCATCTGATTACATTTGGGTGAGGAAGATCTGGCCTCCTTAAGAAAGGGACTCTAGGTAGGCTGACTAGAGTTCAGAGGATGAACTGGCACCGAAGAATGACCAGAGGGGAGTAATTTGGCACAGTAGACCCTAACACAAATGACAGAAAGCAAGAACTCCTGGTGGGGGTCCTGAGGCTGCTTGTCAGTAGAGAAGGGGGTATAAAGATGGTTAAGACTGATTGAGAAGTTGTGTATGAATTACACAAAAATTCAATAAAAATTATTAATAAAAAAAGAATTTAATTCCCCCCAAATAATTGTCAGTATTCCTAATGTATAAGGAAATTCTACAACCAAATAAAACCTAAGCAAATGAAGTTATTTAAAAATGAGAACATAGGGGCTAGAGAGATGGCTTAGTGGTTAAGAGCACTGGACATCCTTGCAGAGGACTCTGACTTAATTCCCAGCATCCACATGGTAGCTAACACCCATCAGTAACTACAGTTCCAGGGGATCTGACACCACTGTCTTGCCTCTGTGGGCATTGCGTGCACATGGTGCACTTACACACATGCAGGAAAAACACTCATGTGTATAAAATAAATATAATAAAGTGAAAGAATAACTTGAATAAATAATTCTGCAAAGAATATCTGAAATGCTCCATAATCACTGGAAGCAAAGAGTTCACCATTGTGAAGCATAAGACAATGCAATGAGAGATTAACACATACCTGATATGATATTTACATATTTGTATTATTCATGGGATCATTCCCAATAGTCAAGAAATAGAAGCAGTCCATATATATGTATATATCATATATATACATATATATGTGTGTATGTTTGCTCTCCCACCTCTCTGCATGTGTGCTTCAATGAAACGGGAGGAAAGTCAAGTGATAGTTCCCTGTATACAAGTAGATTGTGCCCAGGTGTGGTGATTCAGGCTTGTAATTCTTTTTTTTTTTTNGAGCATCGCAGAATAATTCAACTCCCTAGAGACATATTTCCATATTCCAAGAGTTTGTCTCTGGGGAGGATCAGGTCAAAGCTCCTGTGAGGTCCTCAGTGCTCTTCAGAAATTCATTTTGCCCGTTCTTCCCTTCCTTCCTGCCTCTCTTCCCTTCTCTCCTCCTCTTTCTCTCCTCTCTCCTTTCCTGCTTCCCTTTGCCCATCCATTCTTTCTTCCCTTCCTCTCTTCCTTCCTTCCTTCTCTTCTCCTTTTCCTTATTTCTTTTATTGCAGCAAAAAATATTTTTTCTTATTTTTCTTTGCTAATAATTTTAAGCACATAGTTTGGTGGTGTTACATATCTTTGCATTGTTTTGCAGTAGCTTCCTGGAGCTTTTTCACCCTTCACAGTTGAAAGTCTATACACATTAAATACTAATTCTTTTTTTTTTCATTTCCCTAGGTCTTAAGAATCATTTGTCCACTCTCTGTTTCTATAATGTTGATCATTCCTCATAGTTCATATGAGTTGATTCATATATTATTTGCCCTTTTCAGACTGTTTTATTTTGCTTAGAAAAATGCCTCATTTTTCTATGTGGGACAGAATTTTCTTCTTTGTAAAAGGTACAAATATTCCCACATGTGGGGGATATATATAAGATATATTTTATACTTATTATATATATTTATATACATATAAGATATATATATATATATATTTTAGGATATATACATATCCTATATATATAGGATATATATCCATATATATATATATATATATATATATCAGATGATATATATCAGATCTCTGCTACAAAGGGATAAGATATATAGGATATCTATCTATCTATATATGATATTTATCTATCAAATATACATAATATATATCTATATATATCTAATATATCCAAATATCCAAATATCCCCATGTCAAGCACGTGGCCTACTTTCTGTGCTCCCCACAGACCTGCTACAAGGGGATAGGAGATATAGATATCTATGATATCTATGATATCTAGGATATATAGGATATATAGATATTTATGATATCTACGATATCTATATATCCTATCCCCTTGTAGCAGGTCTGTGGGGAGCACAGAAAGTAGGCCACGTGCTTGACTTGGGGATACTTGGAAAAGATAATGGAGCTAAGCGATTATGGGAAATAAAACTACCTAGTTAACCAGCTCAACAGCCTGAATGCCCAGTATGCAAAAAATGCAGGCAGTATCACAAATTATAGTTGAGGAAGTTCCATATTCTGTTCCCCTTTGAACCAAAATACCTGGAACATTGATAGCCACCTGGAAATAAAGAAGAGCTGGAGAGATGGCCTAGCGGTTAAGAGTGCCGACCACTCTTACAGAGGACCCGGGTTCGATCCCCAGCACCCACATGGCGGCCGAGAACTGTCTGATACTCCAATTCCAGGAGAACTCCAGTTCCAGGGGAATCCGACACCCTTTTCTGACCTCCACGGCATTGCACGACAAACCTGCATGCAGACAGTACATTCATACACATACAGGAATAAATAAATTAAAAAAAAAAGAAGAGCAGACACCCTGCTATTTTTCCTGCAGTTCTCTAAATCTATTTGATCTGTGAACTGCTTTAATGAAGGGATCACTGAGTTTCATAGATGGTTTGTTTGGGAAAACAATGTACTGTAGAAACTTAGAAAAAAGGGAGACAGTGAGCTCACTCATGTTGTGAGGACGCAAGCAGGGGGTGCATTGGGGGATCCAAAACACAAGGACAGGAGACAGCAGAGCCAGAAGCCTGAATCTACCCAGGGGTCTGTGAATGGGACATGATGTATTGGAAGGAAGATTACACAGTCCAGATTTAGGCGCTTTTTTTTGTTGTTGTTGTTGTTGTTGTATTTGCAGGAAGGTTTGGAGATTATAAAAGGATCTGGCATGAAGCTCTTTTGAACTAATGGAGCTCTGATTGGAGGAGCAGGAGAAAAAAAAAGAATGGTAGGGGGCTGGAGAGATGGCCTAGCGGTTAAGAGCACCGACTGCTCTTGCAGAGGACGTGGGCTCGCTCCCCAGCACCCACATGGCGGCTGAGAGCCGTCTTTAACTCCAGTTCCAAGAGAATCTGACATCTTCTTCTGACCTCAGCGGCATTGCACTAAACGGGTGCACAGACTTACATGCGTACATTTATACACATACGAAAATAAATAAAATAAAAAAAAAAGAATGGTAAAAATGAATGTGAGGGGTATTAAGGAAATCAATACTGATAGGTTGGAAGACTGATTGGATATTTGGATAACAGTTTCTTTAATCTCTTGTATTCACTTTAATTGTTATCTACAGTGTACATTGAGCTACAATTTGATTAGTCAGTACAAAGAGTGTGTTAAATAAACCTCAATACGTACTTCATTGCAATATAGGCTAGGCAATTACATAAAAAATGAGCGTGGAACCAGCTCTGTAAAATCTCATCGATTTAAGAAAAATAATGATTAAGGAAAGCATCAGCTTAACTTAGTCAATAGAGTTTCAAAGAATCTTAAAATAAACACGGTTTTATTGTATGGAAGTTCATGTAGAACTAGATGTAGTTCTGGATTAAAATGTTATAGTACATCTCTTCAATATAAATCTTAATCGAATTTTATGCATTCCACACAGTACATGTTAATCATATGTAGACTCCCTCCCCCATTTTCACTCCTCCATAGCTTGCCTGCAGATTTCATGCATTTTGTCATATATGTTATGGCCTACTCAGTCAGGTTTTTGTACACATATGTCCCTTGATGTGAATTCATTCACTGGAGCCTGTTCAGCCTGTCTAAGGTCAGGTCCTTAAAAGATCAACTTTCCCTCGCCCAGGAGTGGTCACCTGCCAACAGTTCCTCGGGGAGGGTTGGGGTCTCCTACCCATTTCCCCAGTTCTGTGCAGGGTTTTTGTCCGAGTGTGCACGGGTCTTGTGCCTGCTGTCAGCACTGCTGTAAGTTCATATGAGCAAGTGCCCAGAAGCCTGTTTCCTTTTAATCATGCACCCCACCCCAGACTCTTACAATCTTTCCCTCTTTCTTCTGCAATGGCCTCTGAGTCTTGGATAGGTGAGGTTTAATATTGCACTTCTATCCAGAGACATGCAAGCTGCAGTCTCTTATTCTCTAGACTTTGGCTAGTTGCGGATTTCTGTGTTCACTGTCCTCTGTTGCATAAGAAAGCTTCACTGATGAAAGAGATGAATTAGTATTCTCTCTACCCCAGTGTTCCTCTGATTAGTGAGCCTTAGGTGTAAAGCTTCCATTCTAAATATGTCATTTAGGGCTGGGAATCTCACAGACACTTATTTTCTGTGTGTGACCAGTTGAGGAATTTTGTAATAGCCTCGATCTCTTGCAAAAAAAAATAAAAGCTTCTTTGATGAGTGATGTATATCTAATTAGCTAAAATTTTTAATTAACTAAAATTTTATAATTAACTTTATTCTTAATATACTAATGTAATAATGTAATGTACTTCTAATGAATAACTTTCAAACATAATTTGGTAACCACTAAATTTTCTCAATCCATTATAAATAGTTTGGAATAAGTTGTTCTGACATTAAAAAAATATTCCATAAGAAGCTGGAGACATGACTCAGTGGTTGACAGCCAGTACTGCTTCTGCAGAGGACCCAGCCTCTGCTCCCAACACATATGTTGGGCAGCTCACAACTAACCACCTATAATTCCAACTCTGAGGATCAGATCCCCTCTCTCCTGGTTCCAAGAGAAACTTCACTTACATGGGCACACACACACACACACACACACACACACACACACACCACAAAAAAAAAAAAATCAAAAAGAAAAGGACCCTATAAAATATGTACTTAACGATGCAAGTGTAAGGTAATGTATAAACATGGAAAATAGTATAGAATTTGTGACTAGCATTCTAACATTCCTCAGTCTAAGGGAGTCTTCTGGCCAGCAGTTCTGGAAGGAAAAGAACTCAAGAGGTCCTTGCACAGAAGAACAGCACGTGCCTCTCTTTTGTGCTTGTTATGGATTACCTTCCAAGTTCCTGTGTGTTAAAACCCCAATAGCCAATGTGTTTGGAGAGATGAAACTGTAAAACTTTTATTTATTCTTTATTTTATGTGTATGGGTGTTTTGCCTGTGTGTATGTAAGTGCACCTGTGTTGTGCATGCCCACAGAGGTCAGAAGATGGCATCAGATCCTCTGGAATGGGAGTTATGGATAGTTGTTAGCCTCCATGTGGGTTCTGGGATTTGAACCCAGGTCCTTCAGATAAATATCAAGTGTTCTTAACTGCTGAGTCATCTCTCCAGTTCCTAGAGACAATGAATTTTAAGGTGAGTGATAGAAAGTTAAGTGAGATTGGAAAATGATGGGCACTAACCTAAGAGGACTAGTGTCTATCCATGAAGAGAAACGCAAGTGTCATCCTTCTCAGACTTCAGTGCCCCTAGGAAAAGAAACGGGGAGAGGCCACTTGAAGACTGAGAGTTCAGCCACCTCACAGCAGATCAGGTGTGATGAAGATATCCGAACACTCTGCTGTTCTTCTTTTTCCTTTGCCAAATGATCTCTTAGTTGAATTTCTGTTGCATCTTAGTTGTGTTACAGTTTAACTGAGCTGATTAAACACATTGTACTTTCTAAAAAGTAAGTGAAACTCGTGTCTGATTTTCCAGGAACCTCTGACGCGTTCTTTTATCACATAGATTGTGTTTACATAATTGAAGCCCCATGAGCCAGAATGGTGGACGACTCAGGGACCTGGAGCATTTCTTCCTTACTTTTTTGATTTTTCACTTTTTCTCAGTTTATCATATTAAGAGAGAATCTACTCATGGACTTGAAGAGAGATTTACACTGGAGGAAGCACATGCCTAAAATGTCATGCGATTTGCAATCATTTCTTATATTTATTTTTTTAAATTTCTATGGACTTGCAGTGAAACTCTGACATTCCAGGAATAGATTCAGATAGAGATTTTTTTTTATGGCAATGAGGTGGCTTAGAGGAAAGACTTTTAACAACTCAGAGCCTGTCAAGCAAGAAGACGGTATCTACATTTCTTTGAAAGGTAGATTTTAATTTTGTTTATTACTGCTTATCCATTTGCAAAAATAAAGTTCATGGGAGAAAGGTCATTGCTGTCTGTGCTACCATTTCACACCCTGAACAGTTCTGTCACCCCTTATCCAAATCTGAACAAGTGAAGTTGGGAATTGGGAATTATTACTTAGGAAGACACCAATCATAAAAATGACTGGATAAAATTTCTTTATAACTTAATTCAATAAATTACTTATATTCACTAATTTGCTATTTGCTTTTGCTCAATACACACACCCATTTCATACACTATGAAAAATATGATAAAAATCCCAAAATAATATGAATACACATGTTTTGTGTAGGTCAATTTCCTTTTGATGCTTTTAAGAGCAATAAGTGAATTTTTATCTTTTTTTGTTGTTGTTACAATAACTCCTCATTTAAAATTGTTGGTGATTCTAACATGCTTTTGATTCCTGTTCTCAAAGGTGTATTGCTCTGGCTTTGGAGTTTATTTTACAAAACCATGTTTCCTAGCATCATAATAAACTAAGCATTACATTTCTGAGGCAATAAGTCCTAATGCCTTGATCTCAGACATCACGTCGCAGTTTTCAAACCTTCCTTTAGATGTCCCTGTTTCATATCTCTTCTAAACAGTGATAACAGGCCGCTGGGAAAGACATTGCCTGAAGCAGACTTCATGACAAGTGGAATTTGTCCTCAAAGTACAAACAAGCTTCGTTGAAAACATAATTTGACAAAGTTAATGAAAGTAAAATATAGATGGTGGCATGTAGATCTATCGCAACTGCTTTAGAGTATTTATTTTATTTATTTATTTATTTATTTATTTATTTATTTATTTATTTACTTTTTATCAAATCTAGACCTGTGTCCCCCTCACATTCCCCCACCCCACCAGAGCTCATGCATTCTGCCAAACATGCTTTTCATCTCTTTCTCAGTCTTTCTCAATACTCTCCATGTGGAAGTTGACTGTTTTGAGCAGAAGTTCACTGTTTCATTCAGTTCTTCGATGCAGTCCTTTCTGTTGTTGTGGTTGTTGTTGTTGTTGTTTCCAATATGCATCACTCCTGACTGTTTTGGACAAAAGCTCAAGGTACCGTGCACTAGAAATACAACTAGAATATTTTTATAAGCCAGTGGAAACCTCATGTATATTGGGAGATGTCCTTTTCTACTTAATTACAGGCAGTTCTCTTATATAATGCAAATTTAACACAATTTGGTTTTGTAGTAAAACCCGTGTTTTCATTACAGACTATTCATTCATTCAAACTGGAATAAAAAAAAAGATATATTGCTGTTTTTATTCTGTGACCAATCTTTTCAAATGACAGAGGACACTGAGATGACTCTGCTTTATTCTCCAGGTATCACTTGATTTCCAATGGGGTCATGTGCAGATTAATGCATAATCAGTTGAAAATATTGTCAGCCAAAAAAATATATATTTATTTACTACACCTAACCTATTGAACCTCTGAGCTTGACAACATGGTGCAGGCTCAGGCCGTAAGGTGCAGTGGTTTCCTCTCATGACTGCACGCCTGGGTTGGAGCTTCAATTCTTTGTAGCACCACTTTGATAGTGCTGTACTGCCTATCAACATCTTAGGAAAAGGCCAAAATCCCAAACTGGAATTATATGATAAGCACATTGCTTTCACACAATCATCAAGTTGGGCAATGGTCACAGGAACTGTCATAAATCAGGAACAAATCTATATTTGTTTGCACATGTCTCAAGATTTTCAGCATACAAGATTACACAGTACAGATTTGTTTGGAAGGAGAACAGACATCTGAAATGTTTCTAGAGTTATAGTTAGCTTCTGTGGAATAAACATACATATCTTACAGTATCTTTGAAATCTCAACTGAAAGAATAAAAACTGTGTGATCCAATGGTCAGGAAGAACAGGTGTGGTGGCACATGCCTTTAATCCCAGCACTCAGGAGGGAGAGGCAGGTGGATCTCTGTGAGTTTAAGGCCAGCCTGGTCTACATAGTGAGTTTCAGGCCAGCTAGAGTTACAGGGAAACCATGTCTCAAAAAGAACAAAAAAAAATAAATAAAAATAAAAATCCAACAAAACCCTAGCAGATAAAGCAAAGCAGAGAGAGCTGCATAGTAAGCACTTGGATATAGGGGAAAGTAATGGTCACACAGAACTCTAAAGTTGTCACATGCCTCTGAAGGAAAACCTATGGCAGGAGGTCAAATAAGAAAGAGCCTTGCAGGGTATGTAAGGGGCAATTTGATTCCTGCAGTGCTGTTCAAAAACTGTCAGGCCTGCCCCCTCCCACAATCTCTGTAGAGGACAGAAGTTTGCTTCTTGCAAAACGAAACCCTAGGGGACTGGAGAGATGACTCAGTGGTTAAGAGTACTGGATGCTCTTGTAGAGGACCTGGGGTCAGTTCCCAACACTCATATGGTGGCCAACAAACATCTCTAACTCCAGTTGTAGGGGATCTTATGGCCTCTTCTGATATGAAAACCCAAAATAACATGTCTTAACCAAACACCAATAATCCAATAGAAGAGTTCTATAATGAGAACTCCCTAGAGGTAACCCAGGACACTGAATTTAAAAGAAAAATCATAAAACTGATCAAATAATTCAGTGCATTTAAGAAACACATAAGCAAACGACTCAAAAAACTAAAAGAGGATAAGGATAAATTTCTGACTGAGTTCATGAAAGAAGAAGAAGTATTGAAGAAAACTCAGGTTGAAATGAAGAAGGGGGGCTGGAGAGATGGCCTAGCGGTTAAGAGCGCTGGCTGCTCTTGCAGAGGATCCAGGTTTGATCCCCAGCACCCACATGGCGGCTGAAAACTGTCTTTAACTCCAGTTCCAGGGGAATCTGACTCCCTATTCTGACTGCTGCAGCACTGCACAACAGGGATGCACAAAGCTACATGCAGATAGTACATTCATACACATAAAAATAAGTAAATAAAAAATTAAAAAAGAAATGAAGAAGGAAGCAAAAAACTCAATAAGCCAATTTGAAACAACAGGAGAAAGTCTCACGAACAGAATGAATGAAATGGAAAACAGAATATCAAGACTGGATGATAAAGTTGAAGATTAGATAGATGCTCAAGCAAAGAACAGGGAAAAACCTCACAGGAATGGAATATGCAGGAAATGTGGGAAACCATGAAAGAACAAGTTTATGCATTAGGAGCAAAGAGGAAGGAGAAGAATCCCAGGTAAGTGGTATCGATCAGATCTTCAACAGGATTATAGAAGAAAATGTCCCTAAATTAAGGAAAGATATGCCCAGACACGTACCAGAAGCACATAGAATTCTGAATAGACAGGACCAGAAAAGAAACTCATGGCATAGCATACTAAAGACACTAAATGTTCAGAACTAAGAGAAAAGCAAATCACATATAAAGGAAAATGGCCCTGGAGAGTTGGCTCAGCAGTTAGAGTACTGGCTGCTCCTGCAGAAGACCCAGGCTTAATTCCCAGTACCCAAGTGGCATCTAACAATCATCCTACCTCCTTCCAGTCCTAGAATATTCAACATCCTCTTCTGACTTCTATGGGCACTGCACTACACTGATATGCTTGAAAACATGCAGTAAATAGACTCATAAACAAAAAAATAAAATAAGTTTTTAATTATATAGGTAGTAGCACTGGAGAGAAAATACTTTAACATAATTAAAGCTACATATAACAAACCCATGGCCAACATCATTTGAAACAGCGAAAAACTGGAAGCATTCCAATTAAAATCAGAAACCAGACAAAGCTGTCTACTATCTCCACTTACTTTCAATATAGTGATTGAAATTCTTGCTATGATAATAAGACAAGAGAAGAAAATGAAAGGAATACTAATTTGAAAAGAAAAGGTCATTTCTTATGTATAATATCATGTTCCCCTACAATAAGGGACATGATATTATACATAAGAGATCCCAAATATTCTACCAGAAAACTCCATTTTCAGCAAAGTGGTAAGTTATAAAATCAACTTAAAAATTAGCAGACTTTCTATATATCAATAACAAGCAATCAGAGAAGGAGTTTATGGAACTCCTCCCATTCACAATAGCCTAAAAATACCTAGGAATAAACCTCACAAAAGATATTAAAGATCTTTATAATGTAAATTTCAAATCTTTAAAGAAAGATATTGAGGAAGACTCCAGGAGATGGAAAGAACTCCCCTGCTCTTGGGTTAGAAGAATTCATATTGTGGAAATGACCAAACCACCAACAGCGATCTATAAAATTCCATGCAATGTCAATCAAAATCTCTATGACATTCTTTACAGAATTAGAAAAAAGCCACCCTAAAATTCATATGAAATCACAAAAGATTCTGGATAGCAATGAAATAGTGAGCACAAAGAACAATGTCAGGGAGGGGGGATTACCACATGAGATCTCAAACCATGTTGCAGAGCTATAGTCATAGAATCAGCATGATATTGGCACAAAAACAGACATGTAGATCAATGGCACAAAATTGAAGGCACAAAAATGAATACATACAATTTCAGCCACCTGATATTTGAGAAAGATGCAAAGAACAAACAATGGATGAAAGACAGTATCTTCAGCAAATGGTGCTGCAGAACTGGGTCTCCACCTGTAGAAAAATGTATGGCACAAGGCATGATCTGGGGTGGGGTAGGGGAAAGGGAAAGGGGAATGTGCCTAAATTGAACTGAAAAATGATCTCTAAAATACACAAAACATCAATAAAAGTATTATAAAAAGAATAAAACTAGAGTCTTATCTTTCTCCCTTCACAAAAGTCATCTCCAAATGAATCAAAGACCATTATGTGAAACCTGAAACTGTGAAATTGTTAGAAGAAAAAATATGTAGTACCCTACAGGATATACATGCAGGAAAATCTTTCTAAATCAGACATCAGTTGCTCAGGAATCAAGGTCAAGAAGTGACAAGTGGGATATTGGTAAACTTAAAAGTTTCTGTACAGCAAAAGAAACAACCAAGGTAGTGAAGAGGAAATCCACAGACTGGGAGAAAATCTTCACTAGCTACACATTTGACAGGAGATTAATATTTAAAATACATAAAGAATTCAAAAACAGGGGCTAAAGGGATGGCTCAGCTGTTAAGAGCATCGACTGCTCTTGCAGAGGACCGGGGTTTGATTCCCAGCACCCACATGATGGCTAAGAACCATCTTTAACTCCAGTTCCAGGGGAATCAGACAACCTTCTCTGACCTCCACAGCATTGCACGACACGGGTGCATCTACCTATATGCAGACAGTATACTCATACACATAAAATAACAAATAAAAAAATTTAAAAAAAGAGTTCAAAAAATAAAGAATACATTTAAAAAATTATTTGATTAAAAGATGAGCTATATATCTGAACAAAGAGTTCTCAAAAGAAGAAATAAAACAGCTAATAAACACCTTAAAAAGTCTTCAACATCCTTAGTAATTAGGAACCACTTTAAATTTTCATCTTACTCCAGTCGGACTGGGTAAGATCAAGAAACACATGATATCAAATGCTGGAGAGGATGTAGACAAAAGGGGATATTCATTCACTGCTGGTGGGATTGCAAAATTGTTCAATTACTATGGAAAGCAGCACGGAGAACCCTTAAAAAAAACTAAAGATGAACCTCTTGTATGATCTAGTTACATCACTTCTTAGCATATACCTAAAGACTCCTCATCCTATTGCAGAGATAGTTACACATCCATGTTAGTTTCTGCTCTTTTCACAATAGCTAAGTAATGGAAGCAACCTAAGTATCCTTCAACTGAAGAATGAAGAATGATAAATATGTGCCATGCTTACACCATGGAGTTCTACTCAGTGATAAAAAAGACAAAATCATGAAATTTGTTGATAAACAGATGGAAATGGAAACCGTTATGCTAAGTGAAGCAACACAGGTTCAGACAAATGATGTATGTTCTCCATTATTTGTGGATCTTGGCACTGAATACTTATACGTGAGATTATATGGGGATACAACTCCAGGAGCCAGGAGAACGAAACCATGGAGGTAAAGGGAAAGAAGGAGCCTGAGAGAGATAGTAAAGACAGGTGTTGCCAAGGATGAGATGGATAAAATGGGGGTATTCACCTGTGAGGGAGGAGGGCAGGTTATAGGAGGAACCATGGTGGCAAAGGGGAACAAGGAACTCAAGAGAGGGGGATCATAGAAGAGAGAGATTATCAAAGGGAAAGTTGGATTATGTTAACTGGGGAGGGAGGAGGGATGTTTAGACAGAATGAGAGAGAGGAGAGATAAATATTGCTTACCTGGTGTAAGAAACAGAGGGAAATGTATTAGTTCGAAGGCCTACTGAAAAACTACCCTTATGATATCAGAACATTAGTGCATGTGTATAGCTGGAGGCTATAAAACAAGGAACACAGTGCCAGAGAGGAGAAACCTTCTTTCAAGTTGTTGGTCAGGGTAGTCCACAAGAATCTCAAAATAACACAGGCTATTGCCATAGACCTTGATGGCATCCCAGAAGTTGAAGGTAAGACCCTATTGCTGAATTCAGACATACATCAGACACAGGACTTGGAGCCATCGGATTGGTTGATCTGGAAGCCTTCTTCCTGAAGGATAACTCTGATAGTTTTGGAGGGTGCAATGCAAGCTGATAAGGGAGAACATTAATCAATTAGGCTTTAAAACCTAAAAATCACAATGATGACTGGCATAGAAAACTATATTGGTGCAGTAGTGGCAGTTTGATCTTGAGGGTAAACAACAGCTAGCTAATTGGACTTCAATCCCACTCAAAGAGAAGGAACTCATGAGTGGCACTGTGTTGACACGAACTTAGTGACCCAGGAACCCACCTGTTGAGCATGGTGTGGCCATATAATAAAAAATAATCTTGCAGGGTATCTGAATCACTCATGGGTACTTGGAGCAGAGCCATCTGCCAATCAGGACCAGGCATGTCACAAGGACAAAACCAATTCTTTACTGTCATGCCATAACAAAAGCATCTAACAAAACTGTCCATTGGAGTCAAGGCAGGCAGCCATATTACTAGTTGACCTGCAGCTTTGGAAAAAGTAAGAGTAATAACAAGACTGTGTGCTTTCGGTGAAGTCTTACTAGTAATACAGGAACTCAGGGAAGAACTGGTACTATGAAAGCAGAAATTAAAAGGAAGAGATGAGAGGTTGGTGAGATGACTCAATGGATAAAGACGCCAGCTGCTGAGACCAATGACCTGAGTTCAACTCCCAGATCCCTTAGAGTAGAACAAGAGAAGTGATTTCTACAAATTATTCTCTGACCTACACACACACACACACACACACACACACACACACAAACACACACACACAAACAAACACATACACAGACACTAAATAAAGCATAAAAATTCAAATAAATAATACGAATAGATAAAGAGTGTGAATTTGGATTTGAAAACTTGAGAATTTCAATCTTAAGAACACTCTCAGTATCTAAATTAAGGTATCTAGTCCCAATCTATAAATATAACTCTATACAAGGCTTAATCTCCACCCCTACCAGAAGGGGACCAATTGTTTTCTATGGGAGAGGGGCAAGTGGATTTTCTCTCCATAGTGCCCATGCAGCTCTCATTTAAAAGCTAATATTCCATATGTTGTGGGAATATAGAGAATGTACAGAGAGAGAAGGAGCAGGGATTTGATACTGGCCTTGATGCTGTTGTGAGATGGGCAGATGTTTGGAGCTAGGTTTCCTCTTAGTATTGCTCTGATAGTTCCTTAACAGCCTCCCTGCAGGGCTCATCTGACACTAGCATCTGCAAAGCAGGCATGGTCCCTGGGTTTAGGGAGCTTCACACCATTGTCACTTTCTGTTGCAGACCTATTACTCTTTCATGGAGACCTCTTTGGCAGGGCTACACATGGCTCCAGGCTAATTCACAGACATTCTCATTTTCTCCAAAAGAAATACATTACTCTATTCCCCTAACAACTCACCAACTGCTCCTCCTGCCTTCCAGTAAACCTGTCAGATAGCAGCCTTCCCAGTTCTCCAGCACCAGGGTTCTCCAGAGTTGTCCCAGAGTTGCATTTGGCAAAGGGTAACACCCTACTCCATCTCTTAGAGAAGGAGAAAGAGCCTGGTGAGTGTCTTTACAGCCTGACCCATGTATACTTCATACATACATACATACATACATACATACATACATACATACACACACATACACACACACACTATATTTTATGTGTATAAGTGAACCTGTGTGCTGCAATGCTCAGGGAGTCAGAAGAAGGCATTGGATTCCTCTGGAACTGGAGTTGTGCATGGTTGTTAGCTACCATGTGGGTGCTGGGAATTGTACCCAGGTCCTCTGCAAGCCCAGTCAGTGATCTTAACTGTTGAGCCATCCCTTCAGCCCCACAGGTCCTATTCTTATCCCTAATCTTGACCATTTTATACTCCTCTATGGTTTTAGGGCCTCCTGACTGTGTCTTGGAGAGCTCCTTTAAAAATCTCCATTTTGGCCAGACATAATCATGCATGGATTTAATACCAGCGAAGGGCAGACAAATCTCTGGGAAACTGAGATCAGAAGGTCCACACAGTGAGGTCCAGGATTACACAGCGAGGTCCAGGGTTACACAGCGAGGTCCAGGGTTACACAGCGAGGTCCAGGGTTACACAGCGAGGTCCAGGGTTACACAGTGAGGTCCAGGGTTACACAGTGAGGTCCAGGGTTACACAGTGAGGTCCAGGCAAGTCAAGCCTACAGGAAGACCTCATCCTCGAAAAGTTAGTATTTTGGTTTGGCAATTCTCTTTGGCTTTTCATGTTTAATATACTGCAACGACAGCTAAAATTTCCATTTTACTAGTAAAAGCAGAAAATATTGTTTCTTCGAGGTCCAACCAAGTCTTCACTTCTGATGCTGCGTGTATAGATATTTCTACACACTTACCATTTGTATGCTCTACAATTCAATTATGATATTCATTATTCAGAATTAATGATCATCCTAGAGGTTGAAGGCTCCATTTCCCAAAATTGCCCCAAATTATCCATGACTTCTCGTCAATTTGGCAACAAAGTGGACGCTAATAATCTCCTGTTAACGTCTGATAATTGTCTATGACTTTCAGAGCTCAAAGAAACATTTGCTTATGTTTACCAAGCATATGACTAAAGATGCTACAGCAGCTGGCTGCAGAGGTATCGAGGGGGTGTGGCCTGGAGGGAAGGTGTTTTGTCCCCTTGGAGACACTATCCGGGAGCTTCTCTAATGTCTCTCTTTTAAGGATTGCTTAAAAACGTTGTCACACAGGTGTGGCCAATTTTCAACTCAATCTGTAGCCCAACTTTTCTCCTGAAGGGGACAGAGTTGAGGCTGAAAGTTCTAACTATGGCCTAGTTTTCTGGAATCCACTCTGAGACTGAAAAGAATTCAGGATTGTGCCAAGAGTTGTTTCAGGGGAATGAAGGCTCTGTCGATACAGAAAATTCCAGAGGACTTAAGAGAGCTCCATGTCAGGAAGTGGTGTCAGAGAAATAATATTTATTTAATTTTTATTGTGTCACAGGCTTGTTGAATTGTATCAGATAAAAATTCATGACTTTGTTGCAAGGGGGAGAGAATAAATTATGGGCACAAACAAATCAGTTGTGTAACAGATGTAATAAAAATTAAGCGATTTAAAGTTGCACACAAAAATGAAAAGTTGCGTGAAAGACCAACTGCCTTCTTCCTACCTCCCCTCAATTTCTACAATCTTCCTTGACTAATGATTCAGGGAAAGCAATTGGGATAGGTCACTCAGCCTTGGACATCAATGTCTTCTGCTACAAAGAACCAATGAAGTGACAAATTCGAAAGGTGCCTTGTTCATATCAGCACACCCATTCCAAAATATTAAAAACATTCCAAAATGCATTTCTTCATGTAAATTGTAACTTTACCCTGATAGAGAACATTAAGCATGGTTAAAGGGCTCTACCCATTTGATGTTCAGATTTGCCAGCTTCCGTCTTCTTTTCTCTAAGCAAGCCTTCAGGACATCTGGTCACTCCCCAAGCATAGCCAATCTTTTACTGGTTCCTTACTGACCTCTTGGAACTCCAGAATGAAGACTGATGTGGTCAAGGTGTCACTTGAATACAGAGATATTTTATAAACCACACACTGGAGGAAACCACATTCACAAATCAGGAACTCGGTATTCCCATCTTCATTTGCAGAAAATACTGATGGTGCAGGATATGGTTTTTAACAGTCAGATGAAAGGAATTTCTGTAACTGTTGCACTCAGCTCAGGCAGGTAGCTGCACCCTCCCTTCCCGTGGCTAGCCCATGCCATGTTGCTATCCATCTGTTAATGGCATGTTTCTTTTTGGAGTTTTTAATTTTTATATTTTTGAGAGTTTCATACAGGAGTATTATCTTTTGCTTTATTTCTATTCCCCTCAGCCTCTCCCCAAGTCCTCCTAGGCCCCGCACTCCCTCTCAATTTCTTGTCTTCTTCTTCAATTATTATTGTCACACACACACACACACACACATACACTCACGTGAGTGCACAAAATATACTGAGTCCATTTAGAGGTGCTTATGTGTACCTGTGTTTAGGGATGCCCATTTGGGATTATAATCTCTGAGGAAGCTATTCCTTGGAGAAAACTGACTATCTCTCCCTCAGCATGCATTGATTGTATGTAGTGCTGCATTTTCAGTTGTGACCCTGTGACATTTCCCCCATCTACCTTGACAACGAGAAGGTTGCCAATTGAGGTTAAGAAGTTATGCATTATTATGTCCCAACTGTCAATACAAGAACTGTAAATGGGTGTGTAAATGCTGAATGAATACATGGTTGAATAAATTAAACTGTAGTGATCCTAAGATTTGCGTTTATCAGCATCTCAAATCTCCTGGCTCTCTCTATTTCTTTGTTTCTTCCTCTTAACTCTGAGTGCGGGGTGAATGGAGCCTGACTCACTCAGGGCAGTGCCCTCAGCATTCAGCCTCATGCCTAATGCACGGACCACAGCAGCTGCTCAGTTAGTGTTTTCAAAATGAATTCAATGAATGAGCTAACTTATGAGCTAGCTGTGTAAAAAAGACACGTTTAGAGCCAGGCCTGGAGGTGGATCAACCACTCCACATCTACTCAGCATGCTGAGACTGAAGATCATGAGTTTAAAGGTCAGCCTGAGCTACAGAGTGAGTTCAAGGCCAGCCTGGTAACTTAGTGAGACCCTGTCTCAAAATGAGCTGTGTAAAGAATGGCAGGCTGTAACTCAATAGTTCAATAGCCAGTCCAGTTCTGCCACCTCCTTCTAAAAATGGATTGCCTGGGGGTAATGCCTTCATTTTCAAGGCCTTAAAAACAGTTAAAATATAAAAACAATCTTTGGGAAGTAATTTCTCTACTACCATGCTTACTACCTTCTGAAGTAGCAAATTTGGTTTTTAAGATAAGAATATTTGCCTTTTCTGTTTTTGTTTTCCTACAGCAACACCACTCTTGAATGAAGACTGTATTTTACAAATGCACTTAGGATAAATCCTTCATAGAACTCATACTTTGGCTTATAAGTCACAGATACTTTGTCCCATAAGTGCTGATGGTATTGGCTGACTAACTAAAATGCCTGAGGCTTGGAAATAAAAAGCACCCACAGTGCATAGTATTAGAGGGGCTTCCTTCCTGAATAATACCTATTACTGAATGTCCCTGACACTAAACAAAAATAAAGTATTAGTGTTTTCAAAGTATTCTAACACACAGACATACTGGTCTCATTTTAACCCTGGCTTTAGGACTGCCTGGAGTCAGAAGTACATTCAGTGCCCATTTTTAGGGATAAAGAAGAAACTGTTCATCCTCACTACAAGGCAGAATGAGCATCCAAACATCAGCTCTTTGTTTCAAACTATGGAGCCACCGTCAAGCCCACAGCCAGCCTCCTGGTTCAAAAGACAGAAGCCACTGTGAAGATGAATTATAAAAGATTGGATTTTTAAAAGTAGTTGGAAATTTACTTTTTTTTTTTTTTTGTCTTTTTGAGATAGGGTCTCCCTGTAGCCCCAGTTGTCCTGGAACTCGCTCTGTAGACCAGGCTGGCCTTGAACTCACAAAGGAAATTTACTTTTAAAATAAGAATATTTGCCTTTTCTTTATCCTTTTTTTTTTTTTTTTTCTTATCCTAAGGTAACCACACTCTTGACTGATGACCATATTTTACAAATGCACTCAGGATAAATCTTTTTTAGAACCCATTCTTTGGCTTATAAGCCCCAGGTTCCTTGTCCCCTTAATGGTGGGACAAACGGAAAAAAAAAGAAATTTACATTGCAAAGCAGGAACAGAGGCAAATTTTGACTAATCAAGGCTGGCTGAAGGTGCCATGCTCAATTGTGCACGGAGTACGATGATATGAACGCATTAGTGACAGCTGAGAAAAATGGCTCTCCAAAATCAGTTTTTTACAAGGATAATTTAAGAAGTGGAGTATAAGAGTCATTAGGTACAAAACGCCATAAACGTCATTGTGAGTTGTATTCTGCTTTTGTTTGGTTCACTGGGTGACATAGCATACCTTAAATCTGATAAAGAAGCCCTTCCAGAGGCTGTAAAGGGAGAATCATTAAAGTTAACTCTTGAGCAGCAGTGGCTTCTCAGAGAAAGAGGGTCCTGAAGGACTCTGATTTTCTCACTCAGAGATGAGAGGAAGCTCCTGCTTCCAACTGGTGAATAAAGCAGCAGGATACTCCTTCTTCTGGACATACTACCCGGGACTTTTTTCTTACACAGCTTTAGACTTTGTAATTAATGCATTGATACGTTTTTCATCTTGCAAACACTAGACATCAACTGCACTTTAGACACGGGCATGAGGTTGAATGCTGGAGCTACTGTAATAAGTGAAGCAAGATTCATACATTTTTCCATGTACAGCCAAAGGGCGGAAATGATTGTCTAAAAAACATCTTGAGAAGATTCAAAATGCCAATAAATGCGAATTATATTTGAGTTCATTGTATGGGCATTTATGGGCTTTTGCCCTAGGCATTCCTCCAGACCTAGAGCAATATATATATTATATATATATATATTATTATATATATATATATTGCACTTTATAAAATAACCTTCAAGGGTTCTCTTACAGTAAGAAACACACCATTAGCAGATAGATAGCAGCAGGGATAAGCACGTGGGACCATAAACGGAGAGCAGCAGGGATACAGAAATTCTTTTTTGACAGCAATTCATTTTGATTGGAAGCAAGGAAATGACTTGGACAGGAGCAGCGAACTTTGGGATGGACCTGGAGCAGGGGGCAGGAGGCAGGGAGAGCTTGAGGTATGGGGTTGAGAGGAACGAGATGTGCACCAAAGCACAGCTCTGGAAGACTCCTCTCTCTCTCTCTCTCTCTCTCTCTCTCTCTCTCTCTCTCTCTCTCTCTCTCCCTCTCTTTCTATCTCTCTCTCCTGACATAGCACATTGCTTTTGATGTGGCAATAAGGAAAAAGTGCCCTTTCTCCACTAACCTGAGAAGTGTAGACCATGATCTGTATATATTATTTTAAAGATCTCAGCATCTCTAGAGAGTTTTAAAGAAGAAAATTATATAAATAAATTTAATTATAAAAGTTATACTACAAAAATCTCCAGAGGTAAAGAGATTCCTTTTTTCTTGAGCCCATGATAAGTGACCACTTCTTGACCTGGTATAGACTGACTGGCCCATCCAGTCCAGAAACTCCTAGTTCTTTCACTCAAGTTCCTTCTGCTTTTTGAGCACTGCAACTGGACTGTCAAAATGAGACCCCACCCCTCACATCTGTGACATCTGCACCTATTTTATGCCCCAACCAGTAGGTGCTGCAGACTAATCTCAATCTCTTCTAATCATAACTCGGACTAGACTTTTCTCAGTATCCGAGAATCGGCTGTGGTCCTCTCACCTCTAAGCTTTCTTCTCGCTGACAGGTTTTCATCTGCAGTTGCATTTATACCTCAGGACTTGAGCAGAGTGAACTGGCATTCTGACTTTGGAGAAAGTCACCATTCTTCACAGTCTTCCTTAGTAACTCCAGCTCATACCATACCATGGCTCCAATCTCTATCGAAGTCTGTAGCCTCTAACTTTCACTCTGAGATAGCCTATATGGCCTTCACTCTTGCTGGAGGGCTTTTCAATGTTCTTTGACCATTGATTCCTGTGTTCATGGTGGAGCTTTAAACACCTCTCTCCCTGTGTGTGTGTGTGTGTGTGTGTGTGTGTGTGTGTGTGTGTGTGTAGAACCAGATTCTGTTTCATGTTCTCAACTCACCCATGTACACAGCTGGCTCAGTGATGGCTTCGGTGGGGGGGGCAGCAGAGTGGTCCACATACTGAATCAGTGACTCGGTGTCCGCTGCTCTAAGGTGGAAGGGGTGGAGGAATTAACTGTTCCCACATAGGAAAATGTAAGGCAATAATCCACTATTCTTATTTACTGAAGTAGGACTTAGTTAAACATGACTTCTGACTTATTAGGTATTGCTTTCACTTATATACTCACTGAATTATTCATCATGAATTCATCTATAATATTTCAAGGCTTATTCTGTGTGAGTACATTTTCTAGGGAAGGTGTTCTGTCTACCTAGTGCCACAGTATTGCTGGAGAACAAGTACCCAGTAAACCTCCATAATGAATAACAATAAAGCCTTCATGTAATAGAAGAGCCTGTGAAACAGATGGCTAGTTTTTCTTGTCTGGGAAAGGCTTACCTGATATCAGCTGAGCTTAGGCGTTCATTTCCTATAAGCTCACAGAGTGGAACCTGGGGATGCTAGGGGTTCTTGGGTTAGGTCACTGAGAGAACTTGAGTCTGTCACATGGTCTTTCAACTTCCAATAGCCATCTTGGCCTTGACTGCAGATGGTGACCATCCAAGGCAGTGGTGGGAGTGAGCAGACCTCTAAAGGCCTTGCCCCAGACTTGACTTATTGTACTGAAAAAAAAAATGCCAGATACAAAGTATGGGTGGAGTGGTTGGTGAATAAACTCAATCTTTGTAAAGAAGGAGTTGTAAAATCAAGATGGTGCAGGGAGGTCATTTAGACCACCCACATGTACTAAGGAGAAAGGGATAGGAAAGTCAAAGGTAATAAATAAGTGTGTCAAGAACTACTTATAAAAATAGGCGCATGCCTTTAATCCTACCACTTGGGAGGCAGAGGCAGGTGGGTCTCTATGAGTTCAAGGCTAGCCCAGTCTACAGAGTGAGTTCCAGGCCAGCTAGGACTAAAGGGAGACCCTGTCTCAAAAATACCAAAAAAAAAAAAAAAAAGAGTATGTGTTTAACGGTAAGTGATATATGTCTTTGGTACTGTTGGTACTGTTCTACCATCCTTAACCTGTTTTAAAAGTAGAAAGAGGAAGACAGTTATATGAAGGGACTCAAAAAACTTTCCCTCTCTTACCAATATACAGGCCTGGGAGCTGGTCTTGGCAGTGTTCCAGTATTGCCTGAATATAACACTGTAAAGACTTAGGTTGAAGAGTTTGGAAAAGGCTGTCTACAGAGACTATACAAATTCATCCATTACTTCTTTGCCAAAGAGGATCCTATTGTATTTTAAACCTGACATTTTCCCCTGGTGTTCATGGAAGGCTTTGCTGGGTGATGTTAGTTCCTGAAGTCAGAATTGTATACCCAGTGTCATTCTTATCTCTCACCCTGCATTTGTCACTTGGTGCCATTAGATTCTAGGACTCACCCGTCTGTCTTACTTAAACTCCTGCCATTCCCAGGGCAGAGATGGCTAGCTGCTATGCTTTTCAGAACTTAGTAAGTGCTGGCTCTGGATTGAATTCACGAGTCTTATATTTTTTTCATCCTAAACCATGAACTTCCAGAATTGTACCAATAAACTGTTTAAAAGTCAATGCTGTTCACTTCTGGGTATTCTTACAGGAAAAGATCCCGTGAGAACTTCTTAATGGAGGCTGTTTGGACCTTATGACTGCTGTTGCAATGAAAAATGAAGAGGTAAGAGATGTGACAACATGGTGAGGAGAAAAATCTGATCCTGAAAAAGTCCTTCCAACTCTGGAGTTACAGTCTGCCTGTCTCCTTTTGAAATCTGCCAGTAATATTTTATTATGAAAAAGAAAAACTCAACTCAATTTGAAGATATGGATTTTCGACTATAGGAGCTCACGATATCAGTGTTTTCTCTAGAAATATTTAAGAATAAGATACATAAACTTGTCTTTGATGAATTAGATGATTATTGTAATGTCCTGTAGATGAAATGTCTTTGCTTTTGATACTCATATATTGATCATAGTCCACTTTCTTAACAAAGTGTACACAAATTTGCATACTTTCTTGCGACAGTTCAACGATATTCAACTCAAAGGGATTCTGAAAACTGGTTCAAGTCGTGTGTTGTACATGGAAGTAAACAAAACCACACAGGTGAAAAACATCTTGCATAATATCTAGCCAGATGATACTTGTGTGCTGGAGGTGTCTTGATGCCTAGTGCATTTATGTTGTGTAATTTATAAAACCTGCTTTTACACATGAATTGGATCTGGAGGTAGAGACCTTAACAATATGTAGTACTTCAGCTTAATTGTAATAGTGCTATGTGCAAACGCCTCCAGGCACACTCACAGGCAGGCTGACTCTGGGGGGTGGCAGTGTGTGCTGGCTACCTGCTCCACTGCAAAACTCTGGGTTTCCAACTGCATAGATATCTATCTCTACTGAGTGGATATGCTTCCCAGTGTGCCTGAGATGACTCTATTTTATACCTGAGCTTCTGATATAATTCTTAATCTTCACTTTCAAAAGTGACCCTAGTTTGACAATATATCAAATGGTCATCTTAGTTATTAATTTAGTAGATACACTACCATTTTATACCAAATTCCTTTTATTTGCTCTATACAAATATGGTATAGAGATCCAAACTCACGAAAAGTCATATATTGCAATCAGCAAGAAGAATTCGATGAGTATGATGGAAATGATGAGACTACAAAATGGAGGTCAAAGGTAGATACCTCTGTCCTAGTTTGTCTTCCATTGATGTGACAAAACACTCTGACCGACACCAACTTGGGGAGGAAAGGGTTTATTCAGCTTACATCTCCCAGGTCACTGTTCATCACATAGGGAGCCCAAGGCAGGAACTCAGGGCAGGAACCTGGAGGCAGGAACTGAAGCACAAGCCATGGAGGAATGCTGTTCACTGGCTTGCTCCCCTGGCTCATGCCCAGCCTGCCTTCTTATACCATACACAACAACCTGCCCAGGGTGGCACTACTCATTGTGGGCTGGGCCCTCCTACACTGCTCGAGCATCAAGACAATACTCCACAGATGTGGCCACAGGCCAATCCAATGGAGCCAATTCCCCAATTGAGGCTCCCTCAACCCAGGTGTGTCAAGTTGACACTAAAGCTATCCAGCACAACCTCTCTTCTACTTGTGACAAAACAATAGCCAACATGAAGACAGTCACCTTGCAAATGGTGTTGTAAAATGAATGGTTAATGCTTGACTGCTTCAAAAAGAGACATGCACTCCCTCATTTTCTATGCTGAAGAAGGCAATATGAATTTAAAGGTACTACTGGGGCCTTAGAAAATTTTTACTTCTTTGTAATTTTTATTTGTTCTTTGGTAGTTCCACTCATGAATAGTGTACTTAGATCATATTCATTCCCTTCTCCAGTCGTCTCCTCACAGATCTTCCACAACATCCCTTCCAAACTTCTCCTCCTCCTCCTCCTCCTCCTCCTCCTGCTCCTCCTCCTCCTCCTCCTCCTCCTCCTCCTCCTCCTCCTCATCTTCCTCCTCTTTCTCTTTCTCCTCCTTCTCCTCCTCCTCTTCCTTTCTGCTCCTTTTCTTCTTCCTCTCCCTCCTCTCCCTCCTCCTCCTCCTCCTTTTTGTATGCTTTTGTTTCTTCTTCATCCTCAGTAGGTCCACTTAGTGCTCCCCACATGCACGTGGGTGTACACTGTCACCCACTGGAGCATAGGTACCTTTCAGGGGTGGTATCCCTGAAGAAAACTGACTCTTCCTCCCTCCATGTCCGTCCACTGCCAATCACCAATCTCTGGTCAGCCAGGGCTGGGAATTCCAGGCCTCTCCATGCTGGAATGCTGGCCGATTTGATCTTGTAGAAGCCAGACTGTAGCTGCTGTAACTCCATGAATGCATTTGTCTTGTCATGTCAATGAGACATGATTTCACCACAGTCCCAATGTCTGCCTATTACGATCTTTACAACCCCTCTTCTGAGTCTTAGTAGGAAAGAGGTATGGTACAGATACTTCTTTTAAAATTTTTACTAAATGTGTTAAATGCTTCTGTTGTTCAAAATAATTTCATATCTATTTAAATTTTGAAGTCATTCTTTAATCTCCACTGGTCTGGTCCTTATCTTTTCCTTACAGTTTATAGTGAGGAACTTACACAGTTTGATTTGCAGTTTCTCACATACATGTTTCCAAGTAACTGCACCCAGCAGACCTACTGCGAACCGGCAGCTACATATAAAGGTTTAACTAAATTGAAGGCATGATTTGCTCCTTATTCCAGAGGGAAAGAGATTTTCTGGTTGACTCTTGTTTTATGATATTTGCAGCTGTTGAGGCTCATTGCTCAATTCTGGGGTTAGGGAACTGCATGCATCTTAGTGAACTGCATGCATCTCAATGAACTGCGTATAACAAATCAGGCCCCACTCCTGTTTTTATAAATAAAGAGCCCCTTCTGTTCTAGCCACAGAGATGAGTAGTTATAACAGGAGCCACGTGCCTTGCAAGTCTCACAATACTTATTATCTTTGTCTTATAAAAATTTGTTGACCCCTGACCTAACCCATTCAGTTGCAGTTTCAAAATGGAAATAAAGATAATATATATATATAATATATTATTATTTATAAAAAATAATATATTATATGTATATATATATATGTGTGTTGTGTTGTGTGTTGTGTTGTGTGTGATATATGACAATGTCTTATCTCCTGAATGAATAAATAATATTCAAATTCTAATGTAGGATTACAGAATTTTTGCTTAAATTGGTCTATATTAGCATATACATGCTTTAGCATCAAGAATTCTATTTAGCAATGATAAATTTATAATCAATGATCATTTGTAATGATATAATTATAATAGCTTATAAGTACTTAGTATTTAATTTCCTTTCATATGTTATTGAGGCCTGCTAATGTTAATATTAATCCAAAAGTCACCTAACAGGATTATGAAAACAATTTACATTTTCAGTGGCCTCTTCAATAATTTAAATGTGACATTAAAAATTGTGACATTTTAATTCATTTATTTTGTATGTATGTGTATTCTTGTGTGCATGTGTGTGTGTGTGTGTGTGTGTGTGGTGTGTGTGTGTGTGTGTGATGTGTGCATATTCATGTCATGGCATGTGTGTAGAAGTCAGAGAACAACTTGTAGAAATTGCATTTCTCTTTCCACCGTGTGCGTCCCAGGGATCAAACTCTGTGAGGCATGGTGGCTAGTGACTTGTGGTGGTTTGAATGAAGTGTCTTTAGCAGGTTCAAGTGTTTGAACACTTGGTCAGTTGGTGACACTATTGGGGGAGGTCATGGAATCCTCAGGTGGTGTGGCCTTGCTGGCCAAAGCATGTTCTTCTCTCTGCTTTCTGTTCCTGTCTGATGATGTGACTCCTCTGCTTTTTGCTCTGACCGTCTCTGCAGCCACACTGCCCTTCTCTGATGGACTCATATCCCTCTGGAACTGTAAGCCAAATGAACTCTTCTGTAGATTGCCTTGTTCGTAGGCTATCACAGGACCTTCAGAAAAGCAACTAATATATGGCTTTATCGGTGAGCCATCTTATAAGTTTTGCAATACCTTTCAAATTTAGCTATGTCTTTACTCTTTATTTGTTTGTGTTTGTTTTTGTTTGTTTTTTTGCTTGTTGAACCCATCTGTGATGAGTGATCTTGCCTGGACACACTCAGGAAGCAGGAACCTCAATCTGATTTCCTCCACCTGATAGGCTTGTGGCCATGTCTATGGGGGGATTTTCTTGAGTTCTAATTGATGTAGGAGGGTCCAGGTCCCCCGAGGACAGTGCTATCCCTGTGCAGGTGGCCTGGGACATATAAAAGTGGTGGCTGAGTGAACCAGGGGAAGCAAACCAGCAAAGCAGCACTCCTCAGTGGCCTCTGCTTCAGTTCCTGCCCCCAGGTCCTGGCTTAGGTTTCTTCCTTGGCTTCCCTCAATGATGAAGTTGTTTGTGGTCAGTGTTTTATCACAGAGACAGCAACCAAACAGGGATACCATCTGCTTTTTTTTTTTTTAATTTTTATTGATGCTTTGTGCATTTCGTACATCATTTTCCAATTCAGATCAGGCATATTTCCCTTTCCCTTCCCCCCACCCCCACCCCACCCCAGATCATGTATTCTGCCATAACTGTCTTGCATCTTTCTTTGGTTTTTTTTTTTTTTTTTCATTTTTTAGCTATAAGTGATAATCCGTGAGTACAGGCATCCTTCGTGCAAAACCAATCTGCAGGCTGTTGTGCCCAAACCCCCACAGCCCCACCATCTGCTTTTTCATAGATGACTCTTGTAGAGTCCAACTCTAATAATGGATCATCTGTTTCTCCTTACAATTGTAAAAGTTTTTGCTTCACATATTTTCATATCCTGTTGTCATATGTGTCTTTGGCTTTCTGTGTCTTCTTGAAGTCTCTTTTTATGATTATGTGACACCCCTTTTCATTCCTGATAACTTTTCCTGGTCTGCTCTGACTGATGTTAGGAGACCTATTCACATTTTATAAAACAATTAGTGTTCTTATTCCATATCATCCCCTATCTGTTTAATTAATTAATTAATTAATTCATTCATTCATTCATTCATTTTATTGAAACTCTGTGCATTTCATACAAAATTACATTACAAATCAAATCTAAACCCTGCCCCCTACCCCACCAGAGCTCATGCATTCTGCCAAACATGTTTTTCATCTTTTTCTCAGACTCTTTCAAAATTCTTGATGCAGAAATTTACTGTTTCAAGGAGAAGTTCACTGTTTCAGCCAGTTCTTTGACACAGTCTTTTCTGTTGTTGTTGTTGTTATTCCTTCCAATATGCATCACTCCAAAATATGCACATATGCATGCCACATATATCATAGGTTTTAGCATCTTCAGCTTATGATTTTTTTCAATAGTTGATACAAAATTTATTTAATTTGCTGGTGTACCAGAACCCAATTAAAAAAAAAAAGCAAAACTGATCATCAGAAGGGCCAATTGTTAATGCCTCAGGGATGCAACCCACTCCACGAAGGGAAGGGTGTGACATTTGGGGCCTGTCCTGGAATTACACATGATTTTTTAAATCAGGCTGAAAGATGTCATGTTTGAAATCTCCTCCTTGGCAAGCCCAAACCACCATCAGTTCTGCCCTTGTGCTCCACACTGGGGTTTTCCCTTCCCATGGTCACCAAATGAGGTCCAGTAAGTACCACGTCCTGTCTTGATCTTCCTGTACTGGTCTCCATGATACAGCCTGAGTAGTTCAACAATGGCAGTCTATACTCTGAAGAGGTGGAAACCCCAGTAGTAGCTCAGTCCACAAGTTGAATGTCTCAGCAGTCCTCATCTGGCACTGAAGGTTTGGAGGATTCTTGGAGAGACATGAGTCTTCATTCAGTTCATATTAGAAGGTTGAAAAGCTGTGTCTTCTCATGTCTTTGAAGGATGGCAAAAGCAGTGGCAGCCACAGGATAGCTACACTTGCCAGTAAGACAGGAAAAACAACTGTACTCTTTTTTTTAAATTTACTTTTTGTCTTTATACTACGATCTCAAGTTTAAAATTTTTTTTATTAATTTTATTTATTTCTGTATGTGTATAAATGTACTGTCTGCATGCAGGTTTGTGCAACCGTGTCATGCAATGCTGCGGAGGTCAGAAGAGGGCATCAGATTCCCCTGGAACTGGCGTTCTCCTGGAATTGGAGTTTCGNATGAGACATGATTTCACCACAGTCCCAATGTCTGCCTATTACGATCTTTACAACCCCTCTTCTGAGTCTTAGTAGGAAAGAGGTATGGTACAGATACTTCTTTTAAAATTTTTACTAAATGTGTTAAATGCTTCTGTTGTTCAAAATAATTTCATATCTATTTAAATTTTGAAGTCATTCTTTAATCTCCACTGGTCTGGTCCTTATCTTTTCCTTACAGTTTATAGTGAGGAACTTACACAGTTTGATTTGCAGTTTCTCACATACATGTTTCCAAGTAACTGCACCCAGCAGACCTACTGCGAACCGGCAGCTACATATAAAGGTTTAACTAAATTGAAGGCATGATTTGCTCCTTATTCCAGAGGGAAAGAGATTTTCTGGTTGACTCTTGTTTTATGATATTTGCAGCTGTTGAGGCTCATTGCTCAATTCTGGGGTTAGGGAACTGCATGCATCTTAGTGAACTGCATGCATCTCAATGAACTGCGTATAACAAATCAGGCCCCACTCCTGTTTTTATAAATAAAGAGCCCCTTCTGTTCTAGCCACAGAGATGAGTAGTTATAACAGGAGCCACGTGCCTTGCAAGTCTCACAATACTTATTATCTTTGTCTTATAACAAATTGTTGACCGTATTGACCCTAACCCATCCGCTCTCGCTTTCAATGACATTAACAGATATCTCATACTATACTATACCTATCTATCATCTATACTATATATCTACATATACTGCCTACTACTGTGTCGTGTGTGCTGTGTGTCTGCTGTGTGATCTATGGACACTGCTCCTCTCTCCTCCCCTGAATGACCATAACACATATATCACACCATTCTAACCTGTAGGAATTTACAGAATTTTTGCCTTCAAATTCGGTCTATATTCAGGCACTCCATACATCGCTTTAGCCATCCCAACGCCAACTTCTACTTTACGCAATGATAAACTTTTAATCAAACCTGATCCTCTTGTAATGATTTAATTACTACCATAGTCTTTTATAAGTCACTTACGCTACTCTTAATTTCCTTTTCATATGTTATTGAGGCCTGTAATGTTAATATTAATCCAAAAGTCACCTAACAGGATTATGAAAACAATTTACATTTTCAGTGGCCTCTTCAATAACTTTAAATCGTGACATTAAAACCATTGTGACATCTTTAATTCATTTTTTTGTCTGTATGTTATGCTGCCCCTTCTGTGTTGCATCGTCGTGTGTGTGGTGTGTGTGTGTGTGTGGTGTGTGTGTGTGTGGCTGATGGTGCATATTATGTCTTGGCATGTGCTGTAGAAGTCGAGAACACTTGTAGACAATTCGCCCATTTTCTCTTCCACCGTGTGCCGTCCCAGGGATCAACACTCAGCTGTCAGGGCAGTGGTGGCAGCGCACTCTTGGTGTTTGGAATGCGTCGTCTTTAGCAGGGTTTCAGAGTGCTTTGAACACTTGGTCCAGTTGGTACACTATTGGGGGAGGTCATGGAATCCTCAGGTGGTGTGCGCGTTTGCTGGCCAAAGCATGTTCTTCTCTCTGCTTTCTGTTTCCTGTCTGATGATGTTGACTCCTCTGCTTTTTGCTGCTGGACGCGTCCGTCCTGCAGCCGACACTGCCTTCTCTGATGGACTCATATCCCTCTGAAACTGTACTAAGCCAAATGAACTCTTCTGTAGATTGCCTTGTTCGTAGGCTATCACAGGACCTTCAGAAAAGCAACTAATATATGGCTTTATCGGTGAGCCATCTTTCTAAGTTTCATACCTTTCAAATTTAGCATGTCTTTATCTTTATTTGTTGTGTTTGTTTTTGTTTGTTTTTTTTGCTTTGTTGAAACCCCCCAAATTTTCTGTGATGAGTGATCTTGCCTGGACACACTCAGGAAGCAGGAACCTCAATCTGATTTCCTCCACCTGATAGGCTTGTGGGCCATGTCTATGGGGGGATTTTCTTGAGTTCTAATTGATGTAGGAGGGTCCAGGTCCCCGAGGACAGTGCTGTCCCTGTGGCAGGTGCCTTGGGACATATTCAAAGTGGTGGTCTGAGTGAACCCAGGGGAAGCAAACAAAAACCAGCAAAGCAGCACTCCTCAGTGGCCTCTGCTTCAGTTCCTGGGCCCCCCAGTCCTGGCTTCGGTTCTTGTCCTGGCTTCCCTCAATGATGGGGGGGGAAAAGGTGTTTGTGGTTCAGTGTTTTACACAGAGACAGCAACCAAACAGGGATACCATCTGCTTTTTTTTTTTTACTTTTTATTGATGCTTTGTGCATTTTCTACATCATTTTCCAATTCAGCTAGGCATATTTCCCTTCCCTTCCCCCACCCCCACCCCATTCCAGATCATGGAATTCTGCCGTAGCTGTCTTGCCATCTTTCCTGTTTTTTTTTTTTTTTTTTTTCATTTTTAGCTATAAGTGATATCCGTGGAGTCCAGGCATCCTTCGTGCAAAACCAATCTTGCAGGCTGTTGTGCCAAAAACCCCCACAGCCCCACCATCTGCTTTTTCATAGATGACTCTTGTAGAGTCCAACTCTAATAATGGATCATCTGTTTCTCCTTACAATTGTAAAAGTTTTTGCTTCACATATTTCATATCCTGTTGGTCATTAGTGTTCTCTCTGCTTTCTGTGTCTTCTTGAAGTCTCTTTTTATGATTATGTGACACCCCTTTTCATTCCTGATAACTTTTCCTGGTCTGCTCTGACTGATGTTAGGAGACCTATTCACATTTTATAAAACAATTAGTGTTCTTATTCCATATCATCCCCTATCTGTTTAATTACTTAATTAATTAATTCATTCATTCATTCATTCATTTTATTGAAACTCTGTTGCATTTCATACAAAATTAACATTACAAATATCAAATCAAACCCTGCCCCACTCCACCAGAGCTTATACATTTCTGCCAAACATGTTTTTTTTTTTTTTTTTTTTTTTTTTTTTTTAAAATTTTCAATGCAGAAAATTTACTGTTTCACGGAGAAGTTCACTGTTTCAGCCAGTTCTTTTGGGACACAGTCTTTCTGTTGTTGTTGTTGTTATTCTTCCAATTGCATCACTCCAAAATATTGCACATATGCATCCCACATATATTCATAGGGTTTTAGCATCTTCAGCTTATGATTTTTTTCAATAGTTGATACAAAATTTATTTAATTTGCTTGTGTACCAGAACCCAATTAAAAAAACCAAAAAAAACAAAAAACTGATATCCAGAAGGGCCACTTGTTGATGCACTAGGGATGCAACCCACTCCACGAAGGGAAGGGTGTGACATTTGGGGCCTGTCCTGGAATTACACATGATTTTTTAAATCAGGCTGAATGAAAGATTGTCATTGTTTGAAAATCTCTCCTTGCAAGCCCAAACCACCATCGTTCTGCCCTTGTGCTCCACACTGGGGTTTTCCCTTCCATGGTCACCAAATTAGGGTCCAGGAAGTACCACGTCCTGTCTTGATCTTCCTGTCCTGTCTCCATGATACAGGACTGAGTAGTTCAACAATGGCAGTCTGTACTCTTATGAGGCTGAAACCCCAGTAGAGCTCAGTCCACAAGTTGAAATGTCTCAGCAGTCCCTCATTTCTGGCACTGAGTTTTGGAGGATTCTTGGAAAGCCATGAGTCTTCATTCAGTTCATATTAGAAGGTTGAAAAGCTGTGTCTTCTCCTTTCTTTGAAGGATGGCAAAAGCAGTTGCAGCCACATGATAGCTACACTTGCCAGTTAAGAACAGGGAAAAAAACAATGTACCTTTTTTTTTTTTTTTTTTTTTACTTTTTGTCTTTATCAAAGACTTCAAGTTTTATCACCTGACCGTACAATTTCTCGGGCCTACTATTTCTTCTTTTTTTTTTTTTTTTTACTTTTTGTCTTTATCAAGACCTCAAGTTTTATACCTGAAGTACAATTTCTCAGGCCTTACTATTTATTTGTTTCTGGTTATACTTTCCTTTTGGATGTTTAAGGTCACACAGTTAGCCTAGACTAACCAACGTTTTTGTTTTCTCAAGGTCAGTTGAGGATCTGGTCCTCAAGGGTCACTCAGGTTTTTTTGGAGGGGAGGGAGACCCTGGCTCCTTTTGGCTTTTCAGTCACCAGTTCTATCCACTTGAGGACAAAGTTAGATCTTGCTAGATCAAGCTTCCCTTTTTGAAGCATGAATAGACTTTTCCTCTTTATAGACTGGACACTGGCTGAAGTCCCATTAATGGATATCCAAGATCTCCCTGCACAGGAAGACTGGTGACTCACATTTGCAGGGCATTTCAAGAGATCCCCCATGCATAGTCCTCTGGTATTTAGTTGACCTCTGAGGGCAAGGAACAAAGTTATCCCTTAAAACCCTTGGCCAAATTGGTATGGGCATTAAGTATGGTCATTAAGCATCTAGAAAGGCTAAGTTAACCAACCTGATACTTTTAACTACTCTATAATAGTTTAGAAAATTCTTGGATAAAAGCTCAAGCAGTCTTGCATAAGAAATACTAAGAAGCACTCCCATAAAATAAATACTGTGGTTAGACACAATGTCATGACAAACTAGTTTTTTCCGCATTCCTTTGATCTTATATTACTCTAAGATATGCATACATATCCTTCATCCATATACCAAAACTTCCTAACTCTGAAAGTAAATGGTAGTTTAGTTCTAGAACCTGTTAAGGGATTCACAATATAAGAGCACACTTGTTTTCAGATCACATTAACGTTGCTCAGTTTGCCTTACAACTAGGTAATTGGTGCTAGCATCCACAGTTTTTCTGGGACTGTGTTATTTCACTTAACATGGTATCTTCTAGTTCCATCCATTTACCTGCAAAGTTCATGTCATTTTTCTTTACCACTGTGTAGAACTCCATTGTGTAGATGAACCATATTTTCTCCATCCACTCCCCAGTTGAGGGGCACTTGGGTTGGTTCCAGCTCCTTGCTCTTGTGAAGAGAGCTGAAATAAACATGGCTGTGCATGAATCTCTGCAGTGAGATGAGTCTTGTGGGTACATGCCCAGGAGTGGTATGGCTGGGTCAGGTGGCAAGTTCATTCCAAGTCTTCCAAGGGTTCTCCACACTGCTTTCCATAGTGGCTGTATGAGTTTACATTCCCACCAGCAGTGGATGAGTGTTCCCTTTCCCCCACAACCTCTCCAGCACTTGGTATCATTTGTTTTCTTGATCCTAGCCAGTCTTATTGGAGTGAGATGATATTTTAAAGTGATTTTATTTCACATTTCCTTAATTATTAGTGATGTTGAACACTTTAAGATGTTTCTCAGCCATCTTTAATTCCTCACTTGTGAAGTCTCTGTTCAGCTCTTTGCTCCATCTTTTGAGTGAGTCATTTGTTTTCTTCTTTGTTTTTTTGAGTAGTTTATATATTACCTGTTTACTTTAAAATTATGTATGATTTTGTATTTTCAGTGAGTTTCTTTTGGGCAACACATTGCTTTTTCTTCTTTTTGCCCCACTCTTACAATCTCTACTTTTTAATTGGTGAACTTTTCCACTGATATTTAAAGCAGATCATATTTGTTGTAGTCTTCTAGTCATTGACTATTTTCAATTTAATTTTGCTATTTTTATTTTATTTCCTTTTATTTTATGTGGATGAGGGTATTGTATTGTTTACATGTATGTAAGTGTACCCATGTTATGCACTGGCTGCAGAGGTCGGAAGATGGCCTCTGATCCCTTGGAACTGGAGTTATAGAAGGTTGTTAGCTGCAATGTGGATGCTGAGAATTGAACCCAGGACCTCTGCAGGAGAATCCAGTGCTCTTAACTGCTAAGCCATCTCTCCATACCCTCTTTGAGTATTTTTTAATATTTATGTTTAAAATTTGTATATTTGTGCATTTTTGTGTGAATGTATGCCATGTGTTTGTGTGTGGCCTGGGTACTCACAGAGGTCAAAAGAGTGTGTTCTAGTTTCTCTTTAATTGCTGTGACAAAACACTCTGACCAACACCAACTTGGGGAGGAAAGGGTTTATTCAGTTCACATCTCCTGGGTCGTAGTTCATCACTCAGGGAGCCCAAGGTATGAACTCAGGACAGGAACCTGGAAGCAGGAGCTGAGGCACAGGCCATGGAGGAATGCTACTTACTGGCTTGCTCCCTTGGCCCATGCCCAGCCTGCTTTCTTATACTGTAC
This sequence comes from Rhizomys pruinosus, assembly GCA_009823505.1. NCBI lineage: Eukaryota > Metazoa > Chordata > Mammalia > Rodentia > Spalacidae > Rhizomys > Rhizomys pruinosus. Next base: position 615,524 of record VZQC01004012.1, read on the forward strand.
ACAACAACCTGCCCAGGGTGGCACCACCCACAGTGGGCTGGGTGCTTTCACATTGCTCAGCAATCAAGACAATACTCCACAGATGTGGCCACAGGCCAGTCCAATGGAGCCAATTCCCCAATTGAGGCTCCCTCAACCCAGGTGTGTCAAGTTGACACTAAAGCTATCCAGCAGAGTGTTTAGGATACCCTGGAGCTAAAGTTCCATCTGACTGTGAGCCACCCAATGTGGGTGCTGGGAACTGAACTCTGTCTTCTGGAAGAGCAGTAAGCATTTCTAAACATTGGGCTATCTCTTCAGCCACTCATTGACTGCTTTTAGTTCCTGATTTCGTTTTTCCACTCTTTTATGACATTTATGGTTTTCATTGTAATGACTTCTCTACTTTCTTAGCATGTAAGCAGTACTTCATTTTAACTTTTTAAAAGTGATTTTCCTAGGATTCACATTACATGTTTACAATTAATCCAAGTACACTTTCAAAGAACAGTACACTGCTTTACAGGTAGTTCAACAACATTACATTGTGATCTTTGCTTCCATGCATTTCAGCAATACATAAACACATAATGAAGTGTATTATTGCTCTAATTTTGAGTAGACCAATTAAAGAATAAAAGTTTTTGTTTTCTCTTCTTTTACTCCTTCTTTGTCTTCATTTCTTTTTGTGGGGTGAAGTTTCTGACCTACCCCATTTTCTTTCTCTTCTGACACTTATTACAAAGAAAATCTATTGGCAACCAGCTCCTTTGTGTTATGCATACACCTATTACAGTAGAAATTTTTATGGATCTGCTTTTAAAAATCTGTCAACCCCGGTGCCCTGTGTGGTCTATCAAACTCTATAATGGCAGCCAACCATGACCTTTTACCTGGTTTCTTAATTAAAAAGTTGGTGAAAAATTGTTAGAATAGACCCAAAGCTATAGTCATTTAAAATTTAAGGTAAAAATAGCCACAGATGGGAACTTGAACTAAGACCTCTCAAAGGAATGATTATAGTCATGATTAGAAGTTTTGGTAGCAACAGTAACCCAGGCTGGCTGACATGACAACTTTCAATTTGTCAAGGGATTATACTAGACTGTAATTTGACCTGATGCTGCTTTAAAATTATCAGAGCTGTGTGGCCTTTGTTAAGTAGGATCAGCTCAACCAGAGGCAGATCATTTAGTCACTTGATTTCTACTGAATGCCACCAAACTTAACTGGAAAGTTGGACTTGGAAAAGCTGAGCTCTGTGATATATGGAAGTGGTTGTAATCAACACATTTGGGATGCAATTAAACCTGTGGTTCATCCAGCTTGTACAGATATTCTTTTATTCAGTTTGGAGATTCTGTGTAATCTCAGCATGACATGCATCCCACTTCATTTGGACCCTTGTTCATCTTAGTTCATTCATTCACTTATTCATTCATTCCTTTATTCAAATGTACTTATTTAATATAAATGAAATGCTTAAAGATGAAGCGAAGACTTAGGGGCATTTACTCAGAAGATAGTAAGCTACTTTAGATGATGGACTGTGAAGAGAGGGCTGGAGTTACTGGTGATGGGTAGGAGATGCGACTGTGCCAGGGAATGTTCAGAAATGCATGGGAATGAGGCAAGTGATGAGCGATGTCCTGAGAGACTTGGTTGTTTCCTGGAAACTGGCGTAAACTTAGGAAAATATGCTTGAATGGATTAGCCCTGTCTCTGGGACATATTATGGAGATGAACTCTGAAGGATAGGGTGGGATTGGGAGAGAGAGAGAGAGAGAGAGAGAGAGAGAGAGAGAGAGAGAGTCACACTCTTTGATCTTCAGGTTTCAAGTTAAATTTCTCTCAATATCTTCTGTAGACTAACGCAAATGTATCCCTTTTATTTTTTTTTATTTTTTTTTAAATTAGTTTTTATTGATGCTTTGTGCATTTCATACATTTTTTCCAATTCAGTTCAGGCTTATTTCCCTTCCCCCCTCCCACCCCCACCCCATCCCAGATCATGCATTCTGCCATAACTGTCCTGCATCTTTCTCTCAGTTTTTTTTTTTTTTTCATTTTTAGCTATAAGTGATAATCCATGAGTACAAGCATCCTTCATG
>VZQC01004012.1:618502-787900 GCA_009823505.1 Rhizomys pruinosus
AATCCATTGCTGATGTCAGAGCTCCTGTATTAATATATTTTGCCTGAGTGCATAGCCCTAGGACTTTAGTATTATATTTGGTTCTGAACAGAGAGTAATCCCTTCCACAGTTCCCATGTCTAGTAGTCAATTAAAGAAAGCAGTTTTACCGGTTTTATAAGAGATTACCTCTACAATAGTTGTCTCCAATTTACAGTTGGGGAACGACCTCATCATCGTCATATTTCTCCTTGTTCTATGGGGGGGAAGGCAAGAAAGTCTCTCATATCAGAACCTTTGTGGCACTTAGAAGGTAAGTTTCATTAGGACTCATTATAACTAGTTGCGAATTTGATGAAATCTGTGCCTTGACTCCACCCTATAGTCATGTATAATACAACTGTCTTCTGGAGACTCATACGCTAAAAAAAGGGGGGGTACAGAAAGACATGAAACCTTTTCATCAAACCCTTGCAATTCAAATCTTAAAACTAACTATGGGAAAAGATTTGTTCGTTCCAACAGGACAAAACGTCACCAACTTAATGGCTGAGAAAGAAAAGATACAGGTTTGCATTGAGTAGGATGTACCAAAAAGTGGCAATGGAAAGGCTGACCCGTCTGAACATCCAAAGGAAGAAAAGCCTCAGATTGCCATAAACATCGAATCCCTCTGTGGATCCTACATGTAACAACTAGTTATAATGAGTCCTAATGAAACCAAGAACTTTGGGATTGACACATACAAATGTTCTCTATAATTTCTTTGTTGTGCAAATGTATCCCTTTTAAAATTTGAAGATATTTTTACACTTTAAGAGTTTATCTTGTTTAATTGTCTTTTAATCTTCTTTAGTGTAGGAAACTGGGCCTCTGGGACACTATTTCCTCAATTTCATTGATCAAGGTTGAAGAAGAGCCAAATAAAACAACCCCCCACCCCCACCCCAGTCCTCATTCTGCTATGTCATCTAAGTATAGATCAAGTAGTCTACAGGTAGAAGGGATACCTGGTTGATATTGCCTTAGGGGTACTAGGTACGGTAAGTGCTAATGAAGCATTAGAAATAAGATCTTTCTTTTGGCTCACAAAGTCCTCATTCTATCCTTCACAGTTATAGATACTGTGAAGAAAATCTGGTGTTCCTAATTGACCAAATGAGACAAAAGAGCAGCTCTGTGGGAATCTAAGCAGAAATGAGGTGGAGCTACTTGCCTTGCCCAAGGCCATCTCTTTCTCTCAGAATGTCAGCAACATGGTCTCCAGTCCATCATCTGCTACCTAAAATACTACCATAGTAGCCTGCATTAGAGGAGGAAAGTTAATGTGAAGTGCTTCCTTTTTCCATAAGAAAATGAGGACAGAAAAGCCCTAAAATTCTGCCTCAGAGAATTCTGACTTAATTCACAAAGGTGAACTAGAAATGTCTGCCTACATGTATGTTTGCCTATAGTCATAATTTTGTGTGGATCCTTAATGGAAGTTGTCTTTCTCCTTATCCCCAGTTTACCGAGGAATTGAACATTACCTGAAATGCTCTTATAAAGATAAAATAAAACACTGTCAAATAAAACTAAACTTTCAAAGGGAAAAATACTTGAAGAAAATTGTTCTCTTCAATAAAAATCCAACTACATACCTCTAGTCTCATTAACCACCAGAAAAAGATCGATAGTTTATTTCTGAGTTATCTATTCTAAATGCCCCAAAGTGCCTCAACCACTTAAAGTAATTTTATTTAATTGAGGTTAATTCTTAATACAGCCTCTCAAGTATTTGTGAAAAGTTTTGGGATCAATCATTGTTTTTGTAAACTTTAAATGTTAAATTTGATAAAGATTGATTTTCTGGGCCTGCAAGGTGGCTCGGTGGGTAAAGGGACTGCTGCCAAGCCTTAAGACCTGACTTTCATCCCTGGAATCTATATGATGGAAGGAAAGAACTTCTTCATATTTTCATTTGACTTCAAAAACACCCACATACATGTAACACACACGCAAACAAACATACACATGCATGTAAAAATAAATTAATAGGAAAGATTGATTTTCTTATGCTTCTGATAATAATGTTTGTAATAAAAGTAAAATACAGTTAGAGCCAGGCATGGTGGTATCAATCTTCAATTCCAGCACTCAGGAGGTGGATCACTGTGAGTTCCAGGAAAGTTGGGGGTTACAGGGAGACCCTGCCTCAAAAAGACCCCCAAAAGTAAAATAAACCTAAATAAAAAGAAGGAAATTGGCTTGCTTTTGACTCTGGTATATACATATTTTTGCAAGTGGATTGTGTCTGAGCTCAGTGTTCCCAGGTTCTTGCCCTCTTTTTCAGAGAATTTTGATAAAGGTGCAGAGACTACAAAGTAGCTCAAGACTTTTCCTCAAAAACTTAGCTCCAGTATAGATAGCAGATAATAGGTGTGTGATTACTGTGGTCAGTAAGAAATATGCTACCAAGAGTGACAGTGGGCCAGGGTCACATGAGTGAAATCACTCAAGAACCCAGATCATCCTTTGGGGCTTCCTTTCAGTAGATTCAAGTGAAGAATGATTTTGGTTGCCAAAGCACATACCACTGGCAGATCTCCGTTTTGATTGGCAACCTTGCATTTATGCAAACCTTTTCTCACTGTCTATGTCTCTAACCAAGATGCATCTAATTTTAACCATATACATGGCCAATTATGCATAGACCTAAGACAATAACTATTTAAGATTTAACCATTCACTTAGAAGACACAATTTGCCTTACTATGCATGCAGCTAAAACTAGTTCAGATCTGTGAGAAACATAAATGAAATTTCTTTCAAAGGCAGTATTACCTTAGTGTAAACTAAGAGGCTTCAACAGTTAAGTACATTCTGTACTTTCTCTTTTTTTCTATTTTTTAAATTTATTTATATATTTATTTATTTATTTATTTATTTATTTATTTATTTATTTATTTTGGTCTTTTCGAGACAGGGTCTCCCTGTAGCCCCAGCTGTCCTGGAACTCACTCTGTAGACTAGGCTGGCCTTGAACTCACGAAGATCCGCCTGCCTCTGTATCCCAAGTGCCAGGATTAAAGGCATGCACCACCACGCCTGGCTATTTATTTATTTATTTATTTATTTTTTTAATTTAATTTTTATTGATGGTTTGTGCATTTCGTACATCATTTTCCAATTCAGATCAGGCATATTTCCCTTTCCCTTCCCCCCCACCCCCACCCCATCCCAGATCATGTATTCTGCCATAACTGTCCTGCATCTTTCAGGTTTTTTTTTTTCATTTTTTAGCTATAAGTGATAATCCATGAGTATAAGCATCCTTCGTGCAAAACCAGTCTACAGATTGTTGTGCCCAAACCCCAACAGTCCCAACCATCCAGTGGGGGTTGACGGTTGTTTTGTTCAATCAAGTTGATCAAATGAGTTGTTCCAGACTACATCGCGGAGTGTCACACACCGTTCACACCAATCCAGCCTTTACATTCCCCCACCACGCCCCCTCTTTCCACAGAGGGTTCCCTAGGCCTAGAAAAGGGGCAAAGGTTTTATTTGTATGAATGCACTGGCTGCATGTAGCTTTTTTGGGAACCCGTGTTGTGCAAATGCCGCGGGGTAAAAGAGGGTGTCGGATTCCCCTGAACTGGAGTTTCGTCTGGAATTGGGAGTTACAGACAGTTTCTCAGCCACCATTGGTGCGGGGGATCGAACCCGGGGTCCCTCTGCAAGGAGCCAATGTCTATCTAGCCACCCTTTTTTTCCCCTATTTTTAACATAATGTTATTGAAGTTTTGTACAATTAATACAACATTTCTCAAGTCCAATTTTAGACTCAATCCCCTTTCCGTGTCCCCCAACCACACCTGAGTTCATACATTTTCTACATATCTTAAAACAAACAATCTTTTTTTTTTCAGTCTTTTTAAAGTTTTTTGTTTTTTTTTTTTTTTTTTTTCAATGCAGAAGTTTAGAAGTTTACTGTTTCAGTTTTTTGACCCAGTCATTTTGTTGTTGTTTCCTCCAAATTATATTGCTCCAAAATATGTTATGGGTATGCTCTTCAGGACAGTACACAAGAATTTTGAGCTGGAAGTAAACTGCATAATTAATTCCAAACGTAGGAATTCACATTTTCACATCCCCTTAATTTTTATATTACTTAAAGTAAGAGCACAAAACCCCTCCCCAGATACAACAATTGACAAAAGTCTGAAAATAAGTGGTAGTTTTAGATTTGTGAGCCCTTAAGTTGATATTCACATTAACAATGGCACGTATAATGCTTTCAGGGAATATAGATTATATATTATTCCCTGAAGCACGGTTTTGTATATATGATAATAATAGTTATATATATATACAGGTAGATTATATATATATATATATATAGATATTATACATTACACCAACTATATATATCATTCGGTCCTTCATAGTGTTCCTGAACACGCCATGTGGCCTCATGTGTCGCTTAACTCATATCTGACTACTATACATACCTTCTATTGTCATTTTTGCTTGTTGCCTGTCACTCCCTGTCGTGTTTGGTGCAATTAGCATCCTTAAATGAGGGATACCATTCAAAATTGTTTTTTTTCTGTGGACTGTCATTACTTTCACTTAGCATAATTAGTCTTTTAGTTCCATCCATTTACCTGCAAAGATTCATGATCGCATGTCCTAGAACCACTGCATAGAATCCAACTGGTAGGATGTACCAATTTCGCTCTAGCCACTCATTGGTGATGGGCACTTTGAGTAAGGTTTCACAGCTCTTTGCTATTGTGAAGAGAGCGCAGAAACATAGACTTTGCATATCTTTGTAATAGGATGAGTCTTCGTGGTATATATAACCCAGGAGTGTTTGACTGGGTCCAGTGGTATGTTGCTTCATTTTGAGTCTTTTACGGGATCTCCACACTGCTTCCATTAAGTGCTTAAGAGTTTAAAAAATTCCCACCAGCAGTGGATTGAGTGATCCCCTTGTCCCCACAACCTCTTTAGAGACATTTGGTATCATTTGTTTTTCTTGATCCTGACAGTTCCTTATTGGAAGTGAGATGATATCCTTAAAGTGGTTTGAATTTGCATTTCTTAATGTTTAGCCATATGTGGAAAACTTTGAAGATGATTTCTACTATGGCATCGTCTTATTTTCCTTACCTGTGAAGTCTCTGTTCCATACCCACTTACTCCATCTCTGTAAGTGGTAAATTTTTTTTTTTTTTTTTTTTTTTTTTGCGTAGTTGTTATATTTTTTGAGTGTTAATGCTCGGTCGATTCATCAGTGTGCACGGTTTCCTCCCTCTACTCTGTGAGTTCTCTCCTTCCCTGAGTATTTCTTTTGTTGGACAGCAGTTTTTCGTTTAATGAGACCGCACTGTGAATTTGATTTCCGTTTTACTTTCCTACCGTTGTGTGTGGATTTAGAAAGTCTGTCCTACCACCTATGTCTTTGTACGGTTGCTGCCCTTCTTCTCTCACCCTTCAGGTTTGGGGTTTTACCTGAGGTCCTCTGAGCTCCATTTGGAAGTTTGATTTTGTACATACAGGTGAGAGGTAAGGGTTTAAATTTTATTCTTTTTTTTTTTTGTTTTTTGTTTTTTTTGTTTTTTTTTTTTGTTTTTTTTTTTTTTTGTTTTTTTTTTTTTGTCTTTTTGAGACAAGGTCTCCCTGGAGCCTCAGGCTGTCCTGGAACTCACTCTGTAGACCAGGCTGGCCTTGAACTCACAAAGATCTGCCTGCATCTGCCTCCCGAGTGCTAGGATTAAAGGCGTGTGCCACCACGCCCGGCTTTTTTATTTTTTTATTTATTTATTTTTTTTAATTTTATTCTTCTACAAATGGTGATCCAGTTTTACCAGCAGCATTTGCTGAAGATGCTGTCCTTCCTCCATTGAGCTTTTTTGGCTTCTTTGTCAAATATAAGGTGGCTGAAATTGTATGTGCTCAAGTTTGGGTCTTCAATTTTGTTCCATTGGTATATGGGTTTGTTTTTGTGCCAGTACCTGGCTGTTTTTATGACTATAGCCCTGCAGTATAGTTTGAAGTCTGGTTTAGAGATTCCCCCCTGTATTGGTCTTTTGGCTCAGGGTCATTTTAGCTATTCAGGGTCTTTTTGGTTTTTCATATAAATTTAAGGATTTTTTTTCCAAGTATGTGAAGAAACTCTTGGAGATTTTAATTGGGATTGCATTGGCTCCATATATATTAATTTGGATAGAATGAATGGACATTATTACTATATTAATTTTCCAATCCATGATCATGGGTGGTCTTTCCATCTTCTGATGTCTTCTTCAATCTCCTTCTTCAGGGGTTTAAATTTTTTGTTGTAGTGATCATTGATGTCTTTGGTTAAGTTTGCTCCTAGGTGTTTTATTTTTTTGTGGCTACTGTGAGTGGGAATGTCTTCTTGCATTCCTTCTCCAGTTGCTTGTTGTTGGTGTAAAGAAAGGCTACTGATTTTTTCTAGGTTAATTTTGTATCTCACCACTTTATTGAAACTCTTAGTCATTTCTAGGAGTTTTCTGGTAGAGGTTTTAGCATCCCTTAGGTAAACTATCATATCATCGGCAAAAAAGGATAGTTTGGCTTCTGCTTTTCCAATTAGTACTCCTTTATTGACCCTTTCTTGCCTTATTGCCTTAGTAAGTGTTTCAAGCACTATATTGAAGAGGAGTGGTGATAGGGGACAGTCTTGTTGTGTTCCTGCCTTTAAGGGGAATGCTTCTAACTTATCTCCATTTAGGATGATGTTGGCTGTGGGTTTGTTGTATATGGCTTTGATTATGTTGTGGAATGTTCCCTCCAGTTCAATTCCCTCTAGGACTTTAAGCATGATGGGATGCTGGATCTTGTCAAGGCTTTTTCTGTGTCAATTGAGATGATCATGTGGTTTTTATCTTTCAGTCCATTTATGTGTTTTATGATATTTATTGATTTATGTATGTTGAAACATCCCTGCATCTCTGGTATGAATCCAACTTGGTCATGATGGATGATATTTTTGATGTGGGTCTGTATGCGATGTGCAAGTATTTTGTTGAGAATTTTTGCATCTATGTTCAGTAATGGGATGGGTCTATAGTTTTCTTTTTTGGTTGTATCTTTGCCTGGTTTTGGTATTAGAATGATGCTGGCTTTATAAATTTGGGAGATTTCCCTCTGCTTGTATCCTTTAAAACAGTTTTAGTAACAATGGATGTAAGTTCTCCTTAAACGTTTTATAGAATGCTGCCGTGAAACAATCTGGGGCTGGGCTTTTTCTGGTTGGGAGGTTTTCTATTACATTTTCAGTTTCCTCATATATTATGGGTCTGTTTAAGCTGTCAATCTCTTCTTGGTTAAGCTTTTGTGAATTTCAGGATTCCAAATATTCATCCATTTCTCTTAGGTTTTCAAATTTAGTTGAGTATAAGTTTTTGAAGTATTCTCATATGATTATGTGGATCTTTGTCTGCTGTGATGTTTCTCTTTTCATCATGAATACTATTGATTTGGAGTTGCTCTTTCTTTCTTTTGGTTAATTGCACTAGAGATCTATCTATCTTGTTTAACCTTTCAAAGAACCAGCTTTTGGATTCATTGATTCTTTGTATTGTTTTCTTTGTTTCCATTTCATTGATTTCTGTGATTTCTTCCTATCTGTTTAGTTTAGGGTTCATTTGTTGTTGTGTCTCAAGTGTTTTTATCTGCAGTGTTAGTTCGTTTATTTTTCTTTGTGGGAATGAAACTTTGTGTGTGGCTTGAAGTGAGAACTTGTAAGACCTGTCCCAGAAGATCTCCACTTATCTGATATCTCTGTGGGCTTTCAGAGTTATCTGTAGCAGGTAGATTTGGGATATTACAATGATTCTTGCTTTGCCCTATCTCTGCAAAGTTCCAGGCCCCTTCCCTTGAGGCGTTGAGCAAAATGTCACACCTCTAGTTACCTGTTGCACAAACCAGAGCTCTGCAGTCCCCCCGATTAGAACCAAGGTGGCTCACCCCTCCCTTCTGTCTGCCCCCTACTTCCTTGCACAGAGCACAGTAGCCTCCAATATATATACCTCACTGACAGAAAATAAACGGAGTTCCTATTCTCCCCGGCTCTCTGCATGTGAGTTCGTTCATTTCCATGGGTGATCTCCTGCGGTTTTCCCTTCCCCCTTCTTGCGGGAGCAAAGCCTAGAGACTGTCGGCCTGCAGGCAGGAGACAAGTCCTGGAGCTGAGCCAAGAAGGGAAGGACAGTGTGTGGAATGAGGTCACATGTGATTCAAAGACATTGAACAATGCCATGTCTTCTTTCAGCTTTTTTAACATAGGCACTTAGGGATATAAACTTCCCTCTTACGACTGCTTTTAAAGTATCCCATAGGTTTTGCTGTCTTGTATTGTCTTCTTCATTTAGTTCCAGGAATGTTTTTATTTCTTTATTTCTTCCTTGACCCATTCATTATTCAGGAGTGTGTTGTTTAGTCTCCATATGTACTGGTAGATAGTAGGGCTTATTCTGGTGTTGATACTGAGCTTTATTGCACCGTGATCTGAGAGAATGCATGAAATTATTTCAAGCCTTTTGTATTTGTAGAGGTTTTTTCTGTGTCCCAGTATGTGGTCGATTTTGGAGAATGTTGCATGGGGTGCTGAGTGGCAAATATATTCTCTGGTGTTTGGGTTGAATATTTGGTAGATATCTGTGAAGTCTATTTTGTATTGTATTGTTCAGTTCAGATCTCTCTCTGTTTATTCTTTGACCAGTTGACCTATATAATTGGCTCAGTGAGGTATTGAAATCCCCCACTATTAGTGTGTTGGGATTAATCTACACCTTGAGATCTTGTAGAATTGTGTTTATAAAGTTTGGTGCACCAGAGTTTGGTGTGTATATATTCATGATTGTGAAATCATTATGGTTAATTTTTTCTTTAATAATTATGTAGTAGCCCTCATTGTCTCTTCTGATTAGTTTTACTTTGAAGTCTATTTTGTCTAATATTAGAATAGCAACTCCTGCTTGCTTTTTGATACTATTTTCTTGGAATAATTTTTCCATCATTTCACCCTAAGTTGGTGTCTATCCTTGAGGTTGAGATAGGTTTCTTGTACACAACATATAGTTGGGTTCTGTTTCCTAATCCATTCTCCCAGTCTATATCTTTTTTTTAAACATTTTATTTATTGATGCTTTGTGCATTTCATACATCATTTTCCAATTCAGTTCAGGCATATTTCCCTTTCCCTTCCTCCCCACCCCCACCCCAACCCAGATCATGCATTCTGCCATAACTGTCCTGCATATTTCTCTGTTTTTTTTTTTTCATTTTTCAGCTATAAGTGATAATCCATGAGTACAAGCATCCTTCATGTAAAACCAATTTGCAGGCTGTTGTGCCCAAACCCCCACAGCCCCNAAGGAGGGGTCGCTCCATCTGTGACTCCATCTGTCTTTCAGAAATAATGTCTCTGGTGGCCAGGGCCAGTGCATTCCGAATAAAGTCCATTCATGCCACAGTATTGAAATGGTTAAATTCCAGAAGCTAGAGTGCCAAAGTCTCCTCAAGTCCATCCTTTGCTGTGGAGTTCCATCTATGCATATTAACTCCCTTCCCACTCATGCCATAGATATTCAATATGAAATTCATTCATTTCTCAATTTTCTAAATCAATGAGTTGAATAAATATTCTGAAAGTTTAATGTGGTAACCTACAATTGCAATGATGCAATTCGCCATGATATTAATAATTTCTGCTCCTCAACTTTGGTTGATACTTCTGCCAGTCTAGATTTCTCACCTGGTGAAGAAACCAAGAACTTTAACTACCAAGAATTCAAGTGCACAGTCCTCCCCTTCCATTAATTTCTACAAAGCGCATTTACAGCTTGTTATAGGATACAGAGCATCAAGTTTGTAGTCCTAATCATCGCGAGTTGAGTTTAGAACAATCCTCTGTGCCTCATTTATATAACAGCAGCTCTGTCTCATCTTGACAGTTTGAATGGTGGCCAACTGACATGAGAAGTCCACAGTGTCATCTTACTGCATATGCTTGCAGAAACACAGCAGACTCTAGGCCAACAGCTGCAGCGATGGGCCACCACCTGGATCTAGTTTATGGTTGCTAGGGCCACTCCTCCTGGTGACCTTGGAACATATTTTTGTCTTTAGCCCAAATTATCCATCTTAAAGAACAGTATCCATTACCATATCAAAAGGTAAGAAAGACCATGAGAATATTATACTACTACAGCAGAGGAGTATTTTATTACTGGCACTTAGAAGGCTGGCGGGAATGGTGTGAGGATAAATAGGATGAGAACACACACAAGAGATGTAATTAGTTGTTTGAAAGGGTTCGAGAGATAGTGCAACACTTTGGTATCCATAATCACTGCCACTCCTTGCTGTGTCAATAATAAACCTCATTCCACTAATATCAACTTTCAAGTGGCTTTTTAGCTGTACCTGTAAGAGGCTGAACCAGAATTACAGTGATCCAGTAACTCTAAGACAGGACTATGCTGTAAAACTTGTGAATTTTGTGTGTTAATGAGCCAACAAGTTCTGCTTTTTCTTTGGTCACAAAAAATAAATCCTTTGGTCTGAAATCGCATCACACGTTAAATCAAGAGCAATCAGTCAAACACTGTGGGCTTTAGAAGGCACAGCAAGTGTATCCATACTCCAAACACAAACACCTATAAACAACGAATGGCCAATGAAGGGCCACAGTGTGGTCAGTCCCCTGCATGTGATTAGTCACTCCACAGGGTGCAGTCATGTGGAAGGACAGGTTGGGCAGTGACCACATCAGCAGTGCTGCTGTTCCTCCCCTTGACACCATGCCCAAATATGCTTGCAAGGGAATTCTGCATTCTGCTTCCTTTTCACCGCCATCTACCTTTTTGTCCACGTCTCCAGAGGCAATCTCCTCCATGGATTAGGAGATTCTCATGTCCTTGCCAGATTATTAAAAACAGAGCTGAGACAATGGTGGCATTTACCATACTCTTCCTCTTAGGGACTAAATCCCTAATAATCAAATCTTAGCCATTCTATTAAAAGCCTATGCCACAGCCACGAGTGCCCAATTCACTCAGTTCTTGGTGGGCATTGGAATAGTGGCAGGTATAGCAGCCAGAATTGCAGGAACAGCCTGCTCATCTGTCAGCCACCATCAACTAACCTGTTCACTCACTCATGGCACGAGCAAGATAACTCCAGCCACCCTGAGCCTCCAGGGTCAATTAGACTTGCTGGCAGCCATAGTTTTACAAAACAATTGCATTGGACCTATTAACTGCAGGAAAGGAGGACTCTGTCTCTTTGCAAGTGAAGAATGCTAGTTTTATGAAAACCAGTCAGGAGCCAGAGAAATGGCTCAGTAATTAAGAGAGCAAACGATAACAAAAAGGCAAGAGTGAACAGATTCCTGGAGTTACCGGATGATGTTTGGAGCTGAGCATCCTGGTTCGCTCCCTCTGGTCCTCTCCTGCTTTTCATAGCACTTCTGACTGGTACTTGCATTGTATAAAAACCAACCCACCTTTCTTTCATCTGCGTAGCATGCTTATCACCCTCAATGCTAGGCGCTGGAGAGATGGCTTCAGCAGTTAAGAGAGCACTGACTGCTGTTGCAAAGTGTCCTTAACTCCAGTTCCAGGGTATCTGTCCCTCTCTTCTGGCTTCTACCAGGAATGTAGGGCACATGAGTGTGCTTAAATATATGCAAGCAAAATACCCCATTACACATAAAAGAAAAATGAAAATAATTTAAAAATTAATACTAAAATGTTCCTCTATCATCCCTATTGATTAGGATATTCTCTTTAGGTCCTTTTGTATATCTGCGCATCCAAAGGGGAGAAATGGTGTATGAGCCCCCCAAAAATGTAAACAAACTAACCTCTGACGCTTGCTAATGCCTGCGCTCTCCTATCCATGTCTGGAGAAGGTCAATCTTTCCCTTCTTTCCGATAAATATTAAAAATAGGATAATTATAAAACATGTTTCTACTCCAAGGCTATATCAACCACCACCTGGTAGAGTGAGAGAGAGAGAGAAAAAAAAAAAAAAAAAGAAAGAGAGGGGGAGGAGAGGGAGTGAGGGAGAGAAAGAGAGATGAGTCCGGAGTCGAGTGGTTGAGAGTAGAGCGAGAAGTGAGGGAGGGAGAGAGATGAGAGAGGCGCGAGTGAGAGAGAAGTTGTTTTGCCTGTCTTACTGCAAGTGCAGCTTCTGTGTGGCTGCCACTGTTTTTTTCATCCTTCAAAGACATGAGGACACAGCTTTTCAACCTTCTAATATGGACTGAAGATTCATGCTTCTCCAAGAATCCTCCAAAACTTCCGTGGCCAGATGGGACTGCTGAGACATCCAGCTGTGGTCTGAGCTACTACTAGGGTTTCAGCCTCTTTAGAGTATTGATTACCATTGTTAGACTACCCAGGCTGTATCATGGGAGACGGAGTCCAGGCGGATCAATGAGACATGGTGGTCACTTAACACACCTCATTTGTGTGACCATGGGAAGGGAAAAAACCCAATGTGGCGGGAACTTGATAGTGTTTGGGTTGCCAAGAGGACTTTTTGGGGTCGGTCTTTTTTTGGTCTTTTCGATTACGGGTCTCCCTGTTAGCCCCCAGCTGTCCTGAGACTCATTTCTGAGACCAGCCTGGCTTGAACTCCACCAAGCTCCATTGGCTTCTGCCCCCAAGTGCCGGATTACAAGGCGTTGCACCACCACGCCCGGACTCATAAGGAGGAAGGCGGAACTTTTACACATGACATTTTTTCTGTTCTTGTTTCTCTTCAATTGCTGTTGTGACAAAACACTCTGACCAACACCCAATTGGGGCGGGAAAGTGTTTACCCCGCTCACATCTCCTGGGTCGTCGTTCATCACTCAGGGAGACCAAGGCCGGAACTCAGGGCAGGAACCTGGAGGCGGAGCTGAGCACAGGCCATGCGGATGCTGTGCATGGTTTGCTCCCCTGGCCCATGCCCAGCCTGCCCTCTTATAGGTTACACAACAACCTGCCCAGGGGTGTGACCACCCATTAGTGGGCTTGGCCCTCCCACTTTGCTCGACAATCAAGAAAATACTCAACATATGTGGTCACGGGCCAGTCCTATGGAGCCAATTCTCCAAACTGAGCCCCTCAATCCAGGTGTGTCAAGTGGACAACTAAGCACCAGCACAACATCTTTTAACCTAATAAAAATTAAAAAAGAAATCATAAGCTTGAAGATGCTAAAAGATATAAGTGGCATGCATATTTTGGAGTGAGTGATTGCAGACTGGAAGGGAACAAACACAACAAACACAAAAGACTGGGTCAAAGAAACTGACTGAACATGGTGAACTCTGCTCAAAACAGTAAACTTCTGCATTGAAAATTTTTCAAGAGATGAGAAAAAAGATGAAAAGCATATTTGGCAGAATGCTTGATTTCTTGGTGGGTGGGGGTGGGGCAGGAATGGGGAATGGGGCCCCGAGACTGGATTGGAAATTTGTATGAAATGCACAAAGCTTCAATAAATAAAATTGGCTTTGAAGAAAACAAAAACACCAAACTGTCTACCCACCATAGTTTTAAGGCCAATTTGACCACAATGTTCATGTCTAATTTCCTATCTAAAAAAATTTCCATTTCATCCTTCTCCTAGAGATAGCATTAACCAATTATATGCTGTTTAATAGCAACATGGTGATGCTTATTGTATATTACAATAAAATGACATGCAAGACCCCAGCTGGGGGCCCAGCCATCTTCAGGGTAGAGGAACTCTAGTAGGGACCTCGGCTATAGTTAATCAATGTTTGTTTTCTTGTGAACTCAAAGATCTCTGTCCTTTGGCCAAATCTCCCAATGTCTCTACCAAGTCCTACTCTATACACTGCCATCACCATAATGTAAGCAACTTAACTAGTCCAGGATTCTTCTGCTGCATATAAGCCAGATCTTGTTCCTCTGGTAGTGATTAACACATCATTCCTTTTTTATGAAGAAGGAACAGCACTTCACCATGAGGCCTCATTATGACTTGATGCAAATATTAGCTCAGAAATCAGAACATGAGGCAAATATTGAAGAGGAAAATCATGTTATGTTGAAAGACATTTGAGACAGCATTGTCCCTAGACAAAAATAGATGGTCTCTGAAAGACTGATGGTCTCTGAAGTATTGAATTAAATTTCTTGATTAGACCTATCCATGCGCTCTGATTTTAGATCTCAGTATCTCACATCTTCCCTATGGAGGGGACCTTGTTTGTAAATGGCCATCTTCTCCTTAGATCCTCACATGAAGGAGAAAGTTCAAAGCTGCCTTAGAAAGACACTAATTGCATTGTGAGGGCACTGTTGTCATGATCTGATTATGTTTCAGATGTTTCATCTCTAAATATCATCGCATTGGGGTAGAATGTTGGCATACGAACTTAGGAGAAGAAAGGAGACAACTGTTCATTGCTGTCGGGATCCTCAGGAAATAGACCACAAGGTGGGGATCAGCATGTTGAAGGGGGTATTAGGGAGTGCCCTAATGCATGATCTCATGGAAGAGAAGCCAGCAGAGCCAGGCAGAGGGAGGCATGGCTACAGGGCCTCCTGGAAATTCCATCATAGCTATTCCAAACTGGACTGAGAGTGAAAACTTCTCTATTTTCAATTCAGTCAGCCATTGGCCACAAGCTGTCCTAAGACAGGTGAATGTTCTCTGAGAGATGCTTTTTCCAGCTGAGGTAATCCCAGAAGGGGGTTATTAGCTGGCAGCTCTCACTGGCAGCAATCCCTACAGTTGTGAAGATAAGTCTTTCATCTCTAAAGAGAAATCCCACTGAGACCTTTCAGCCTCTGACACTGAAAGAAAGGTAACCCTGATTACAAGCTTAATAAATTTACCACAGTGACTGGAGCTTAACTCTGGGAAATGATGTAAAAGCTCTGCCTAAAAATTACCTCTCCCTCAGGACAGAGCTATGGTGTTTGCACAGAATCTCCCACTCCTTCTGCTGTTTCTTAACTCCATCCATGTTTTCCTTTGCTGTGCAGGTATTTTTCCTTGTTAGTCTGGTGCAATATTGTTTGTGTTCTGGTTGTTCTTTTAGTATTAAATCTAAAACCTCTCCTGTCAAGATCAATGTCATCTAGTTTTTCTCCTGTGACATCTTCTAGTAAGTATACTTAGAGTTTTGAGTCTTCTGCTTAAGTCTTGAGTCCATTTTGAGTTAACTTTATTTTAATATGGGGTGAGAAAAAGACTGATTTCATTCTTTTACACCTGCATATCTACTGTTAATAACATTATTTTTCAAAAATAATGGTCTTTCCCATGTTGTACATTCTGGGCCTTTTGCCAAATTCTTTGATGTGGTTGCCTGTGTATATTTATTTTCCAGACTCCCTTTTGTCTGTTCCATTGGCTCATGTGCCTGTTGTTATGCCACTTTGGACTCCTACACTACTGTAGGATATTTTGACATCAGATAATGATGACTTTATTTTTCTTCTCAAATTCACTGAAGGTGTTTGAGGTTCTTTTGGTGTCCTGAATTTTCACATTGGTTTTCCACTTCTGTGAAAACTGACATTGGAATCTTGGTAACAATTACCTTGACTCTGTAGTGCACTTTCAATAATATGCACATTTTAATGATATTAATCCTTCCCTCCATGAAATAAGAAATTTTTATATATTTATGCCTTCTTCAATTTGATATACAGTAGTGTATACAACCACTATCAGTTTCTATGTGATTTTGCATCCTGAGAGATTTTTACTGAATTACTTATTTGTTCTAATGGTGGTTTTATAACGTTGTCTTGATGTTTTGTGTATTTGAAAGGATCAAGTCTGAAAAAAGAAAAAAAATTAATGTCTTCTGTATGAATCCTTTCCTTTTCTTTCTCTTTACCGGATTGTCCTGGATAGAATTTTCAGAACTATATACAGTAAAACTTGTAGGAGTAGGCATTGTTCTCTCATTCCTGATCTTAGAGGAAACACATTTCACAATTAAGTTCTGTATCAGCCGTGCACTTCTCATGCATGGCTTTCATTGGGTTGAGATCAATTCCTTCTAGAATAATTTTTGAAGGTTGCTTAAAATCATAAAAGGAGGTTAAATGTCCTCAAACACTTTGTCTATATCTATTAAAATGACCATGTAATCTTATTCTCTATTTTGCTAATATGTTGTATCATCTTAATAGATTTTTCACATGTTGAAGTATGTTTGCATGCCCAAAATAAATTCTATTTGCTCATAGTAATGACAAAGAGTTATAAGAAGCATGTAAGAGAGGGTGGCTGGAGAGAGGCCTAGTGGTTTAGCGCGCCAACCCGCTCTTGCAGGGGACCGGGTTCAATCCCCAGCCACCCACATGGCGGCTGAAGAACCGTTCTGAAAAACTCCAATTCCAGGAGGGAAACTCCGTCCAGGGGAATCTGACCCCCTTTCCTGACCTCCTGTGGAATTGCATGACCCCCGGGTACACAGACTTGCCTGCAGACAGTACATTCGTACACCTCAGAAATAAATAAAAAAATAAAACAAATATCTAAAATAAAGCAGTATGTACGACTCCAAAAGATAATTTTAATAAAAATGGATTTCTACATAATGATAAAAATGATTGGATGTTTTTCTCACGTCAAAAATAAGACCAAAAAGCGCCTAAAATAAATCATAAAAGATTTGAATAAGATATGTATTTATATATGGCATATAAAAATGAAACTTAGAGATAACCTATATATGTAATAATTTAAAATTTTCTAAAGTCCAAAGTATTGATACAAACCAGTACTTAAATCAATAGCATTTTCATAAGTTATTAATCTATGCTTGGTAACAGTTATTACATATGTATATTATATTCCTAATCACGTTATTATTTAAAAGTCTTTGTCTATGAGCGTTTTCTAAATCTTCCTCAGTAGTTACAAGTACAAACTGGTATAACGGCTCATCTGGGTGTTCAATAGTCATACCTGGAGGCCTATACTACTCCTGGTCCACAGGATTAAAAGAAAAAGTACTTTTCCCCTTGTCCTCCAGTGTACTGTGAGATGCCCACAAAATGCCCTTTAACCCTGGTGATCCACTTCTCTTCTTGTTCAAGGAGGCCATGGAGACTCCACTGGGAGGACTCCACTGGGAGGACTCCACAAAGAGGAGGATTAACACAAAGGAATAAAGTTACTCCAGTCTTCCAAGCAAAATCAGAGTCAAGCAAGGCCTCAGACTTGTCTTCATAAAGATAGAATGACTGAAAAGAAGGCAATGGAGCCAGAGACTCTTTCCAAGGCCAAGTGTTTTCCTGAGGACTAGCTCCTCAACTAGCCTTGGTAGTTAAAGGAAATAATGATCAGTTTGGCCACTCTTCAAGGTCTTAAACACCCTAACAGGAACAGTATACCCAAGGAAAAGACGCATGCTTAATATTTTTTCCTTAACAGTTCAAAGAACTACACTTAAACTTAAATATATGAGATGGTATCTAGACTATTTCTCTCTAATTTATTTTTATCTTGATAAGAAAATCTTAGATATTGCACATCAGACCTCTCAATTAAAAATGTACAACCCACATGGCGTCTGAGAACGTCTGAAACTCCAATCCAGGGGAGGAGGAACTACAAGTTCCAGGGGAATCCGAGGCCCGCTTCTGCCCTCCGCTGCATTGCACCGACACGGGTGCAAGGCCTATGCAGGACAGTACATTCATACATATATCAGATTAAATAAATAAAACTTAATAAGAAAAAATTTACCACCTGAATTCCAGACCGAGAGACAGGACCATTATTAACTTAATCTGAAAGTCAGATGATTGTCAAACTTCTTCTCTCTCCATATCTAGAAGCAATCTGGGAGGGTCCTCATACTAAACTTCTAGCCACTCCAATAGCTACCAAAGTGTGTGAAATCATGTCAAGTTACAAATTCTTGACTCTAGCCTTAAATTAAAATTTCAAAGGAGAAAATTTAAGGAGGTGCCCAAAGTGACAAATGCTCCGGGGATCCCATTCGGAAAAACTCTAATGGACTTTGATTTAGATGTTTCTAAAGGATATCCTCTGTACTGACTTCTCCAGGTTCCCTACTTAAGGTTTTTAACATGCTTATAACTCTTGCCTTAACTTTTCCCTCACATCTCAGTCTAGGCACCAGTCAAGGACTTCCTTTCTTTTCTAAACCTCACTGTTACACAAATGAACTATCAATGCAGACTCTTAAATAGGCCCACTGGAAGAACGACTCAACTGCCACATCCAATGACCCTACCCAGCAAGAACTCAGAGACAGTCATAGCCCAAATTTCCTTAATAGCAGTTGTGATTATTACTTCGTAGGAGGAGGGATAACAAGGATAATAATTATCGCCTCGGTCCACTAGGAGCATAGATAATGGCCTTATGATGTCAGGCCAGGGGACCCTCCACAAAATAGCACTACTAAATTCTAAAAATGCCTCTTTGACTTCAGAACCATAAGAGAAACTCTCATTTCGTAGGTAGGGAATGGGGCACAAGCCTTTAATCCTAGCACCTTGGGACCACTTCGGAAAGAGTAGCAGGCGGATTTTTTTTTCTTTGTGAGTTTCAACGGCCACGCCTGGGTCTCACAAAGGGAGTTCCCCGACAGCTATGCGACAGGGAAACCGGACTCAAATAGACCAAAACATAAATAAGTTTTATATAAATATACATAAATAAATTAGGCATTTCTTTCTTTTTTATACCTTATGGAACGGATAAAAAAGAGTACCCAGTGTGAAATTTAAATCTAGTGGGGGCGGCTTAGCTGCACAGTTTGTAAAACCCACATGATAATTTAATAGGGGCAGGGGGATAGGATAAATGGATTCCTTGCAGTAAGAATATTAAGTTGTTTTTGTTTTTGTGGTGGCACACGCCTTTACCTCCTAGCACTTGGGAGGCAGAGACAGGCGGAATCCTTCGTGAGTTCAACGGACAGCCTGGTCTATGTGGTTCCAGGACAGCTGGGGCTCAAGGAGGGACCCTGTTCTCGAAAAGACCAAAAAAAAGAACCTTTGACAAAATTTAGGGGCTTTGGACTCCAGCACATACCCAGAGCCACAAAGGTGAGTGGAGAGGGTGAGGGTGAGACAAGGTACAATTGACATGGTAAGAAACAAACAGCATTAATGTAGATATAAGCCCTATAACAAGGGTACTGGGATGAAAGTCAAGCACGTAGTTAGTTTTAAAAATCTTTTGGAGTGAGGAGGATTTCCTCCTTTATTATTTATGGTTAGGTCTGGATCTTCCCAGACTTCCCCCAAGGGACAAGAGACCCAGTCCACCAGAGGCTGTCATCTTTTGACCACCTTCCTCTGTACCTGAGGCTCCACTCTCCACCCCATTCGGCTACAAGTGGTTGAGGTGGGCTCCCGTTCTCTCTCCCTCTCCCTCTTTCCCTCTCCCTCTCCCTCTCCCTTCTCCCTCTCCCTCTCCCTTCTCCCTTCTCCCTCTCCCTCTCCTCCTTTTCTCTCTCGTCTCCCCTCCAATTCTTCCTTCATTTTTTTAGCCTCCCATTCCACTTTCCCATTTTGGACCCCAGAAATCCAGTGTATTAGGGGTCCTCGGATTTTTCTATCCAGATTGCTGTCCACTGGGATGCGTGGGGCAAAATCTGGACCCATTTTCCAGTCCCCCTTCTGACTTTCAGGACTCTGATCTACTCAGGGCTGTGTTGAACCCATTTCCGAGTCTCCCCCACGGTTGGTCACGTTAGGCCTGGGGTTACTCTGGGACCCGCACCCCTCCCCAGAGGGTTGCTTTGAAGGTAAAAACTTTACCTCTGATTTCTTCCTTATTTTCTTAGCCTTCCCATTAAAGGACTCAGTTCCTCCACTCTGTTCTGCTTTCTTTGAGGCTAAAAAGCTTTGCTTTCTTCCTACAACTCTGTCTTCTCTCCCCATCCTGCCACACAGCCACCCTGCCATGCAGTTTCCCTCCCCCCACATATTGCCATGCCATGCCACTCTCTGCCGCCACTACCATGGGCTTTTTTTAAAACAGACCCGGAGCAGCAGCCACACCCATTCCTGAGCCGCCATCTTGAAGCTGCCCCATTTCTGCTGAGCCAAAACAACTTCTCTGTCTCGACCACATGGCAGGAAGTTTGAATTTACATCGGAGCTTATAACAACAAATGCCACGCTCTAATTCTTTTACAATTTATTTAATGGCATGTCCTGATCCTTTCACAATTTTGGTTTTTGTGTTTTTGTATTGGTACTTATACAAAGTCTCTTTGGATGCATTAGTACATTTTTTATACAGAGTAAACCAAGGTTTGTTTTTTACATTTTAATTCCATTTCAGAATACAATCAATTTTCATGTTTTACTTTTCTACGGATAGTTAATTTTTACAGGCTTTTGTTTGAGATTTTTACATTCATTTTGGTCTTTTTAACAAAACACTGTATTCTTTTTGTTTTTTATAGTTGTTACAAGACTTTTACTAGATTAAAAGGTGTGCCACACCCAAAACCCTGTCTCAACTGCATCCAGCTTTTGCCTCAGTCAGTAAACTTTCACTTGGCTGGGATCTTTTGGTTTTTCCACTAATTACATTTATTTTCATTAAATTAGCGGGTAATATATGGAAGCTACCAGATTTTCCTGCCTGCCCCACCCACTATTTCTTGCAGGCATACCTGAAACAGCCTGTGCTGCCAAAGTGCAGTATGGGCATAAGGCGTTTCCACCTAGGTAGCTGGTCTTAAACTCTACATGATATTTTGTATTGTAATTTGACAATTGCAATTAATGGTTCCACAGCCCTGGACAACGATGGACAATTTTAGATTAAAAAGGATTTTTCCATTGTCCAGCGTTAATGGATACAGTTAGATCATGTGTATGTCCAACCCGTCTGTGTGTTATAACCATTCTTCAGTGTCTGTTTTTTGTTGTTAATATATTTTCTTCGTGTGGTTTTTGTTCAAAAAGAAGTGGTCATTTTAAACTTCTTTTTTATATTTTAAAATTTTATTTATTTATTTATTTATTTTTATGTGTTGAATGTACTGTCTGCATGTGGTTTTGGTGCACATGTTGTTCATGGCCAATGAGGCAGCTGGGCAGAAGAGGTTGTCAGATTCCCCTGGACTGGAGTGAAAGACGGTCTCAGCCACCAGGTGGGTGCTGGAAGGAATCAACCTGGGTCCTCTGCAAGATAGTTTAGAGCGGTCGGACCTGTTCGGCTAGCGCGCCAGCCCCGCAAATGCGTTTATGCTCGGTTGTGTCACAAAAAACAAAAAATGGAAAGGTAATTTTACTTTTGGCATGGCTCTTACGTTTTTTTTTTCAACAAAAGGCTTGATTGAATGCGGGTGGTTTGCCTAGGTTTCTGGCCCGGCTTATTTGACGTTTTTATTTTTTCTTATCTGTCAAATTATTTTGTCCGCAGGCGTACAAATTAATACAAATTTTTTCTTTTCCATGTTTTTTCTCCTTGTTTCCATACATCTGAAGACCTGATTTTAACCCTTACGGGGCCAATAACCGATTTTTTTTTTTCTTTTTCTCTTATGATGTGTCACCATCCTTCTGACAGAGACCATTTTAAAAATCACTGGATTCACGGGCTGTAGACGATGGCCTAGCGGTTACGAGCATACCGACTGCTCTTTTGCAGAGGACCCGGGTTTGATCCCCAGCGACCACATGGCTGGTTGAGAACCATCTGTCACTCCAAATCCAGGAGGAACTCCAGTTCCAGGGGAATCTGAAAACCTCTTCTGGCCGCGCGGAATTGTACAGCACAGGTGCACACACTAACATGCAGACAGTACATCAAATAAATAAATATCAATAAATAAATAAATACATAAATAAAATATTTTAAAAAGTTTTAAAAAAACCATATCCCTGGATTCATTCATCCTCTGGTACTTAGACAGTAACACATGGCTTCCCCTGCACAATCTCTTCCCTTCAATGAAACATCCTAAGTACCTTTAATATTGTCAGTTCTTTAATTATTATCTATAATTCTGTTTTCCATCACTTGTTAAAAATACTTCAATAAGTTCATAGTTTTAGAACCAAAGATACAAGATGCCATCTCAGCCTTGGCAGTACAACTAATTAGACCTCCATGTTTTAAATAATATTTTATTTCTTTTTTGTATGTGTATGAATGTACTGTCCTGCATGCAAGTCTGTGCACCGTGTCTTGCCATGCTGCAGAGGTCAGAAGAGTGTGTCCATTCCCATGGGAACTGGAGTTCACTTGGAATTGGAGTTCAGACGGTTCTCAGCTTGCCATGTGGGTGCTGGGGATCGACAAACCGGGTCCTCTGCAAGACATGTTGGGTGCTCTTAACACTTAGGCCATCTCTCCAGCTCTTACATACATGTATTTCTATAAAGGTTCTTTTTTCAATGCATTTGACTGTTGAGTACAGCCACTAGGATAAAATCGTTTGAAGGAATGTGTTAGATACATGTGTGTAGTGTATGATATTGTTAAAACGCATATTGTTAAGATCTGTCTGTGTATGATTTCAATGCATGTGCCTCTGCTCCGTACAACCTTTATAAACTGTTATCACCAAATTTATTATTAGAACCTTTACTTATGAGTGTATGCATGAAGTGTTCACTTTTAAGAATTCTAAATGTAATTATGGCATATACAAGAATTTGTGTTCCACCTACCAGGTCTTATATAACTTGTTACAGTCTCAAGAGAAAAAGACATATAATTATTGAGTTGCCCATACATACTAAAAATGTCTTATATATCTCTGTTATACTTTGCACATGTTACTTTTTAATATTTTTAAGAGAATTAGGCTTTTTACTTCTGGTGAGCACATGGACAGTATGAATGTAATCAATTTGGTTGCAGAGGGAAACCGTCCACTAAGTCCTGGCCACTATTGATCTGGACCAAATCCACTGAGCAGAGCACCCCAAGCAGCCACAATGGGAAACTGGAAATTTGTTCCAGGCCGGTAGATTTAGGGGCATTGATTGTCTCTGGGCTTGCTAAGAAGGGTCTCAACTCTGAACTCTTTTGTAAGGGGTGGCTGTCTGGGTGGAGCCGCCTTCGCCTTTGCAGCCGTTGACCAGCGGGTCAGGTTTGGTGCCTCTATGGCTTTGTGCGTGTTGCTCTGAGGCACAAGCCAACTGGAAGTCACTCCAGGCAGATACAGGGGTGGGGGCTAAGTGAGGCATATCCCCCTTCCCCCAACTGGAATTGGTGAAAGAGTATCCACGTGGGACTTTTTTTGGAGAGAAACCTTCAGGAACAGGAAGAGAAGAGTGACTTAGGCTTCCAATATCAAATAAATAAACAAAACCTGATAGCCTTAAACCGAGACAAGTCAATACTCCTAAAACAAGGAGGAGGAAAGAAAAAAAAAACAAACAAGCATGGATAGGAGGACAGCAAAAACATTCTGCAACATAGTGAAAAGACATTTGTGATTGAATCACAAAAAGTAAACCAATGCCCCAGGGACATGACAAGGGACAACATGGGAAAGGCATAATTCCACACCTCAGGGCTTCTACCAAACTGTAGGAATAGCTACAATGGGATCCCTTGGAGGTGACCCAAGGAACAGATCTTAGAGGAATAAATTGCAGACCACGCAGAGAGAGAAAATTAAAGGAACAAATTTAAAGAAGATAGAGAACTCAAGAGAGAGAATGAAAAAAAACTCAAAAAGGATACTATGAGGGGATACAATGGGGAAACTCAGAAACGAAACTAAAGGAAGAGATTGACGAATTCCAGAAAGAATTAGAGGGAGGAAAAAAACAAACTCTGGAAAGGAAGTAGAAACAATGAAAAAAATAATAAAAAAAAAAAAAAAAAAAAAAAAAAAAAAAAAAAAAAGAAGAGATTGAGAAGCTCCAAAAAGGATGCCAAATGGACATACTAAAGAAAACACAGGATGAAACTAAAAAGTAATTAGAATATTCATCCAATCAAATATAGAAAGGAATAGGAAAAAAAAGCCTCAGAAGTAGAATGGAGGAAGCAAAACAAAGAATATCAGCTTCTGGAAGATAACACAGAGCAACTAAAAAGCTCACATAAGCATATGACAAATCTAAATGAATCTGAAAAATTAAAAATACACAAAAGTGGAACAACCAGGAAATATGGGACACTATGAAAAGATCAAACCTCCGCATCATAGGAATAGAGGAAGGAAGAGAATCTCAAGAGAATATATTTGATCAGATCTTCAATAGAATAATAGATGAAATTTTCCACAAAACTAAAATAGACAAACCAATACCAATACAAGAAGCACATGGACTCCAAATAGACAAGATCAGAAAGAAATACCCCACGCCATATCACAGTTAAAAATGCTAGATGCCTAAAACAAAGACAAAATTCTGAATCACTACAAAAGAAAAAAAAGTCACATACAAAAGGGGAACCACATCAGAATTACAACTGACTTCTCGCCTCAAACCATGAAACAAGAAAGAACATGGAGCAAAGCATTCCCAGTGTTAAAGGACTATGGATGCCAACCCAGAAACTTTTACCCAGGAAAAATGTTATTATAGTTGAAAGAGAGAGAAAATCTTCCATGACATAAACAAGCTGATAGAATACCTGTCTGGAAAACCAACTCATCATAAAATACTTGACGCAAATTCAAAGGGCAGAAGAGAGGAGGCCAACATCCTCAAACACTAGGAAATAAACTAATAAAAAACATAACCAAGGAGTAAAATCAGAGCTAGAAAATACAAATGATAATAAAGTGAAAGGAAGCAACACTCATTCTCAATTATAACCTTGAATATTAATGGGCTAAACTCCCCCAATCAAAAGGCATAGATGGAGATGGATTAGGAACAAAATCCATCTATCTGTGTCTACAAGAAAACCATCTCAATTTCAAGGAAACAACAATCGAAGCAAAAAAAAAAAAAAAAAAAAAAAAAAAAAAAAGTATTCAAGCAAATGGTACCACAAATAAAGTGGGTGTTGCTATTCTAATATCAGACAAAATAGACTCAAGCAAAAAGAAATCAAAAGAGACAAAGAAGGCAATCACATCTCTACTAAAGGAACAATTGACGTGAAGATTTCACAATCATGAATATATTACACACCAAACGCCGGTGCACCAAATTTTATAAAGACAATTCTTCAGGAATCACAAGGCACAGATTAACCCCAGCACACTAATAGTAGGGACTTCAATACCTCATTAAGTACCTTAGACAGATCAACAGGAAAAGGAGAAAAGAAACAGGAGACATTGAACTAAATGACACACTACACCAAATGGGACCTCACCGACATCTACCAATATTTCACCCCAAAACACCAAAGAATACACGTTTCTATTCAGCACCCCATGGAACAGTCTCCAAATCAACCATACTGGGACACAGGAAAAAAACTCAACAAATACAAAAGACAGAAAAAAACCTCTCATGCATTCTATCAGACCACATTGCCAAGAAAACTCAATATTCAACACCCGGATAAACCCTCACAACTACTAAAACATATGGAGACTAAACAACACGCTCTTGAAGAAAATGGGAAGGAAAAAAGAAATCCAAAACATTCCTGGAACCTGGAATAGATGATGATTAACTACAACCCAGCAAAAACTTATGGGGACATTTAAAAAGCAGTCTAAAAAACACCGGGTGTGTGGCGCACGCCTTTAATACTAGACTCTGTGCGGAGGCAAGGCCAGGGGTTCTTTTGTGCGTCAAGGGCAGCCTGGTCTCAGAGTCGAGTTCCAGGACGCTGGGGCCACAGGGAGCCCTCTGTCTTGAAAAGGCAAAAAAATAATAATAATAACTAATACTAATAATAATAATAATATAAAAAAAATATAAAGCAGTCCTAAGAGGTAAGGTTTATGCCTCTAAGTGCCTACATTAAAAAAAAACAGCAAAGAGACAAGTGAATGACTAACCTGCAGCTAAAATACTTGACGAGACAACAACAATGAACTCCTAAAAACAGCAGAAAAGAAGAATAACAAAAATCGAGCACGAGATCAATGATAATAGAAACCAATTAACCATATACAAAATCAATGAATCCAAAAGAGTTGCTTTTTGAGAGAATTAAACAAGATAGATGAGACCTCTAGCCCAGTAACCGAAAGAAAGAGGGACAACCCAAATCAATAGGAATCTGTGATTGAATGCAAGGGGAAAATATCACAACAGCGCATGAAAAGACCCAGACAATCTCATGGGAATACTTCAAAAACCTTCTATCTACTCAAGTTTGAAAAAACCTAGAAGGAAATGTAAGATGATATTGAAATCTGAAATACCAAGCTAGCAAGAAAAGACCAACTAAACAGACATAACACAAAAAAAGAAAGAAACAAAAAAAAAAAAAAAAAAAAAAAAAATTGAAAAAAAGAGCCCCAGCCAAAAAAGCCCAGGCCCACAGACGGTTTCACAGTACAATTTTATAAAATATTTCAAAAAGGCTTACAACCACATACTACTCAAGTTGTTTAGGAGAATACAAACAGAGGGAAGTTCTCCCAGTTCCTTCCTGAAGCCACGCATCAAGCTATTACCAAAACCAGGTACAGATACAACTCAAAAAAGGAGAACTAAGAATCTCCCTAACTCTCCCTAAGGAACACAGATAGCCAAACTTCTAAACAGTATACTAGGCAAATCGCACATGGACCCACATCAAGAAGATTTTTTTTTTTTCACTCCAGCATGACCAAGTGGATTCCATACCAGACAGATCAGGATAGGTTCTAACAGACAAAAATCAATAAAACCATTCTAAAGCATATAAATGGACTGAAGGACAAAAACCACACCATCATCTCAATGACGCCGAGAAAAGCCTTTTGAAAAAATCATATCACTTCTCTGTTTAAAGTTTGAGAGGGACTGGATTGGAGGGATCATTCCTTAATGTAATCAAGCCATTATACGGAAAACCACAGCCAAATATCATCCTAAATGGGGAAATGGACAGAAAGCATTCCCTAAGGTAGGAAATCAGCAAGGCTGCCCCCTGTCACCCACCCCTTTTCAATTATGCTTGAAACCCTTGCTAGGGCAATAAGGCAAGAAAAAGAAATTAACGGAGTATCTATTTGGAAAAAGAGGAAAGTCAAAGCTATCCCTTTTGCCTTGATGAGTTTGCTAATGGATGCTAAGAAAACTCCACCAGAAACTCCTAGAAATAGGACTAAGAGCTTGCAGTTAAAGTAGAAGGATACAAATCAACCAATAAAATCAGTAACTTACTTCGCTGACACAACAAAAAACAATCTGATAGAAGGAAAATACAAGGCGAACTTCCCACTCACAAGAGCCTCAAAAACAATAAATACCTAGGAAACAAACCTAACAAAGACACCAAGGTCTCTACAACAAAAATTTTAACCCCTGAAAAAGGAAATTGAGGAAGATATCAGAGATGGACAAAACCTCCCATGTCATGGATTGGGAAAATAAATATGGTAAAAATGTCCATTCTACCCAAAACTCGTGTACAGATTAATGAAATCCCAAATAAAAAATCCCAAGAGCTTCTTCACAGGCTTGGAAAAAAAATCTCAATTTCATTTGGAAAAACAAAAGAGACCCAAATAGCACAAGCAACCCTGAGCGAAAAGAGCAATACAGGGGGGATCGCTCTACCAGACATCAAATTACACTACAGGTTATAGTCATAAAAACAGTTGGTACTGGCACAAAGCAGACCAGTTGACCAATGGAATAAAACTGAAGATCCACCCTGGCACATACAATTTCAGCCACCTCATATTTGACAAGGGACAAGACAGGACACAATGGAGGAAAGACAGCATCTTCAGTAAGTGGTGTGGCAAAACTGGATCAACACCTGGAAAAGAATGAAAATTAAACCCCTACCTCTCGCCCTATACAAAAGTCAATTCCAGATGGATCAAAGACTTTACATAAACCTGAAACTCAAAATCTGGTGGTGATAGAAGAAGAAACTTGGCAGCAGACTACAAGACATAGGCATAGGAAAAGACTTCCTTAAATCAGCATAGCAGCTGCACGAGAAATAAGATCGCACAATTGACAAACGGGACCTCATTAAACTCAAAAGCTTCTGTACATCAAAAGAAAACAGGAAGTGAAGAGAAAACCTCCAGTGGGGAAACCTTCACTGCAGTATATCTGACAAAGCATTAATTTCCAGATATACAACCTATTCAAAAAAACAAAGAAAGAAGAAAAAAAATGAATCACTCAAAGATGGAGGAAGGAAAGACTGAATAGAGACTTCACCGAGGAGGAATTAGAGATGCTGAGAAAAATCTTAAAAATTTTTTAAAACATCTTAATAATTAGGGAAATGCAAATTAAGACCACTCTAAGTTCATCTCACTCTGATAAGACTGGCCAGGATTAAGAAAACAAATGTATTAATGCTGGAGGAGGTTGTGGGGAAAGGGGAACACTCATCCACTTGTGCTGGTGGGAATGTAAACTTGTACAGCCACTATGGAAAGCAGTGTGGAGAACCCTTGGAAAGACTCAAAATGAGCCTTTCGTTTGACCCAGTCATACCACTTCTGGGTATATACCCACAAAGACTCATCTTACGCAGATATATATAACAGCTATATTTATTGCAGCTCAGTTCACATAGCAAGCTTGGATGGAACCAACCCAAATACCCCTCAACTGACGAGTGGGTAGAGACAAATGTGGTACATGTACAATATGGAGTTCAATGCAGTGGTTAAAGAAAGGACAACATCATGTACTTGGTAGGTAAATGGATGGACTAGAAAAACATTATATTAAGTGATGGTAACACATCCCAGAAAAACAAAGGGACAACTTGGATCCCTCATATGTGGATGCTAGCCAATAACCCAGATATAAATATTTCTTGTGGAGAGAGACATATTAAAAGAACAACAACAGAAAGACTGCATCAAAAAACTGACTGAAATGGTGCATCAGGAGGGTGGGAGGTGGGTGGGGGAGGAGAGAGACGGGTGTATATTCGATTAATGTATATTTAATGAGGTGTTCAACAAGTATCCAGTTTTGCCCAGACTCTGTCTACAGGTTACATGATGTTTTATGACTTAATAAAAGTAAATATGTGTGTATTAAACAACATTGTTTAAAGGTTCTGATAAAAATGGTTACTGCACCGGAGTTAATTGGAAATATAATTGTGTGGTCCACATTTGGTTTAACTTAAACATCTTATAACAATAATTTTGAGATGACACTTACAAATGTCTCTCTAATTTTTCTGTTGTACCATATCCCTCCTTGTAGCATTCTCTTGTACCTGTAGGGTGATTTAACTTAAAAAATTAAGTTTGCTTCCCAAGTTAACCACATCCATAGTCACCCAAAAACAGCTTGGGTAATTCATGAAATCTTTGCCCTTGATCCAGGCCTATAGGTATGTGTATACAAACTGCCTTTTGAGACGCATGTGTCAAAAAATAAAAACCATAAATAAAAAAGGGGGCCACAGATAGATTATGAAAACGTTGCAAAAACGCTGCAATTCAAATTTACATACTAACGTACGGAAAGGCGTTTGTATGTTCCAACAGGTCAAAATGTCACCAACTTTAATGGTGAGAAAGAAAAGATACAGGTGCATTGTGTAGGATGTATCCAGAAGTGCCAGCAGAAGGTTGGCCTCGATGAACACTGAAAGGAAGAAAAGCCTCAGATTCCTACAGACATAAAACCTCCTCTGTGGACTCCTACTTGTAACAACTATTTATAATGAGTCCTTAACTAAACTTACCTTCTAGGTGCCCACAAAAGTTTTTAAACGAAGAAACTTTCCTTACCGCTCACACCCATAGAACAAGGAGAAATATGATGTTGATGAGCCATTCTCTAACTGTAAATTGGAGCCAAACTTTATAGAGGTAATCTCTTATAAAAACCAGTAAAACTGCGTTCTTTTTGGATCTAATAGACATAGGAACTGTGAAAAGGATTATTCGCTATTCGCGAACCAAATATAATACTGAAAGTTCTCCTTAAGCTAGCAATAATGAATATAATTACAGGAGAGCTCTGACATCAGCAATCGGATTATTCTACCAAAGAGATGTTGGCCAGGGGATCCAAGCCCCCCCCCCAAAGTTAAAGGCCTTCTTGCCTGCTAAACCTGGATACTGCAAGAAAGAGAGGTGATAAGGCCCTGCTGTCAAATCCTGATGTAAGATGGGAAAGATGTATGAAGACCGCACTTGCATAAAGTGTACAAGTTGGTGCTCTGGAATACCCGAGATGTTACCAAAGGCCTAACACCAATACAGCAAATAATAGGTCTCCTTGAGTCAAGCAAGATCTCCATCAGCACTAGCCTACAACTCACCTGCCTGAAATACTGTGCAGCAGTGGCAGCCATATGTCTCTGTATATCCCAAATCTAATTGGCTATTAGCTCTCCCTGATGAGAACTAATTCACTGGCGGATGCCACAAAGATACATCCTCTGGTGGTTAGGAAGATGTTATAAGCCACATGTAAACCTCTTCATATTTTACAGAAAAAATAATCATAATTCATGGATTAACATACCATCCAAACATCCTGTGTCTATACCAAAAGTAAACCTACCATAGCAATAGTACGCTTAAATACCTATTATCTAATTTCTTGTGCTTCTTCAGTAGGACGGAAAAGTTATTCCTGGACAACTGTTCAGCCCCTGAAAGGAAACAGCCAGAATTGAACCAGAGTCCAAGACAACAGCTCCAGAGAGAAAGTAGACTGTTTTGCTTCTCGTCCACCTGGCGCCACTTTTTAAGCCCTAGGGAAAATCTGAGAAGATGGGGGCATGTGGTAGAATTAAGGGCTTGCGATTGGGGATGGTGAATGTGTGTAAATTACAGCAATATAGTCTGTACACTTATTTGATCACTTCATTGGAACATACAAGCCCCCCCCCCCAGCCGGATGGTGGGGAGCCATGGGTGTTTGGGTTTGGGCCAACTGGCGTTGCACATTGGTTTTGCATGAAAGGATGCTTTGTAAATTTTATTTTTTTTTTTTTTGTTAAAAAATGAAAAAAAATATAAAAAATAAAAATATAAAACACACAGATGAACATTCCCCAGGAAAAAAAAAAAAAAATGGTTACTCTGAAAGATCCAAACCTCCACATCTAGGGATAGAGGAAGGGGAAAAATCACCAGGACAAAGGTATTGATAAGATCTTCAACAGAATAATAGAAGAAAAATTTCCCCAAACTGAAAAATGACAACTCATCCAAATACAAGAAGCACATAGAAACCAATATAGACCAGATCAGAAAAGGAATACCACCACGCCAATAATTATAGTTAAAAAACACTAGGACACCCACAAAACAAGACAATAATATGGAAGGCCACAAGAAAAAAACAAGTTGCATATAATGGGAAAACCCATCAGAATACAGACTGACTTTCGTGTCGACATGATAAAATCAACGAAATTCAGAGGCCTGGACCAAAATATTCCAAAGTACTAAATGACCTAGAGATGCCAACACCAGATACTATATCCAGCAAAACGTCAATTATAGTGAAGGAGTGAACAGAATGATAAATCTTTCATGGACATAAACGGATGGAAAGAATTATGTTCAAGGAACCAAGTCTGTCAGAAAATCCTAAGAATTCAAAGGTCCGAGGAAAGGATCAACTACTCCCAAGCATCTAGAGATTAGTAAAGAATAAAAGTATACTGCGAAAATAAAACAAACCTAGACAAGAATGCAACCAGAATATGTAAAGGAAGCAGCACACATCTTCATAATAATACTTAAATATTAAAGGGCTAACACCCCAAATCAAGATATAGAATAGGTCCAATTTAACAGAGGCAGTTTTAACCGGTTTTATAAGAGCTTCTCTATAATAGTTGTCTCCAATTTACCAGTTGGAGAGCGACCTCAAATATCATTCTATGTCTCTCCTTGTTCTGGGGGTGGGGAGGCAAGAAAGTCTCTCATATCAAAACCTTTGCGGGCACTAGAAGGTAAGTTTCATTAGGAATCATTATAAATAGTTGTGACATGTAGGATCCACAAGGGGTTCAAAGTTTATGGCATTTTTTTCTGAGGCTTTTCTTCCTTTCAATGTTCAGTAACGGGTCAACACTTTCAGTTGGCGACTTTCTCCGGTACATCCTACTCAGTGCAACAGCTGTATCTTTTCTTCTCAGCCGTAGTTGTGACATTGTTCATCCTTGGTGGAAACCCACAAAATCTTTTCCATAGTTAGTTTTACAGGTTTGAATTGGGCAAGGTTTTTTGATGAAAAGGTTTCAGTTCTATCTGTATCCCCCCTCTTTTTTTTAACCCCATGAGTCTCCAGAAGACGTGTATTATACATAACTATTTAGGGTGGAATCAAGGCGTAGATTTCATCAAATTCACCCATGTTGTTTGGGTGACTATATCATGATTAACTTGGGAAAGCAAACTTAATTTTTATGTTTAATCATCTTAAGACGAATGCTACAAGTGAATCCTGTACACACAGAGGAATACTACAGAGAACAATTGTCTGTGCTAATCTCAAGTTATTCTCTGAAATTTTTAGATTTATGTAAAACAAATGGACAACAGCGATTTCATATCTCCATTTAAACTCAGATGCATTCCGTTTTTTTTCAGAGCTGTAAACTCATGTTTGTTATATACACATATACACCATACCTGACTGGAATTAGTCGTTCAAGCGAGGCAGCATATGCCTGGTAAAATCCCAAAATCTAATTGGCTATTGGCTCTCGCTCCTTGGAGAATAACCATGGTTGAGGCCACAGCTTACAATCTCTACAGGTTAGGATGTGTTATAAGCCACAGTTTAAAACCCTGTCATATCTAACGGAAAAATGTAATGCATGGCATGCAACATATCATCTAAACATAGGGTTTATTACCAACGTAACTACATAACTTATTAGTGCTGTTTATATTTTAATATCTTTATTTGAGCTTTTTAGTTGCTCTGTGTTATCTTCCAGATCTGATATTCTTTGTTCTGCTTCCTCCATTCTACTTCTGAGGCTTTTTCCTTTCCTTTCTTCTTGATTGGATGAGTATTCTAATTCCTTTTTCGTTTCATCCTGTGTTTTCTTTAGTATTTCCATTTCCTTTTTGAGCTTCTCAATCTCTTCTTGGTGCTCCTTACTTCATTGGTTGGCTTCCTTTTTCAGTGTTTCTACTTCCTTTCAGAGTTTGTTTTTTTCTCCCTTTAGTTCTTTCTGGTGTTTGTCAATCTGTTCCTTTAGTTCTTTCTGAAGTTTCCCATTGTATCCCTCTAGGTCCTTTTTGAGTTTTTCATTCTCTCTCTTTAGTTCTCTATTCTTCTTTATTTTCTTTAATTTCTCTGCGTAGGTCTGCAATTATTCCTCTAAAATCTCTTCCTTGGGTCACCTCCAAGGGGATCCCATTGTAGCTATCTCCTACAGGTTTGGTAGAGCCTGGTGTGGGATTATTCTGTGCCTTTCCCATGTCCCTTTGTCATGTCCCTGGCATGTGGGTTTCCTTTTTGTGATTCAATTCACAAATGTCTTTTCACTATGTTAGCAGATGGTTTTGCTTGTCTCCTTCCAATGCTTTTTTTTCTTTCCTCCTCCTTGTTTATGGAGTATTGACTTTTCTAGGTTTAAGGCTTTCAGTTTTGTTTATATATTTGATATTGGAAGCCTAAGTCACTCTTCTCTTCCTGTTCTGAAGGTTCTCCAAAAAAAGTCCACTTGGATACTCTCTCACCAATTCCAGTTGGGGGAGGGATATGTCTGACTTAGCCCCCACCCCTGTATCTGCCTGGAGTGACTTCAGGGTTTCTGTGCCTCAGGAGCCAACCCACACAAAGCCATAGAGGCACCAAACCTGACCCGCTGGTCACCAGCTGCAAAGGCAATGGGCGGCCCCACCCAGAGAGCCACCCCTTACAAAAGAGTTCAGAGTTGAGACCCTTCTCTAGCAGCCCAGGAGACAATCTCCCCTAAAATCTACCTGCCTGGAGAAACTTCCAGGTTCCTGTGGCTGCTGTGGGTGCTCTGCCCAGTGGATTTGGTCCAGATCAATAGTGGCCAGTACTTAGTGGACGTTTT
Source organism: Rhizomys pruinosus (assembly GCA_009823505.1). Lineage (NCBI taxonomy): Eukaryota > Metazoa > Chordata > Mammalia > Rodentia > Spalacidae > Rhizomys > Rhizomys pruinosus. The sequence goes on from VZQC01004012.1 coordinate 652,572, forward strand.
CTCTGCAACCAAATTGATTACATTCATACTGTCCATGTGCTCACCAGAAGTAAAGCCTAATTTCTCTTAAAAATATTAAAAGTAACATGTGCAAAGTATAACAGATATATAAAACAGTTTTAGTATGTATGGGCAACTCAATAATTATATGTCTTTTTCTCTTGAGACTGTAACAAGTTATATAAGACCTGGTAGGTGGAACACAATTTCTTGTATATGCCATAATTACATTTTAGAATTCTTAAAAGTGAACACTTCATGCATACACTCATAAGTAAGGTTCTAATAAATAAATTTGGTGATGACACTTTATAAAGGTTGTACTGAGCAGAGGCACATGCATTACAATCATACACAGACAGATCTTAATATGCTGTTTAACAATATCATACACATACACACATGTATCTACACATTCCTTCAAACGATTTTATCCTAGTGGCTGTACTCAACAGTCAAATGCATTGAAAAAGAAACCTTTAGAAATATTATTTAAGAGCTGGAGAGATGGCCTAGTGGTTAAGAGAGCCAACTGCTCTTGCAGAGGACCCGGGTTTGATCCCCAGCACCCACATGGCAGCTGAGAACCGTCTGAAACTCCAATTCCAAGTGAACTCCAGTTCCAGGGGAATTGGACACCCTCTTCTGACCTCTGCAGCATTGCATGACACGGGTGCACAGACATGCATGCAGACAGTACATTCATACACATAAAAAAAATAAATAAAATATTATTTAAAACATGGAGGTCTAATTAGTTGCACTGCCAAGGCTGAAATGGTGTCTTGCACCTTTGGTTCTAAAACTATGAACTTATTGAAATACTTTAACAAGTGATGGAAAACAGAATTATATATACAATAATTAAAGACCTGACAATATCAAAGGTACTTAGGCTGTTTCATTGAAGGGAAGAGATTGCAGGGGAAGCCATGTGTTACTGTCTAAGTACCAGAGTATGAATGAATCCAGGGATATTTTATTTTTTAAAACTTTTTAAAATATTTATTTATTTATTTATTTATTTATTTATATTTATTTATTTGAATGTACTGTCTGCATGTAGGTTTGTGCACCTGTGCTGTACAATGCCGCGGAGGTCAGAAGAGGGTTTCAGATTCCCCTGGAACTGGAGTTCTCCTGGATTTGGAGTTACAGATGGTTCTCAGCCGCCATTTGGGTGCTGGGGATCAAACCCGGGTCCTCTGCAAGAGCAGTCGGTGCTCTTAACCGCTAGGCCATCTCTCCAGCCCTGAATCCAGGGATTTTTAAAATGGTCTCTGGTCAGAAGGATGGTGACACATCATAAGAGAAAAAGAAAAAAAAAATCTGTTATTGAGCCCGTAAGGGTAAAAAATCAGGTCTTCAGATGTCTGGAAACAAGAGAAAAAAACTGGAAAAGAAAAATTTTTATTTGTAATACCTGCGGAAAAAATAATTTGGACAGATAAGAAATAAAAACTTCAAATAAGCCGTGCAGAAACCTAGGAACCCGCATTCAAATCAAGCCTTTGGAAAAAAAAAACGTAAGAGGCATGCCAAAAGTAAAATTAATTTAATTTTTGTTTTTTGTGCACAACATAGAATAAAAGAAGTTTGAGGGCTGGAGAGATAGCCTAACAGTTAAGAGCTCTGACTACTCTTGCAGAGGACCCAGGTTTGATTCCCAGCACCCACATGGTGGCTGAGAACCGTCTTTAACTCCAGTTCCAGGGGAATCTGACACCCTCTTCTGACCTCTGCCTCATTGCATGACACATGTGCACAAACCTACATGCAGACAGTACATTCATACACATAAAAATAAATAAATAAATAAATAAAATTTTAAAATATTAAAAAAAGAAGTTTGAAATGACCACTTTCTTTTGACAAAAACCACACAGAAGAACATGTACACATGACAAAAACACATTGAAGAATGGTTATAACACACAGACGGGTTGGACATACACATGATCTAACTGTATCCATTAACTCTGGACAATGGAAAAATCCCTTTTTTATCTAAAATTGTCCATCGTTGTCCAGGGCTGTGGAACCATTAATTGCAATTGTCACATTACAAAATATCATTTAGAGTTTAAGACAGCTACCTAGGTGGAAACAGCCTGTATGCCCATACTGCACTTTGCAGCACAGGCTGTTCATGTATGCCTGCAAAGGATAGTGGATGGGGCAGGCAGGAAAATCTGGTAGCTTCCATATATTACCCGCTAATTTAATGAAAATAAATGTAATTAGTGGAAAAACCAAAAGATCCCAGCCAAGTGAAAGGTTACTGACTGAGGCAAAAGCTGGATGCAAGTGGGACAGGGTGTGGTTGGCACACCTTTTTAATCTAGGTAAAAGTCTTGTAAACAAACTATAAAAAACAAAAAAAGAATACAGTGTTTGTTAAAAAGCCAAATGATGTAAAAATCTCAAACAAAAGCCTGTAAAAATTAACTATCCGTAGAAAAGTAAAACATGAAAATTGATTGTATTCTGAAATGGATGAAAATGGTAAAAAACAAACCTTGGTTACTCTGTATAAAAATGTACTAATGCAATTCCAATAGACTTTGTATAATCCAATACAAAACCCAAAAACCAAAATTGTGAAAGGATCAGAACATGCCATTAAATAAATTGTAAAAGAATTAGAGCATGGCGTTCATTGTTAAGCTCCGATGTAAATTCAAACTTCCTGCCATGTGGTCGAGACAGAGTGGTTGTGGCTCAGCAGAAATGGGGCAGCTTCAAGATGGCGGCTGAGGAATGGGTGTGGCTGCTGCTCCTGGTTCTGTTTGAAAAAAGCCCATGGTAGTGGCGGCAGAGCGTGCAGTGCATGGCAGTGTGGGGGAGGGGAAACTGCATGGCAGGGTGGCTGTGTGGCAGGATGGGGAGAGAAGACAGAGTTGTAGGAAGAAAGCAAAGCTTTTTAGCCTCAAAGAAAGCAGAACAGAGTGGAGGAACTGAGTCCTTTAATGGGAGGCTAAAAAATGAAGGAAGAGAATCAGAGGTAAAGTTTTTAGCCTCAAAGCACCCTCTGGGGGAGGGGTGCTGGTCAGAGTACCCAGGCCTACGTGACCAACGTGGGAGACTCTGAAATGGGTTCACAGCCCTGTGTAGATCAGCGTCCTGAAATTCAGAGGGGGAACCAGGAAAATGGGTCCAGATTTTGCCCCACGCATCCCAGTGGACAGCAATCTGGATAGAAAAATCCGAGGACCCCTAATACACTGGATTTCTGGGGTCCAAAATGGGAAAGTGGAATGGGAGGCTAAAAAAATGAAGGAAGAATTGGAGGGGAGACAGAGGCAGAGAAAAGGAGGGAGAGGGAGAGGGAGAGGGAGAGGGAGAGGGAGAGGGAGAGAGACTGGAGCCCACTCACTTGTAGCCATGGGGTGGAGCCTCAGGTACAGAGGAAGTGGTCAGAAGATCGACAGCCTCTGGTGGAAGTGGGTCTCTGTGTCCCTTGGGATTCTGGGAAGTCCAGACCTAACAATAAATATAAAGGATGAAATCCTCTCACTCAAAAAGATTTTAAAACTACGTGCTTGACTTTCATCCCAGTACCCTTGTTATAGGGCTTATATCTACATTAATGCTGTTTGTTTCTTACCATGTCAATTGTACCTTGTCTCACCCTCACCCTCTCCACTCACCTTTGTGGCTCTGGGTATGTGCTGGAGTCCAAAGCCCCTAAATTTAAAGGTTCTTTTTTTTTTGGTCTTTTCGAGACAGGGTCTCCTTGTAGCCCCAGCTGTCCTGGAACTCACTCTGTAGACCAGGCTGGCCTTGAACTCACGAAGATCCGCCTGTCTCTGCCTCCCAAGTGCTAGGATTAAAGGCGTGCGCCACCACACCCAACTTAAAGATTCTTACTCAGGTACATTTCCCCCTTCCACTTTAAATTATCCAGTTGGGTTTACACTGTGCAGCTAAGCCCCCACTAATTAATTTCACCTAGGGTCTCTTTTCCATAAGGTATAAAAGAAAGATGCCTATTTATTTATTTATTTATTTATTTATTTTTTGGTCTTTTCGAGTCAGGGTTTCCCTGTAGCCATAGCTGTCTGGAACTCACTTTGTAGACCAGGCTGGCCTTGAACTCACAAAGATCCGCCTGCCTCTGCCTCCCAAGTGCTAGGATTAAAGGCTTGTGCCACCATGCCCTACTAAGAAATGAGAGTTCTCTTTGGGTCTGAGAGTCAAGGGCATTTTTAGAATTTAGTGCTTTGGGGTCCCTGTCCTGAACATCCTGTCCAATTTCTATGTCCTGTTCTCTTTATTTCCTCCTACGAAGTAATAATCACAACTGCTATTAAGGAAATTTGGGCTATGACTGTCTCTGAGTTCTTGCTGGGTAGGGTCATTGGATGTGGCAGTTGAGTCGTTCTTCCAGTGGGCCTATTTAAGAGTCTGCATTGATAGTTCATTTGTGTAACAGTGAGGTTTAGAAAAGAAAGGAAGTCCTTGACTGGTGCCTAGACTGAGATGTGAGGGAAAAGTTAAGGCAAGAGTTATAAGCATGTTAAAAACCTTAAGTAGGGAACCTGGAGAAGTCAGTACAGAGGATATCCTTTAGAAACATCTAAATCAAAGTCCATTAGAGTTTCCTAATGGGATCCCCAGAGCATTTGTCCTTTGGGCACCTCCTTATTTTCTCCTTTGAAATTTAATTAAGGCTAGAGTCAAGAATTTGTAACTTGACATGATTTCACACACTTTGGTAGCTATTGGAGTGGCTAGAAGTTTAGTATGAGGACCCTCCCAGATTGCTTCTAGATATGGAGAGAGAAGAAGTTTGACAATCATCTGACTTTCAGATTAAGTTAATAATGGTCCTGTCTCTCTTGGCTGTATTCAGGTGGTAAATTTTTTTTTATTAATTTTATTTATTTCTGTATATGTATGAATGTACTGTCTGCATGCAGGCCTGTGCACCCGTGTCGTGCAATGCCGCGGAGGTCAGAAGCGGGCCTCGGATTCCCCTGGAACTGGAGTTCTCCTGGAATTGGAGTTTCAGACGGTTCTCAGCCGCCATGTGGGTGGTACATTTTTTAATTGAAGGTCATGATGTGCAATATCTAATATTTTCCTTATCAAATATAAAATAATTAGAGAGAAATAGTCTAGATACCATCTCATATATTTAAGTTTAAGTGTAGTTCTTTGAACTGTTAAGGAAAAAATATTAATCATTGCAGTCTTCCTTGGTTATACTTTCCTGTTGGGTGTTTAAGACTTGCAAGTGGCCCAAACTGATCATTATTTCCTTTAACTACCAAGGCTAGTTGAGGAGCTAGTCCTCAGGAAAACACTTGGCCTTGGAAAGAGTCTCTGGCTCCATTGCCTTCTTTTCAGTCATTCTATCTTTATGAAGACAAGTCTGAGGCCTTGCTTGACTCTGATTTTGCTTGGAAGACTGGAGTAACTTTATTCCTTTGTGTTAATCCTCCTCTTTGTGGAGTCCTCCCAGTGGAGTCCTCCCAGTGGAGTCTCCATGGCCTCCTTGAACAAGAAGAGAAGTGGATCACCAGGGTTAAAGGGCATTTTGTGGGCATCTCACAGTACACTGGAGGACAAGGGGAAAAGTACTTTTTCTTTTAATCCTGTGGACCAGGAGTAGTATAGGCCTCCAGGTATGACTATTGAACACCCAGATGAGCCGTTATACCAGTTTGTACTTGTAACTACTGAGTAATATTTAGAAAACGCTCAACTAGACAAAGACTTTTTAAATAAAACTTGATTAGGAATATAATATACATATGTAATAACTGTTACCAAGCATAGATTAATAACTTATGAAAATGCTATTGATTTAAGTACTGGTTTGTATCAATACTTTGACTTTAGAAAATTTTAATATATACATATATATGTTATCTCTAAGTTTCATTTTTATATGCCATATATAAATACATATCTTATTCAAATCTTTTATGATTTATTTAGGCTCTTTTGGTCTTATTTTTGACTTGAGAAAAACATCCAATCATTTTTATCATTATGTAGAAATCCATTTTTATTAAAATTATCTTTATTCTTACATACTTCTTTTTTTAATATTTTTTATTTATTTTATTTATTTCTGTATGTGTACGAATGTACTGTCTGCATGCAAGTCTGTGTACCCGTGTCATGCAATGCCACAGAGGTCAGAAGAGGGTGTCAGATTCCCCTGGAGCTGGAGTTCTCCTGGAATTGGAGTTTCAGACGGTTCTCAGCCGCCATGTGGGTGCTGGGGATCGAACCCGGGTCCTTTGCAAGAGCGGTTGGCGCTCTTAACCACTAGGCCATCTCTCCAGCCCTCTTACATGCTTCTTATAACTCTTTGTCATTACTATGAGCAAATAGAATTTATTTTGGGCATGCAAACATACTTCAACATGTGAAAATCTATTAAGATGATACAACATATTAGCAAAATAGAGAATAAGATTACATGGTCATTTTAATAGATATAGACAAAGTGTTTGAGGACATTTAACCTCCTTTTATGATTTTAAGCAACCTTCAAAAATTATTCTAGAAGGAATTGATCTCAACCCAATGAAAGCCATGCATGAGAAGTGCACGGCTGATACAGAACTTAATTGTGAAATGTGTTTCCTCTAAGATCAGGAATGAGAGAACAATGCCTACTCCTACAAGTTTTACTGTATATAGTTCTGAAAATTCTATCCAGGACAATCAGGTAAGAGAAAGAAAGGAAAGGTATTCATACTAGAAAGGACATTAATTTTTTTTCTTTTTTCAGACTTGATCTTTCATACACAAAACCTCAAAGACACTATTAAAACACCATTAGAACAAATAAATTAATTCAGTAAAAATCTCAGGATGCAAAATCACATAGAAACTGATAGTGGTTGTATACACTACTGTATATCAAATTGAAGAAGGCATAAATATATAAAAATTTCTTATTTCATGGAGGGAAGGATTAATATCATTAAAATGTGCATATTATTGAAAGTGCACTACAGAGTCAAGGTAATTGTTACCAAGATTCCAATGTCATTTTTCACAGAAGTGGAAAACCAATGTGAAAATTCAGGACACCAAAAGAACCTCAAACACCTTCAGTGAATTTGAGAAGAAAAATAAAGTCATCATTATCTGATGTCAAAATATCCTACAGTAGTGTAGGAGTCCAAAGTGGCATAACAACAGGCACATGAGCCAATGGAACAGACAAAAGGGAGTCTGGAAATAAATATCCACAGGCACCATCAAAAGATATTTGGCAAAAGGCCCAGAATGTACAACATGGGAAAGACCATTATTTTTGAAAAATAATGTTATTAACAGTAGATATGCAGGTGTAAAAGAATGAAATCAGTCTTTTTCTCACCCCATATTAAAATAAAGTTAACTCAAAATGGACTCAAGACTTAAGCAGAAGACTCAAAACTCTAAGTATACTTACTAGAAGATGTCACAGGAGAAAAACTAGATGACATTGATCTTGACAGGAGAGGTTTTAGATTTAATACTAAAAGAACAACCAGAACACAAACAATATTGCACCAGACTAACAAGGAAAAATACCTGCACAGCAAAGGAAAACATGGATGGAGTTAAGAAACAGCAGAAGGAGTGGGAGATTCTGTGCAAACACCATAGCTCTGTCCTGAGGGAGAGGTAATTTTTAGGCAGAGCTTTTACATCATTTCCCAGAGTTAAGCTCCAGTCACTGTGGTAAATTTATTAAGCTTGTAATCAGGGTTACCTTTCTTTCAGTGTCAGAGGCTGAAAGGTCTCAGTGGGATTTCTCTTTAGAGATGAAAGACTTATCTTCACAACTGTAGGGATTGCTGCCAGTGAGAGCTGCCAGCTAATAACCCCCTTCTGGGATTACCTCAGCTGGAAAAAGCATCTCTCAGAGAACATTCACCTGTCTTAGGACAGCTTGTGGCCAATGGCTGACTGAATTGAAAATAGAGAAGTTTTCACTCTCAGTCCAGTTTGGAATAGCTATGATGGAATTTCCAGGAGGCCCTGTAGCCATGCCTCCCTCTGCCTGGCTCTGCTGGCTTCTCTTCCATGAGATCATGCATTAGGGCACTCCCTAATACCCCCTTCAACATGCTGATCCCCACCTTGTGGTCTATTTCCTGAGGATCCCGACAGCAATGAACAGTTGTCTCCTTTCTTCTCCTAAGTTCGTATGCCAACATTCTACCCCAATGCGATGATATTTAGAGATGAAACATCTGAAACATAATCAGATCATGACAACAGTGCCCTCACAATGCAATTAGTGTCTTTCTAAGGCAGCTTTGAACTTTCTCCTTCATGTGAGGATCTAAGGAGAAGATGGCCATTTACAAACAAGGTCCCCTCCATAGGGAAGATGTGAGATACTGAGATCTAAAATCAGAGCGCATGGATAGGTCTAATCAAGAAATTTAATTCAATACTTCAGAGACCATCAGTCTTTCAGAGACCATCTATTTTTGTCTAGGGACAATGCTGTCTCAAATGTCTTTCAACATAACATGATTTTCCTCTTCAATATTTGCCTCATGTTCTGATTTCTGAGCTAATATTTGCATCAAGTCATAATGAGGCCTCATGGTGAAGTGCTGTTCCTTCTTCATAAAAAAGGAATGATGTGTTAATCACTACCAGAGGAACAAGATCTGGCTTATATGCAGCAGAAGAATCCTGGACTAGTTAAGTTGCTTACATTATGGTGATGGCAGTGTATAGAGTAGGACTTGGTAGAGACATTGGGAGATTTGGCCAAAGGACAGAGATCTTTGAGTTCACAAGAAAACAGCTTGATTAACTAGCCAGGTCCTACTAGGAGTTCTCTACCCTGAAGATGGCTGGGCCCCCAGCTGGGGTCTTGCATGTCATTTTATTGTAATATACAATAAGCATCACCATGTTGCTATTAAACAGCATATAATTGGTTAATGCTATCTCTAGGAGAAGGATGAAATGGAAATTTTTTTAGATAGGAAATTAGACATGAACATTGTGGTCAAATTGGCCTTAAACTATGGTGGTATACAGTTGGTGTTTTTTTTTTCTTCAAAGCCAATTTTTATTGAAGCTTTGTGCATTTCATACAAAATTTCCAATCCAGTCTCGGCCCATTCCCCATTCCTTGCCCCCACCCCCACCCCACCAGAAATCATGCATTCTGCCAAATATGCTTTTCATCTTTTTCTCAGTCTCTTTTAAAATTTTCAATGCAGAAGTTTACTGTTTTGAGCAGAAGTTCACCATTTCAGTCAGTTCTTTGACCCAGTCTTTTGTTGTTGTTGTTGTTGTTCCTTCCAGTCTGCATCACTCCAAAATATGCATGCCACTTATATCTTTTAGCATCTTCAGCTTATGATTTCTTTTTTTTTTATTAGGTTAAAAGATGTTGTGCTGGATAGCTTTAGTATCAACTTGACACACCTGGGTTGAGGGAGCCTCAGTTGGAGAATTGGCTCCATAGGACTGGCCCGTGACCACATCTGTGGAATATTGTCTTGATTGTCGAGCAGTGTGGGAGGGCCCAGCCCACTATGGGTGGTGCCACCCTGGGCAGGTTGTTGTGTACCCTATAAGAGGGCAGGCTGGGCATGGGCCAGGGGAGCAAACCAGTGAACAGCATTCCTCCATGGCCTGTGCTTCAGCTCCTGCCTCCAGGTTCCTGCCCTGAGTTCCTGCCTTGGTCTCCCTGAGTGATGAACTACGACCCAGGAGATGTGAGCTGGGTAAACCCTTTCCTCCCCAAATTGGTGTTGGTCAGAGTGTTTTGTCACAGCAATTGAAGAGAAACAAGAACAGATGTCATGTTTAAAAGTTCCTCCTTTAGCCGGGCGTGGTGGTGCACGCCTTTAATCCTGGCACTTGGGAGGCAGAAGCAGATGGATCTTTGTGAGTTCAAGGCCAGGCTGGTCTACAGAATGAGTTCCAGGACAGTTGGGGCTACAGGGAGACCCTGTATCGAAAAGACCACAAAAATACCCCCCAAAAAGTTCCTCCTTGGCAAACCCAAACAACTATCAGTCCTGCCCATGGGTTTTCCCTTCCCATGGTCACCAAATGAGGTTTGTTAAGTACCATGTCCTCTTGATCCTCCTGTACTCGTCTCCATGATACAGCCTGGGTAGTCTAACAATGGTAATCAATACTCTAAAGAGGCTGAAACCCTAGTAGTAGCTCAGACCACAAGCTGGATGTCTCAGCAGTCCCCATCTGGCACTGAAGTTTTGGAGGATTCTTGGAGAAGCATGAATCTTCAGTCCATATTAGAAGGTTGAAAAGCTGTGTCTCATGTTTTGGAAGGATGGCAAAAACAGTGGCAGCCACAGCATAGCTGCACTTGCCAGTAAGACAGGCAAAACAACTTCTCTCTCTCTCTCTCTCTCTCTCTCTCTCTCTCTCTCTCTCTCTCTCCAGTTGGTGGTTTATATAGCCTTGAGTAGAAACATGTTTTATCCTATTTTATTAGTGTATCTGAAAGAAGGGAAAGATTTACTTCTCCAGAGCATGTAGGAAGCGCAGCATTAGCTAAGCTTCATAGGTTAGTTTTACATTTTGGGGCTCATACACCATTTTCCCCCTTTGGATGCTCAGATATACAAAGGACTAAAGAGAATTATCCTAATCAATGGGATGATAAGGAGGAACATTTTAAGTATTATTTTTTAAATTATTTCTTTTTATTTTATGTGTATGGGTGATTTGCTTGCATATATGTAAGAACATCTGTGCCATACAGTGCTGGTAGAAGCCAGAAGAGGGTGGCAGATACCCTGGAACTGGAGTTAAGGACACTTTGCAACAGCAGTCAGTGCTCTTAACTGCTGAGCCATCTCTCCAGCTCCTAGCACTTGAGGTTTAATAGCTGCTAAGCAAGATGAAAGAAATTGGGTTGTTTATTAAGAATGCAAGTACCAGTCAGAAGTGCTATGAAAAGCAGGAGAGGACCAGAGGGAGCGAACCAGGATGCTCAGCTCCAAACATCATCCGGTAACTCCAGGAATCTGTTCACTCTTGCCTTTTTGTTATCGTTTGCTCTCTTAATTACTGAGCCATTTCTCTGGCTCCTGACTGGTTTTCATAAAACTAGCATTCTTCACTTGCAAAGAGACAGAGTCCTCCTTTCCTGCAGTTAATAGGTCCAATGCAATTGTTTTGTAAAACTATGGCTGCCAGCAAGTCTAATTGACCCTGGAGGCTCAGGGTGGCTGGAGTTATCTTGCTCGTGCCATGAGTGAGTGAACAGGTTAGTTGATGGTGGCTGACAGATGAGCAGGCTGTTCCTGCAATTCTGGCTGCTATACCTGCCACTATTCCAATGCCCACCAAGAACTGAGTGAATTGGGCACTCGTGGCTGTGGCATAGGCTTTTAATAGAATGGCTAAGATTTGATTATTAGGGATTTAGTCCCTAAGAGGAAGAGTATGGTAAATGCCACCATTGTCTCAGCTCTGTTTTTAATAATCTGGCAAGGACATGAGAATCTCCTAATCCATGGAGGAGATTGCCTCTGGAGACGTGGACAAAAAGGTAGATGGCGGTGAAAAGGAAGCAGAATGCAGAATTCCCTTGCAAGCATATTTGGGCATGGTGTCAAGGGGAGGAACAGCAGCACTGCTGATGTGGTCACTGCCCAACCTGTCCTTCCACATGACTGCACCCTGTGGAGTGACTAATCACATGCAGGGGACTGACCACACTGTGGCCCTTCATTGGCCATTCGTTGTTTATAGGTGTTTGTGTTTGGAGTATGGATACACTTGCTGTGCCTTCTAAAGCCCACAGTGTTTGACTGATTGCTCTTGATTTAACGTGTGATGCGATTTCAGACCAAAGGATTTATTTTGTGACCAAAGAAAGAGAACTTGGCTCATTACCACAAAATTCACAAGTTTTACAGCATAGTCCTGTCTTAGAGTTACTGGATCACTGTAATTCTGGTTCAGCCTCTTACAGGTACAGCTAAAAAGCCACTTGAAAGTTGATATTAGTGGAATGAGGTTTATTATTGACACAGCAAGGAGTGGCAGTGATTATGGATACCAAAGTGTTGCACTATCTATAGAAAATTAAAAAAATATTAAATCTATTGTGTGTTCTCCTGTTTATAATCACCCCATTCAGAAGCTCTAAGTGCCAGTAATAAAATACTCCTCTGCTGTAGTAGTATAATATTCTCATGGTCTTTCTTACCTTTTGATATGGTAATGGATACTGTTCTTTAAGATGGATAATTTGGGCTAAAGACAAAAATATGTTCCAAGGTCACCAGGAGGAGTGGCCCTAGCAACCATAAACTAGATCCAGGTGGTGGCCCATCGCTGCAGCTGTTGGCCTAGAGTCTGCTGTGTTTCTGCAAGCATATGCAGTAAGATGACACTGTGGACTTCTCATGTCAGTTGGCCACCATTCAAACTGTCAAGATGAGACAGAGCTGCTGTTATATAAATGAGCACAGAGGATTATTTCTAAAACTCAGCGGATGAGTTAGGACTCAACTTGATGCCTCTGTGTCTAGTAACAGCTGTAAATGCTCTTTGTAGAAATAATGGGAAGGGGACTGTGCACTTTGAATTCTTGGTAGTAAAGTTCTTGGTTTCTTCACCAGGTGAGAAATCTAGACTGGCAGAAGTATCAACCAAAGTTGAGGAGCAGAAATTATTAATATCATGGCGAATTGCATCATTGCAATTGTAGGTTACCACATTAAACTTTCAGAATATTTATTCAACTCATTGATTTAGAAATTTAGAAATGAATTATTATCATATTGAATATCTATGGCATGAGTGGGAAGGGAGTTAATATGCATAGATGGAACTCCACAGCAAAGGATGGACTTGAGGAGACTTTGGCACTCTAGCTTCTGGAATTTAACCATTTCAATACTGTGGCATGAATGGACTTTATTCGGAATGCACTGGCCCTGGCCACCAGAGACATTATTTCTGAAAGACAGATGGAGTCACAGATGGAGCGACCCCTCCTTGCTGGCCAGCTCACCTAAGGGGAGGGGCTAGGGGCTCGCAAGGCCAGAGTGCTAGTGGGTGGGCCTCTCACTCTCTCTCTCCTACAGGTGCCATGTTGTGTGGAACTCTAGGGGATCAGACTGGGATAATGGGAGAGGGGGCCCCAAAGGACCCCATCAGTGATGATTTCCCCCATTCACTCTCTAGGAAAATCCATTAAACTTGCTAGTCTTCCCTAAACTGAGGCTTTTGGAGTGTCTGTTTCTCAGTTTGTCTCTGGGCCCAAAGCAGGAGGTGGGGGGATGGGGGTATGGCATCAAGATGGCCGCTGAATTGTCACACGTTTGAGAGAGTGCACCAGGGGAAGGACAATTTTCTGCAACCAATGCATTTTGGGGACTGTAATTGTTAGCGTCTGTATCTCAATATTCTAAGGCTTCATTGAAGTCTTCTTTACCTTCATATGTAGTGGACAGATAATCGTCAGGGACATTTTATCCAGCATGCTAAAAACAGGACTCAATTAATCCCCACAGGGAGTTGGTCTACAAATACCCTCGTTCCTGTTTCTTTGGAGGAGACAATTTTGAGACATGTGTTTGACTCTATTTCCTAGACTGTTCTTGGAAGATTGAAGGGGGCTTGTTAGTTTAACATATTCTTACTGGGTTCCTTTCCTTCCGTTGTATCTATTTCTCCAGTAACTCTCCAACAAACACTTAAACCCTCAGAATCGGATTCTATAGCAATTCAAATAACCAAAACATTCAAACGAATTCTTCAAAGTATTCCTTTTTTAACTTTTTAAAAAATTTTATTTATTTTTATGTGTATGAATGTACTTTCTGCATGTAGGTTTGTGCACCCGTGTCGTGCAATGCCTCGGAGGTCAGAAGAGGGCATTGGATTCTCCTGGAACTGGAGTTAAAGACGGTTCTCAGGCACCATGTGGGTGCTGGGGATCAAACCTGGGTCCTCTGCAAGAGCAGTCAGTGCCCTTAACCGCTAGGCCATCTCTCCAGCCCCCAAAGTATTCCTTTTAACTCTCAGCCCAAATTGAATAACATTTTTTGGCTAAATAAATCTCTTTGGGCTTTAATTTCTCATATGTTCCATGCTATATTATCACACCTCTCCTCAGCACCTGGTTGATGCTTACATCTAGAACATTCCCTGACACAGATACCATTGGTTTATATAAACCAAGACTTAATATTTTTGTAGGAGGTGAAACTTATCTCTAAAACTATATATTTTTATTTTCTCTTATATTAGAGAATAATATTTTCTGGTTTTATTAAAGTTATTGACTTTTTCAACAATGTAGATAGTGTTGGGAATTATTTGACATGAACATGTACAAGCTAAAATATATAATAGATACAGAAAATTGTTTTTTCCTTCTTAAGTAGTGACGAAAAGAAGATTCTGGCCTCTCTTTTATGTGAAAGCTATCAAATAAATTATTGAATTAAATTCAAGCTGACTTTCTCATATTTTTTTAGATAAACCTATAATAACACTACTGTGGACCCAAGTTAATTAAAATTACATAATTATTTTAAAGTCTATATTTTCACACACACACATGCTGCACTATTATGTATGTATAATTGGATGACTGTAGAGGACAGAAAAGAATGATGTTGGATCCCCTGGATTTGAAGTTACCAGCTGTTGTGAGTCTCCCAATGTGGATGCTAGGAAGCAACTTGAGTCTTTTGGAAGAGTAGCAAGTACTCTTAACCATCCAGACCCAACATTGATATGAACTGTCACAAATATTTATATACACTTCTTGTTTTTTCTCTGCAAGTACCTGGTAGATATGCCCCTCTAGGCACAAAAATGTTTTTGCATATTGTAGGTATAAGATTCTTGAAAATACATATTTTAAAAAACTTTTCTGTAAAGGTGGAAGCATTTTGTATACCAATGTGTTTAAAAGACTTGGGAAAGAGTTTTTAATGAGAAATTCCCCTTTCCTTGGAACAAAATGACACAATTCAATTTTGTAGTGTTAGTTGTAGATTTATAAGAAGATTCTGGAATGTTATTCAGAGCAATTTCTGTCTCCATTTATACACAGTCTCAGATAAATTCTGCTGCTCTGAGCTCAAGTTTAACTTCTGTGACTTCATCAAACAGTCGATAAGGTGGTGCCTTCAGTGTGACAGGCTGGGCTTGGTTGATTTATTGTATGACCCAGGTTGCTGGCATGAAAGGAGGTTGATTTAACTTGTTTTGGTGGCCTCCTGACAAGGTTTTCCTGACTTCACTTCTCACCAAGCATCTCAGGCCCTTTCCCTCCCTGCTTACTTTCAGGCATGCTGACAGCTTTATCAATATGTCTTTTTCCTCTTATTTTCCCCCAGAGCTACTTGTACTTCATTCAACCACTAAATTAAAGCGTGGCAACACATGGATTTCTCCCTTTTACCACCGGCCGTTTCAGCATTGAATCTCCTGGGACCTCCCTGAAAGCTGGTCATGATTTCTATTTGCCTGGTTCTTACCACATCCAAAGTAGATGGCTCCATTAATGTGGTCACTGAGTTAGGTGGCTGATGGCACAACTCATACAATGGTTCCCAATCAAACCCAGTCCACCCCCCCATGCCACAACCTTTCATCAGAACTCATGGATTACAATATCTAAGCTCCGCCCTATCCAGTCAAGCTCCCAAACCCAGATGTCCTTCTGTGCAAATAGATCTGCTGGAGTCTAGTGAGCCTATCTAGGTAAGGCCTACTCTTCCTCACCAAGCAGTACTCAGTCTCTTGTAGCTCTCTGTTCAAGGCCAGTCCCCCGCCCGCCAATTTCTC
Organism: Rhizomys pruinosus; assembly: GCA_009823505.1. Classification (NCBI taxonomy): domain Eukaryota; kingdom Metazoa; phylum Chordata; class Mammalia; order Rodentia; family Spalacidae; genus Rhizomys; species Rhizomys pruinosus. The sequence continues at coordinate 668,352 of VZQC01004012.1, forward strand.
TTGCTCCACTTTGAGACCATGTCCCACGTGGCATGGTTCCCGTGTCTGAGGCTGACACTGCCACGCTTTCACATGTGAAAGCTCACAGGTGACTGTAAGCCACTACTTCTCTACATTCATGCACCAGCCCTGACTCTTACACTCTTTCTTCCCCTTCTTCCACAGTGATCCCTGAGCTGTGGGTGGGTAAGTTTTAATATAGGCATCCCATCCAGTATTTAATAATAGGTTAAACATGGGCATGACCAACGGATGCCAAGACATAAGAAAACTGTCTTCTGTAATGGCTAAAATACATTAATTGATACGCTAATATTAAAAAGACCATTTATTGTCAACATTTGAATGCTAAATACACAAAGGCCATATCTGGTTCCACGAATTTCTCATTTTTTCCTCTTATAATTTATTCCAATCTTAATCCTTCTGTCTTTATGCCTGTGCTTAATTGTAAGTTTGCTTCTTTTCTTGTTAATATTTAATATTGCTTCTAAATGAAAATGAAGAGCTCCAGTTCCAGGGGATCTTGTACCCTCTTCTAACTTCTGTAGGTCTTGCAAACATGGGTGCACTTACCTACATGCAGTCATTACACTCATACAGGCAATGCGCTCATCATACACATAAAATAAAAATAATAAATAAAATATTTTAAAATATAGCAATAGTATCAGGGTTAACAAACCCTGCCTGTGGTGAGGTTTGATCACGTTGAACGCAGGGAGCTGGCCACCTCTGCACACATTCAACCTCTATTTTACATGGATTGTACTGTACTCACTATCCCACTTTTTCTTCAACATGGTAAAGCTGAGCAGAGCTGCTTTGAAAACCTTCATACTAACTAGGGAGTGATTTTTTTTTCTCCTGAATCAATGGTCTTGTTTGTGAGCTAAATTGTGTCCCTTCTAAAATTTTTATATTGAAGTCCAAACTCCCCAGAACCTTACAATATAATATTTTTGAATAGATGAGTTTGATTCTGATGTTATGACATTTTCACAAGTGTATATCATAATTTACCTGCATAACCTCCCTTGTGGTATCCCCACCAGTTGCCTTTCTTTCTTCCAAATAGTTCTCTGCTACTTTTGTGTTAGAATGTGTTACTTGGGAATATAGTTATTGCAGTTATTCAATTACTTAAAATGAATCTTGGCAATGGTGGGAATTAATCCATTAGGAACAAAATCCTTCCATGACATGGGTGCTACATTCGTGAACTTGCAGCAGGTGTGGTTACTGCACATGACCTACACAAAATCAAGCCAGCTCCCATCCCCACACGGATAGGCTAGATGATCTCCAGGCCCCAACCTCTGGAATCATTGGCAGTGGACAGTGGGGGGAGGAGAACCATTCTTTTAGAGGATGTGGCAATGGTATATTCCACGCCCGCGGGTGGGTCCACACCTATACAAATATGGGGAGCACTGATTGTACTTAGTGGGTTATTGAAATAAACCAAAAAACAAGAGTACAGTGACACAAAAACTGGGAGTTTAGCTCTGCTGCTGCTGCCGCTGCTGATTGCCATTTCTTACAAAGCTGTTTCCTCTGTCTTCGAGGATACTGCGTTTACTACCACCTGTATGTGCACGACGGTGGGACCATCCACTGAAGCACAGGTAGCCGCAGAGGGTCTGCAACCCTGAAGACAGCTGACCCCCCCCCCACCCGGACAGACTTCATCCTGAGACGGAGGTTAGACTTCAGGAGCCCCTTCCTCATCCATGCTGGGATTCAGGCTGACTTGTTCTCATGTGGGTATTCTGCATGCAGTCCCAGCCACTCACTGTGAGCTCCTGTGTGCCACTGTGCTGTCATTTCTGGCAAATACCATTTCAATACATCCTCCCTCTGATCCTTACGATCTTTGCTCCCCCTCTTCTGTGATGACCCCTGAGCCTTGGGGGTTGTAATATACATGTCCCATTTAGAGACGAACAATTTACAGTCTTTTATTCTCTGCATATTGACCAGATGTGGGTCTCTGTATTAATTGCTATCTAGCTCCAAAAGAATCATTTTTGCCTAGGGTTGTGAGATGCACTAACCTATGGGTATAATGATAAGAAATTGGAGGCAGCTTATTACTATATCCATTTAGCAGGATAATAATATGACGTTCTCTCCTAGGGTCTATGACCTCTGCGTTATGTAACTAAACCACAGAAATAAAGCTCCTTACATAGTAAGACTGCATATTAGCCAAATAGTGCATTTCCATTTTGTACTGAGGACTGATATACATTTTGAGGAAAACCAAAATCTCCATATATGACATAAGCATAAGTATCAATACTAACTTTTACATTAAAAATGAAGGTCGATGAGCTCACTAAGTGTCTGACGGTACTTGCTACTAAGGCTGAAGATCTGAGTGTGATTCCTAGATCCCACGTTAGAGAGAGATAAGCAACTCCCACAGATATCTTCTGACCTCCATGCAAGCACGCCCCCACGTACACACACCAAATAAATAAAAAATAAAAAATGAGAGAGTAGACTCCTTCGGATTCCCTTTGAGATGGAATTTTTCTAAATTTATGGTTCATATGATGAATTATATTGATTTATATCTTCAAATTGTATGTAGTTTAATTTTTGTTATTTTAATTTTAAAAATCTATTGGGTATTGTGTGATAATTTGGTGTGTGTAAAAGAGTACATAAAAGAAAAAACAAACAAACAAACAAACAAACAAACAAACAGCCGGGCGTGGTGGCGCACACCTTTAATCCTAGCACTTGGGAAGCAAAGGCAGGCAGATCTCTGTGAGTTCAAGGCCAGCCTGGTCTACAGAGTGAGCTCAGGCCAGCTGGGACTAAAGGGAGACCCTGTCTCAAAAAGACCAAAAAAAAAAAAAAAAAAAAAAAAAAAAGGAGTACATAAGAGATCCTAAGATTTATTTTATGTGTTGTTTTATTATTTTAGTATTTCAAGTTCTAGTCTGAATTATGGATGCTCCTTCCCACCAGAAGTCTCACAAGCTCAGGCAGGAGCAAGAACCTAGCTTTACTTGCCAGAGACTAGAAGAGCTTGAAGTATAACCTGAAGAACTGGAGCCCAGGGCCCGGCTGCTTCACCTTTCCAGTACTTTTTGGTCTAGCACGTTACTCAGCGTGATGGTCCACTTTTACACTGTTGAGTATGAACATGCTTCTCTGGCTTCGAAGCAAACTGTCTTTTCTCATTCTGATCTTGTTTCCAAAAAGTGCATTTTACCTGATTGTTTTTCTCTGCAATCCTATGTGGTTGATCTGAGCACACAGCTCACCCTGGAGAGGGTTTTTCTGCTTACTTCCATTACAAAGCCTGACTGCAGGGGAAGGAAATGGAAGAAGCACAGGCTGTGGAACTAGAGGCTAGGTTGTAAGCTCCAGTCTTCCATGGACTAGTGTCTTGGAGTCAGTGGTTCTCTGAGCCTCAATTTCCTCATGCCTTACTGTATGAATTCTTTCCATTTCCATACATGCCACTGATTTTATCCAGGATGATATCCTGATCTGGCCTAGAGAGTCTTTATTCCAGTTGACCGCCTTAAGCATCCAGAGGATTCAGAAGGTAAAAATCTCTGTTCAGCATAAACCCATTGGCTGATAATTCTTGTCTGTGATCATTTTAGTAGAATCATGTTAGACTTTTGTATGTATGTAAATCCTGGATGATAGTCTCTGTGCTAATATTTAAAATTAGATTTAAAATGAATTATTCTCAAATTAGCTAAATTCTCATTGAAGTACATCAGCCAGCCAGCCAAACTGGTTGCACCCTCCTGCCATGCCTGGTACAGGAGAACCTTGAATCAGAGAGGCCTGGTTCATGATTTGTGGATCAGCTAATTTAGATACAGTTGTGGACTTGATAGCAAACTGCATCCAATTTTTCATTTAAAAATAAGTTTATAGCTTCTTAAGGGCACTGGTTTGAAGAACTCAGTATTTACATGCCATCTATTTTATACGTTGGTTAAAACCAGACTTAGTATAAACCATACCTTGAGTATCAAAAGCCTATTCATGTCTATGTGGGACACAGAGAGCTAGCACAGTGCTTTAGGCTAATGAAAATTCACTTCTAGGCCAACTGTTTTAAAGGCAAAAAAGAACTTCTAACAAATATTCCATTTAATGACCACTGAGAATGCAATGTTTTTGTTAGAGAAGGTGAAAACAAAAACATAGGCAAGTTCTTCTTCCTATCTTGCTATTTCTTTTTTTTTAAATTTTTTAAATTTTTTAATTTTTAATTTTTAATTTTATTATTTTTGTATGTGTATGAATGTATTGTCTGCATGCAGGTCTGTGCACCCGTGTCGTGCAATGCTGTGGAGGTCAGAAGAGGGTCTCGGATTTTCCTGGAACTGGAGTTCTCCTGGAACTGGAGTTACAGACGGTTCTTAGCCGCCATGTGGGTGCTGGGGATCGAACCCAGGTCCTCTGCAAGAGCAGTCGGTGCTCTTAACTGCTCGGCCATATCTCCAGCCCCCTATCTTGCTATTTCTACAGTTACTCTTGGACCATGTTTAGAACCTTCTATAGGCATGGAACATTGTACCAACCTGAGCAACTTACTTCCTAAGATCTGGAACTAGAGAAAGAAGTGTCACCATGAAGAAAATATATACGTACATGAGCAATAGGTGTCAAGTTCACGTTGCTCAACTCCTGCAACAGTTAGTTCTAGACACCGCTAGCACCACACCTCCTCAGCTCCTGCCATTATGATCTTTTCATGTGTTTAAAGCACAAAGCCTCAGTGTCCTTTAAGCAGGCCTGTGTTCTCCAGGCTTAACACCCAGCCTGAGACACTGTGTTTGGTTGGTTTTGATTTCTAGACATTCTTTCTTCATCCAGACTTAAATCCCAGGAAATTCCTTCTTTGGTACTGATTGAACCCCTCCTTCCCTCCCTCCCCCCTTCCTCCCTCCCTCCCTCCCCCCTTCCTCTCTCCCTCCCCTTCCTCCCTTCCTCTCTTCCTTCCCCCTTCCTCTCTTCCTTCCTTCCTGCCTTCCTTCCTTCCTTCCTTCCTTCCTTCCTTCCTTCCTTCCTTCCTTCCTTCCTCCCTTCCTTCCTCTCTCCTTCCTCCCCTCCCTCCTTCCCTTCTTTCCTTCTCTCTCCATCTCACTTTCCTTCCTTTTCATACTCCTTTCATTTCCTTAGAATCTGACTTCATTCTTCCTGAAGATTCATTTTATTCTGTCTCCCTGACAATGCAACTTCTCTTGTACTCACAGATCAATTAAAAGACCTTTCAACTTTGGTTGAAGAGAGCTTGAATTGTTTCATTCTGATCTCGGTGACATTTGGGAGAATTTGCCTTTAGTCCTATCACTTAAATTAATATCTTTGTATTCTAACAGAATTTATTTTTAAATTCCTCCTAACTGCTTCTCCTCCTTGTGATGATCGGTTTTATTATTAAGATCTTAAAAAAGTATTTAACCCCTTGACAGGTCATCATCAGTGGTCATCATCAGTGGTCCTCATCAGTGGTCCTCATCAGTAGTCATCATGTCCACTGCATCCTCATGCCAGGGTGATTGGGAAAAATGACAATTATGTGCTTGCTCACCCTTTAAATGACATTTCACGGGGACGCCAGGAGTAACATTTCCTGCTCTGACATTTCTTCTTCTTATTATTTGTTGTTTTCTTTGCTCCAGTGGAGAAAATTCACCATAAGAAAACCATGAAAATCTAATCTTACTAATTTATTAGAGATCTAGACAGATAGATACAGCATGAATCAATGCTACTAGAGTGTTGTTTCTCTTTCACTTTGTAAAAACGCATTTACTGCTTTCATTTCACAATGAAATTTTATACCTAGTAGAACAAACAATTTATCTTAGGATTTCATCTCTTCAAATGAAGGAAGCTTCCTTATCAGAGTGCTTGTTTAGTGGTAGAGTAAATATCTCATGGGATGATTGTATGTTTTTCTTTCCATAGCTTCTGAGTATTTTTAGAGGCCCTGGCTAGTCTTTTTAGTCTTATTACCCATGTTTTGAAACTTACTTGACAGAAAGTTGAACTTCATCAAATAGAATACATAAATAATTGAAGGCCACGATGAAACATGGCTTAAGTTTTAAGTTTGGGACTCTTTACAAATTTTAATTTTTTAGTGTTATTGAGAGAGGGTCTCCCTATAGCCCCAGTTGGGCTGGAATGTGCCATGTACACTAGGCTGGTCTTAATCTAACAGAGATTTGCATGCCTCTGCTTCCAGAGGGCTGGGATTAAAGGAGTGTGTCGCCATGCTGGTTGGAATTCTTTAAAAAATATTTTGTATTTCTGCATATGTTTGTGTTGCATGATTTATGTGCATCAAGTACATCACCTTCAGAGTGCAGAGGGGGTCGGAGCCCCTAGAAAAGTAATTGCAGCCAGCTGTGAAACACATGATGTTTGTCAGAACGCTTAACCACTGAACCATCTCTCCAGCCCTCAAATCTGGAACTCTAAGAGTTCTCATAAGCTTCTGTAAAATTATATATCACATTTTCTTCAAGAAACACATTAACAGAAGTTGTAAAGGAGTTGCCTATAGAAGACCTCAGACCAAAGATTAGTCTTGCTACTTCATAAAACTTTCTGAACCTTAATTTTCTCATATGATTTGGGAAAGTTTGGAACATATATTGCTAGGCAGCTAATACTTTAAAAATATAGCATCTAATACAATTGGGAGGGGACCACAACAACATAAGGACTAAGTCAAAGAATGGACTGATGCAGTTAAATTCTGTGCAAAACAACAAACCTTTGCAGAGAAAACTTTAAAAAGATACAGGACATGTATGGCAGAATGAATGAACTGGGGTGGAGTGGGAGGAAGGGAAAGCGGAATATGTCTAAATTGAACTGAAAAATGATGTCTGAAACATACAAAACATCAATAAAAGTATTGTATTAAAATAAAAACCAAACACCATTCCCTTTTTAGGGAAGTTTTTTTTTTTTTTTTTTTTTGTTTTTTTTTTAACACAGTATCGTCTTTTTTTCTGATTCCTACTATTTATTTTCTCAAATACAAAAACAAAGAATTTTAGATACTTAATCACTTGCAGTTAAATGTATTTCGTTCTATTTTCTCTTAAAAATCTGTGTTTCTTTTTATATGTATCTTATTTTATTGACATTTTCTGCATTCCATACAACATTTCTTAATCAAATTTAGACCCAATTCCCTTTCTTTTTACTCTGAAGATTACTGCAGTGGAAGGAATGCTTCCTCACTTAGAAGCCATCCAGTTGTTTGGCAGCTTCTGCTTCTGGTGATGAGAAATATGATACCTCTCTTGTAGAACACAGCTTCAAAGCTTAGAGTCAACACAGAGATCAACTACTGGGGGAACTGATAAAGACATTTCTTTTACTTACTGGGGATGTGTGTGGCAGGGGAGGTGGGCTAAGTCTTCTAGTAGTTCTTCATAAGTGCCTGCAGTTGAGGGGGATATTATTAGGAAAATAGTGAGTTTCTGGCTAACAAAACCAGAAACTAGTTCCAGAAGCACTAGAAATGTGGCTGCTGGTCAGACAAGGGGAATCCCAGAAGGGAAAGAACCAGTGGAAGGTTCCAAGAGTCCTGCTTGTTTACAAGCTGGCTGATTTCTGGGGCCAAGCATATTTTTAGCATATTCAGTAGCTCAGTGGAAGGAAGAGTCTGGAAAGAAACAAGACCTGTCTTCCACAAATCCATTTCTAATTTAAGCTCAGCCAAAGTAGTTGCCTGTAAAAGTAAAATTCAACATGTTAAAAAAAAGTGTTCAGAATCTCTACAGTTTAACTTTCATACCATCCAGGACACAGTCTGAAATTACTTAACACTGAAAACCACACCAAAGCAAGCAAAACTCTCACTGAAAAATGGAACAGATTCTTAAAGAAAGAAGACAGTCAAATGGATAAACTCCTGCCATGCCTTTAGAACCAGCAGGGAAGGCATTTTAGGATGTTTAAAGTATCCTTAGTGAGACAAAATTCAAATATGCTCATTGTAAATTAAAGGAAATTTAACAATTGAAATTTCGTATAGAAACAGAAATGCAAAAAAAGTCAGAATTCTAGAACTAAAAGTTTGTACATACAGAATATCTTCCACCCTTAAATCAAAGACTAAATACAAATGCTTGACATGATTCCTTACCTATTCCTCTTCCTTCACACATTCAGTCTTTCTGATAATATGACAGTCACTGTTTTAGGTCCAAATCAGCTTTCTGGGTCAAGTCTTAATTGAAGCACAGGCTTCTGGCTAATGCATATGACATTATCATGATGACTTGAATGATTTAGATAGAAAAACTTTTGTCAATTTGTAATTCAGAAATCTAACACAGGGCTACAATCAAGATGTTAACAGGCATACATTATGATCTGGGGGCTCTAGAAGAGAGCCCCATACTCTGTCTTTCTTAGCCTCCAGAGATCCCTCCCCTTCCTTGGCTGGTAACCTTTTTCCTCCATGTGTAACCCCAGCAAACACTGGTCCACACTCTTTTCATACAACTGACTCTGTTATTCTCTGCAGCTTTTAAAGATCCTTAGAGATTAATTAATTATATGGCTCACCAGGATAATCTCCTTATTTCAAGGTCATTAACCTTATTTATATATAGATTTACTTGTTTTTTGAACTATATTTTTAGTTTTAGTTTTTTAAGAGCTCTCCACACTAATGGGGCTGGAGAGATGGCTCAGTGGTTAAGACCACTGATTACTATTGCAGAGGACCTGGGTTTGATTCTCAACATCCATATAGCAGCTAACAACCATCCATAACTCCATTCCCGGGGGAATCTGCTGCCCTCTTCTGACCTCCGTGGGCATTGCACAGGATGGTTGTACTTATACACATGCAGGCAATACACTCATACACATAAAAAGAAAAAAAATAGAGTTCTCCATATTAATTTCTGTAGTGGTTACGCCAGTTCACAATCCCACCTGCAGTGAATGAGGATTCATGGCACTAGATGTTAGCATTTGGTAGAAATTGTTCTCTTGATCTTAGGCCATCTGACTGGGGTTAGATGAAACTTGAAGTAGTTTTGATTTGCATTTCCCCAATTATTAAGGATGTTGAACATTTTTAAAGGTGTTCACAGCCATTGTTTCTTCCTTTGTGAACTCTCTGTTCAGATCAATTGCCAAATTTTTAAATTGGGTCATTTGTTTTCTTGCTTCTTTGTTTTTGAGTTATTTGTTTTTTTTTAATTTTTTTAAATTTTATTTATTTCTGTATGTGTATGAATGTACTGTCCGCATGCAGGTCTGTGCACCCGTGTCGTGCAATGCCGCGGAGGTCAGAAGAGGGTGTCGGATTCCCCTGGAGTTGGAGTTTCAGACGGTTCTCGGCCGCCATGTGGGTGCTGGGGATCGAACCCAGGTCCTCTGTAAGAGCGGTCGACGCTCTTAACCGCTAGGCTATCTCTCCAGCCCTGTTTTTGAGTTATTTGTATATTCTGGATAGTAATACTCTGTTGGATCAATAGCTGGTGAAGATTTTCTCTTACTCTGTAGGTTTCAACTTCACTCAATTTATTTTCTTTGCTGAAAATTTATTTTTTTTACTATAATGAGGTCCCACTTGTCCACTGTTGCTCTTAATTCTTTTTCCTTTTCTTTTCTTTTCTTTTCTTTTCTTTTCTTTTCCTTTCCTTTCTTTTCTTTTCTTTTCTTTTCTTTTCTTTTCTTTTCTTTTCTTTTCTTTTCTTTTCTTTTCTTTTCTTTTTTCTTTTCTTTTCTTTGAGACAGGGTTTCCCCGTACCCACAGCTGTCCTAGAACTCACTATGTAGAGCAGGCTGGCTTTGAACTCACTGAGATCTCTGGCTGCCTCTGCCTCCTGAGTGCTAGGATTAAAGGTATGAACCACCATGGACCGATTTAATTCTTTTAAAAATATTTTATTTATTATTTTTATTTTATGTGTTTGAGTGTGTTGCTTGCATGAGCGTAAGGCACACAGAGGTCAAAAGAGGGCATCAGATACCCTGGAACTGGAGTTATGGAAGGTGGTTAGCTGCCATGTAGGTGTTGGGATTTGAACCTAGGTGTTCTGCAAAAACAGCCAGTGCTATTAATTAATGAATCAGCTATCTCTCCAGTTCCATGCTGACTTTAATTCTTGAATGACTGCTGTATAATTTGGAAAGTCCTTGTCTGTATATGTATTTCATAGGGTACTACCTATGTAGTCTTCTAACCGTTTAGGTTTTTCAGGCTTCACATGGAGGTCTTTGATTAATTTGAGTTGACTTTTATGTAGGGTCATATGTACAGGTTTAATTTCATTCTTCTGTATGTGGAGATCAACTTTTTCCAGGCCTATTTGTTGAAGATGCTGTCTTTCCTCCAGTGTGTTGTTGTCACCTTTGTCAAATATAAGGTGGCTGTAACTGCATGCACATGTTTGGGATGTCTATTTTGTTCTGTGGATCTATAAATCAGAGAAAGACTTCAAGGAAACACTTCCATTCACAATAGCCTAAAAAATAAAATAATGTATCTAGGGATAATTCTAACCAAAGACATTAAAGAACTAGTCAATGAAGACTTTAAATGTTTGAAGAAAGAGATTGAGGAAGACACAAAGAGATGGAAAGATCCCTCATGCTACTGTGAATGGAAGTGTTTCCTTGAAGTTTTTCTTTGATTGCTTCCTATGGTGTATAGAAAGGCTACTGATATTTGTAGATTGTTTTGCTTGCGACCTTACTCAAAATACTGTGCATTTCTAGAAGTTTTATGGCAGAATTTTTGGTATCTTTTATGTATAATATTGTATCATCTGCAAATAAGAATAATTTGACTTCTTCATTTCCAATTTGTACCTCCTTTAATTTTCTCCTTTTCTTTGTTTAGCTAGTGTTTTAAGCACTGTATTGAAGAGGAGGGAGAACAGTGGACAGTTTTGTCTTGTTTCTGATTTTAATGGGAATGCTTGAGGATTTTCTCTATTTAGAATGATTTTGGCCTTAATTGTGTTGAGATATCTTCCATCCAGTCCAATTCCTTCCAGGAATTTTTTTTGCAAAGCCAATTTTTATTGCAGCTTTGTGCATTTCATACACAATTTCCAATCAAGTCGAGACCCATTCCCCTTCCTTGCCCCCCCACCAGAGCTCATGCATTCTGCCAAACATGTTTTTCATCTTTTTCTCAGTCTCTTTTAAAAATTTTCAATGCAGAAGTTCACTGTTTTGAGCAGAAGTTCACCATGTCAGTCAGTTCTTTGACCCAGTCTTTTGTTGTTGTTCCTTCCAATCTGCATCACTCCAAAATATGCACATATGCATGCCACATATATCTTTAGCATCTTCAGCTTATGATTTCTTTTTTTTTTATTAGGCTGAAAGATGTCATGTTTGAAGGCTCCTCCTTGGCAAGCCCAAACAACCATCAGTCCTCTCCTTGTGCTCCACACTGGGGTTTTCCCTTCCCATGGTTACCAAATGAGGTCCAGTAAGCACTGCGTCCTGTCTTGATCTACCTGTACTGTTCTCCATGGGTAGTCCTGGGTAGTCCAACAATGGTAATCAATACTCTGAAGAAGCTGAAACCCCAGTAATTGCTCAGTCCAGAAGCTGGATGTCTCAGCAGTCCCCATCTGGCACTGAGGTTTCGGAGGATTCTTGGAGAGACATGAGTCTTCAGTCCATATTGGAAGGTTGAAAAGCTGTGTCTCATGTCTTGGAAGAATGGCAAAAGCAGTGGCAGCCACAGGGTAGCTGCACTTGCCAGTAAGAATTGAAGACAGGCCAAACAAGAGTGCTCTCTTTTTTTTCTTTTTGTCTTTTTACTAAGATCTCAAGTTTTTTGGGGGGGGGGCTGGCTCCTTTTGGCTTTTCATCTGCCAGTTACTTCCAGGAATTTTAATAAAAATGGATGTTGGATTTTTGTCAGAGGTCTTTTCTGCATCTACTGAAATAATCAAGAGATTTTTTTTTTGTCTTTAAATCCATGTATATGACTTTTTATGTTTATTGACTTATGTATATTGAACCATTCTTGCCTCTCTGGAACAGATCCTGATTGATCATGGTGGATGTTCTTTTGATGTGAATATGGATGTGATCTGCTAGTATTTTGTTGAGAATTTTTGTGTCCATGTTTATCAAGGATATGTGCCTATAGTTTCCTTTTTGTTGTGTCACTAATTAGAGAGACACTGGGGTCATAGAAGGAGTTGAGAATTCTCTTTTGGTTTCTATCTTTTTCAGTAATTTAAGCAGTATTTTAGATATTTTTTGACGGTCTGGTAAAATTCTGCTATGAATCCATCTGGGCCCAGACTTATTATAGTCGATGGGCTTTGCATTCTTTGTACTATTGTTTGAATTTCCTTATTTGTTATGTGTCTGTTTAAGCTGTTGTCTTCTGGGTTTAATTTTATTGGATTCTGTGAATTTAGAAATTCACTTGTTTTAGGTTGTCAAAGTTAGTAAAGTGTAGGTTTTTTTTAATTTTATTTATTTATTTTTTATGTGTATGAATGTACTGTCTGAATGTAGGTCTGTGCACCTGTGTCGTGCAATGCTGCGGAGGTCAGAAGAGGGTGTCAGATTCCCCTGGAACTGGAGTTCTCCTGGAATTGGAGTTACAGACGGTTCTCAGCCACCATGTGTGTGCTGGGGATTGAACCCAGGTCCTCTGCAAGAGCGGTCGACGCTCTTAATCGCTAGGCCATCCCTCCAGCCCTGAGTGTAGGTTTTTAAAGTATTTCTGCATAATGTTCTGGAACATTATGGTATCTGTTGTGATATTTCCCCTCTGTCTCTGATTTTCTTGATTTGGACTTGCTATTTCTGTCTTTCAGTTAACTGGACTAAAGGTAAGTTTATCTTACTTAGCAAAGAACCAGCTTTTAGATCCATGGATTCTTTGTATTGTTTTCTTTGTTTCTATTTCATTAAACTCTGGTCTTATATTGATATTTCTTTTTCTGGGTTTTATTATTCTTGAGTTGTTCCAATGAGTCATTTATTTATGCCCTTTCTGATTTGTCAGATAGGTGCTTAAAACTTCCCTGCTAGGACTGCTTTTAATGTGTCCTGATGAAATTTCTTCAGGTCTATTTTTCACGGATGGAAACTTCTGCAATGATTTTTAGGCAGAAGATTTTTTAAACATTTTCTTTCTTTCCAAAATTATAATAATTTGCCTAATTTTGAGACTGTACTGATAACCAATCAACATGTGAGTTTTCTTCTTGCTGTAACTTGATGCCTAAGCTATAAAAGGTATGTGCTACTTCCCCTCTGGGTTCAGACTCTGTGACTGGAGCCTGCTGGATCTGGCTGCAGCCTAAGTAAAAATATCTGCTTCTGGGGCTGGAGAGATGGCCTAGGAGTTAAGAGCGGTGACTGCTCTTGCAGAGGACCCAGGTTCGATCCGAGCACCCACTTAGCGGCTGAGAACCGTCTTTAACTCCAGTTCCAGGGGAATCTGACACCCTCTTCTGACCTCTGCAGCATTGCACGACACGGGTGCACAAACCTACATGCAGACAGTACATTCATCCACATACAAAAAAAAAAAAAAAATATCTGCTTCCTGTGCACTCCCGGTGCCCTGCCTGGTCTTTCCAGAATTTTTTACTAACTAGTATCTATACTTCTGCTTACTGGTAATCTTATTCCAATTTTCCTGTGCAAACCACCCTTCTTGCACCAGCCCATGGAGTTTAGTGGATCTGATCCTGCTCACTGGGATACTGGTTACATCTACTTTATGGGCCCAAAGTAATGATCACATCTACTTTTCCTTGGTTGTACTAGTGGTTATGTGTGCCCAGGTTAGACTGAGTTCTAGGCCCTCTGGCAGAATAAGAATAATGAGACTTCTCTTCCCCTTCTTCTTTGGAGCAGTAATGATGGAAGTCTGATTTTGAAATGGTGAAAGGAAAAGGCTTGCGTGGGACTGATGTGACGTAAGAGGAAAGTGGCTGAAGACTGGAAGATATCATGGTCAAGGCATCATGTCTCCCAGGACTGCTTCTATTCTGTAGCAGGAATTTCCATAATTTGTAGCTTAGGTTTCTTTGGTTTCCATTGATGCCACCTGCAACCAGTATCACTGTGGCTGTGCCTTTCCTCGCCTAGGTTGACTAGATTTTATTGGGCTTGTGATTTTGAGGAACTGGAATATGACATGAAAATTGGGAAAATATTCCTCAATTCCACAGATTTCACTAAGCCCAAGGTTTGTCTTTATTTTATTAAGAGCTATTATCTAACAGTAGCATTTTATTTTGTATGCAGAGTAAGTAAATTTTTTTTGCTGACAGTTGCAATAATTTTAAATTTGGGCTACTTAGAAAACACAGTGCAATGTGTTTTTTTAAACAATAAATTGTAGCAGGATGAAAATTGTTGAAACTTTGCCTCTCCTCAGTCTCTGACATACATTTTCTTTCTGTAAACTACATTTACCTGAGAATATGTAGAATTGAAGTATAAAAGAATTTTAATTGAAAGAGATTATAAGCTATTTGAATCATTTAAGTTAAAGGATATTTCTAATTTTAGATTGGATATGAGTATCTCTTCTTCAGTATTTTAAAATGTGTGGTCAAATATATTAATATAACATTCCTCTCCCTAGTAACAATCTTGAATTTTTTAATATACTTTGTTCACTATGTATATTTCAAAAGTTTGCTATACATATGCAAATACTTCATAATTTTCAGTGCAAAGTTTTTAAAAGTAGATTGTGAAATTAAATGTTTTGCAAACTGCTCAGTGTGCTCAACCTCTTTGTTTCAATATCTCCTTCTTTAATTCAGGAAATAATAGATTAAAAATTTTTGATAAGTCATAAAAACTTCTCATTAAGATGTTGTATTAGTCACATTTCTGTTGCTGTGATAAAACACCATGACCAAGGGAACTTATCAAAGGAAGAGTTTATTTGAGCTTATGAATGACAGTTCCAGGGAATCAGAGTCCATTGTGGTGGGAGGCATGGTGGCTGGGGCTGGAACAGCAAGCCAAGGTTCACATCTCGCAATGAGCACAGGAAGCAGAGAGAGACACTGGAGACTGCAAGGCTTGTTAAACTCACTAAGCCTGCCCCCAATAATGTACTTCCTCCAGCATGGCCACAGCTTCTAAGACCTCCAAGAACAGTGCCACCAACTGGAGACAAAATGTCTGAATACTTAAAGCCTATGGGGGGGGGCACTCTCATTCAAACCACCATATTCCATTCTCTGGCCCCCATAGGCCATATAAAATGCAAAATGCATTTAGTCCAACTTTAAACGTCCCCATAGTCTTTACCAGTCTCAATTCTATTCAAAAGTCTATAGTCCAAAATCTTTTCTGAGACACAGGCCAAGCTCTAACTGTAAGCTCCTATAAAATCAAAAGGCAAATTACATACTCCCAACATACAGTGGAACCGAATACACAATCCCATTCCAAAAGGGAGGAATAGGGGCATAGTGAGGAAATACTGGACCAAAACAAGACTGAAAACCAGCAGGGCAAACATCAAGTCCAGTAGCTCCATGTGCAACTTCTGGGACTTGACTTCCAAAGGGCTTAGATGGCTCAGCTCTTCCAGTTTTGCTTGCAACATACATCTCTTTCTTAGGCTGATACCACTCCCTGTATGCAGCTCTCCTTGTATGCACCACTCCCTGTATGCAGCAAATATCTCACAGGTCTGGCATCTCGAATGTCTTCTTGGGGTCTCCGCTGCCAACCAGACTTCACATTCACAGTTTCACGCAATGGCCTATCAGGGCCTTCTTTATTCAGGGACACCCCTGCTGCACTCTGCCTGGCCTCTGTGGCTCTCTGAAACCACGGAGGAAGAACTGATGACCACTTCACTCTTGCAAACTTCATGCCTCTAAAGCCAGCACCACGTGAATGAAATTGCCGAATCTGGCTGCAAGTTCAGGATGGACTCTCTCCTACTTTAACCACATTTGCAAATTTTCTCTGCCCTGGACTTGTTGGAGTAGAAAATGCTTTCAGTATTTTCCTTTCAAAAATTGGAGGCTTAGCTGGGTATGGTCTTGCCCTGAAGGTACTGATTCTGTTGCTTACTTGTAAATCTCGAGGCCTCTCCTTAATCACTTTAGTCTCCTTATCAAAAGGAACATCTCCTTCACATGCCTTGGCCCTACCTTTAATCTTCCTAATGTACTTTTCAGATCCAAACTGTATATTCTGCATTTATTTCTGCCCCATCTGCTCTTCTTCACTGTAGATCTGTACAATATTCACCATTAATAGCCATGCCACCATTTCTACATTAGGCTGTCTTGAAATATCCTCCACCAAAGACATTAGTCCATTGCTTTTCAACTTAGCATCAGGCAAGCATTTGGGCTGTGGGCAAACTGCTGCCAGACTCTTTATCAAAATATCCCAGTTGCTGCCTAAGTCTTTATTTTCCTCTGGAACTACATTTTTTTGCAGCAATGCTTTTTCCCAGCTTCTACTAGAATGGCCCATTAAGCTCTGATTACAGTATCAACAGATTTTTCCTAGCCCAAAGTTCCAAAGTCTTCCACATTTCTCCAAACAGCCACATGGTCAGGTTCTTCACAGCCAACACCCCACTCTCGGTACCAAATAACTGTATTAGTCACATTTCTGTTGCTGTGATAAAACACCATGACCAAGGGAACTTATCAAAGGAAGAGTTTGTTTGAACTTATGATTGACGGTTCCAGGGAATCAGAGTCCATTGTGGTGGGAGGCATGGTGGCTGGGGCTGGAGCAGCAAGCCAAGGTTCACATCTCACAATGAGCACAGGAAGCAGAGAGAGACATTGGAGACCACAAGGCTTGTTAAACTCACTAAGCCTGGTCCCAATAACGTACTTTCTCCAGCACGGCTGGCCACACCTTTTAAAACCTCCAAGAACAGCGCCACCAACTGGAGACAAAATGTCTGAATACTTAAAGCATATGGGGGGACACTTTCATTCAAACCACCACAGATGTATACATTTTAAATATACTTTTTCCCAAATAATATTATTTCAAATCTTTGTAACTTTACTGGTTTGTTTGGTCTGGTTTAGTTTTTTTTTTTGTTTGTTTGTTTGTTTTTTTTTTTGTTTTTGTTTTTGTTTTTTTTTTTTTTGGTCTTTTTGAGACAGGGTCTCCCTGTAACCCCAGCTGGCCTGGAACTCAGTATGTAGATCAGGCTGGCCTTGAACTCACAAAGATCCACCTGCCTCTGCTTCCCAAGTGAGGGGGTCAAAGGTATCTGACCCTATGCTTGGTGTGGTTTATTTTTTTATTTTTTGTTTTGTTTGTTTCTTGAGACAAGATCTCACTCTGAATCCCAGTCTGACGTTGAATTCACTTAGTATCTCAGGCTGCCTACCTTGTTGAGAAAACATCTTATAGTTTAGCTTATCCCTCTATCCTAAGAGAATGAGTGATTGATACTGTAGTTGTCATGCATAGAGAAGAATGGAAGGAGCCATTTTTCTAGGAACCTGCTTTTCTCCTCAGAGACAGTAAGAAAAGGAGGAGAGAAGAGGAGAACTGGCAGACTGCCTCTTGGGGGAGTTGTGGGTACCTGAGGTTAACTGTTTAGAGATGATAAAGGAAGAAAAACAACATACTCCCATTTTCTTTGATGCTAAATAGTTTACCATATTGGCTAGTGTCAAGGCCTCACTATTGAAATGCATTTGTCACTCAACAAATTTAAAATTAAAACTAAAACATTCAGTTATCCTAAGGCTTATGTTCACATTTGTTCTCGGTCTTGGGCTCAGAATAGTATTCTGTGTATAAAGCAGTCACGTAAGTCTACTGGATACTTTGTCACTCTCTAACTACAGTCTCCCATAGAAAGGGTAATTATGTGTCTGTAATTGCTCTTTCTGTTGTTTTAAAATACCCAGCTTGTGGACTGAACAGCTAAGGGCATTTCAGCCTCCTCAGAATATAGACTGCCGCTGTTGGACGGCCTGGGCTGTATCATGGAGGCCAGTACAGGGGGATCATTACAGGATGCGTGCTTACTGGACTTCATTGGGGGACCATGGGAGGGAAAGACCCCAATGTGGAGCAAAAGTGCAAGATTTATGGTTGTTTGGGATCACCAAGGAGGAACCTTTGAGCACTTCCTTAAGGAAAACATGATACCTTTTAGGAAAAAATATCCTCCAATTCAAGTGATATATGTATGTATGTATGTATGTATATATTTATGTTTATGTATAACTATGTACATATGTATATAATGTAGCAATACAGGTTGGAGAGAACAACAACAAAAGAACTGAAAAAAAACCAACTCTGGAAAGACTCAGAAAAAGATGCAAGTCATGTATGGCAGAGTGCAGGGACTCAGGTGGGGTGGGAGGCATGGAAAGGGAAGCAACTCTGGATTTGATTGAGAAATGATGTATGACTTGTGGAGGAAGTTTGATAACAAAAAAATGGAGATAGAAACGGAGAGAAGAATTTGTGGAGAACACCTAAGCAATTTCAGACATTGTGTGAAATAGGAACAGTTGTTTTTGCATTGTGGCTAGCTCATGCAGCTGGTCTCTCTAGAAGAGTTAAAGAGAAAACACTTTTCTGGTTGGAGAAATTTTTGTCCTCAAGTGGAACAGATGGATGTACCCACCCTAGACCAGCAAAATCTCTGGCCATGTTCAAGCCAGCATCATCTGCCTGTTGATAATTTGGGAAAACTTCTGTGTCTCAAATCCTCCTTAACCCTGACTCAGATGGTTCCTATCCACTGCCCGGGTCCCATTCCAACAGGAAAAGCTGGCTGAAGTAGAGCCACAGTGAGCCATCTGTGTGGTCCACCTCCAGTAAAATGAAGTGTGGCTCTAGCGATCTAGCTCATGGATCCAACTGGTGTTTAGTTAGCGGTGGTTTGAGGCTGAAAGGTAGAGATGGAGTTGAGACACATGCCATAGTGGGCAGCAATTTTGAATATTCAAATGAACTACATACGGTACCACAGTTGGAAAGGGTGTGCAGACAGAAGCAGGGAAAGGCGACTGCTTCTAGCAGTTTGGGAAAGACAAGCACAGAGACAGAGCAGGCTGAAGGCTGTCCAGCACTTTGGGCTGCTACGGTTTCTGGCTTCATTCTAGTCACATTTTTGTTTCTTTCGTGATTCCCTCTCATTAAAGCCTCTTGTCCTTGATGTTGAGTGGGCTTCTGCTTTCTATAAAACACAGAATGAAATAATACGTTTCTCATCTAACAGTACCTCAGGTTTCTCCAACTCTGCTTTATTGGAAACTAACTTTCTCTCATGTATGTATGAACAAGGATAGGAAAATTGTGTTCTAGTTCAGCAATTATTTTTTCAATACATAAAAATGGAAATAGCTATCAGGCTATTAGGGAAGCTTCTAGTAAAACATTTTATTCAGGAACATTAGGGAAGTACATATATTATTCTCTGGACAGAAAGCCTAATATAATAAGTGCCTTATTTTTAAAAGGTTTTCTATAGTAGCCTCCATCTGTTGCAAAATGAAGCTCTTTTGATGCGCGCTGTACGGTATAGTTGTCTCCCAGATAATAGGGTCACTACTGCACCAATAGAGGTAGCTTGCTGTGCCAGTCTCTACTGTTATTATGCTTTAGGGGAGGGCTGGATCATTGACTGCTTTCCTGCCCTTGAAGCTTGCATAGTGTCCTCTAGGACTATGAGAGGCTAAACTTCAGGTAGAAGGCTCCAAGTCTGCTTCATTGCTTTCTGCCCCACTGCTTCAAGTCTGACATATGTCCTGTCTTCATAAGTAGGATCTTATCTTTGAGTTCTGGGAGAGATAACTATGAGGACTGGCAGTAGCCTGTGCTATTTGGGGAATCTTTGGGGCTAGTGAGACCAAGCACTAGAAGGGTGGTCTCTCCTGCCTCGCACTGTGCTTGCTCCTTGCCATACAGTCCCCGGGTATACACATACACAAATGTTCAGGCACTGTCTGTGCATTTCTCAGGGGTTCCTCTGCCAACACATTTCCTTTTGGCTTCCTTAGTGCCCCGCCTATTCATTTTCCCCCACCCACATCCAACCTCTAACCTCCCTCCACATGCCAAGCATCTGGTGCGGGAGAGTAGCCCTTACTTAAGATCGCTAGATTGGCTGACTAGACTGCAGGGGATGAATTTGCACTGAAGGATATCTGGGTACAAAATGCTTGACTGGATAGAATTTAATATGCATGACAATGTATGAGATTTGGTGAGGGAGGTGTGGGGGGTATGGCTGGGGGAGGAGTCTAAATTTGATTAAGAACTATTGCATGAAATTTACAAAAGCTCAATAAAAATTATGAAAAAAGTTTTTCTATAATTGAACATAATCATGGTTACCACGATACCACCGGCAAACCTCATCTGGTGAGTTCTTAGCAATTTCAGTATATTCACAGTGATTTTGAGCATACGTGGTGAGGAAGGCATGGACTGTCTGTGGCTAGATGTATCGTTTGCCATGTAACACGCACATCTAGACTCCTGCCATTAATGTTTGTTATCATACCTATTGGGATAACCTGGTCCTGTTTTATTCTTCATATAGAAGGATTAGGCCAGCGTATAAAATATCTGAGGCAAAGATTGAGCCCTCTTTGTAAACTGACTAACCAGTCCTATTGCAATTCATTTGGCACAAAGCTCGGCATGAAATTTGAAACTACATATTGGAAAACACTTTATTAAAAAGCAGAGTCACAATGAGGATTGGAGAGTGTGTCTGTAGTTTCAGTGCTGGGAAGTTGTACACAAGAATCTTCCTGAAGCTTGCTGGCTGGCCAGTCTAGGCTAATTAACTAGCTTCAGGTTTGATGAGAGACTGTATCTGAACAAATAAGGTGGAGAGAGTTTAACCTCCAAAATTGACCTAGCCTTTGCATGTATACATAATGTGCATTCATGCACACACACACACACACACATGCATACAGAAAAAGAACAGGGAGTAATGTGTATATGTGACATCAAATTGCTATAAATGTTTTTAAATAAGCACTTTTGTTTCTGTATTTCATCATTTAGTCTTACTAACCAGTGGACGGTCCACTATTCCTCCACATACCACATGCTCAGCAAGGCTGGATGAGGCTACTCGTTCCTGTGGGTCTTGTTAGAATGAGTGACACTTTCTCATTTATCTGCTCATTGAAGGTCCCTTGTTGACATTTCATGGAGACATGGGGATCTTCAGAGTGTTCTTTTCCATGATACCTGTAATGAAGTTGCAGTTCCTCTTCAAATACTCTTTGCCTGGGGTTTACAACTTACCATCCAGATTCTTGATATTTGTTACCTCCCTAGGCTTTACATGAAGGAAGACACAGTGTCTGCTCTTCGGATCTTGGAGATAAAATTGCACTTGTGCTTTCTCGTGGCTGCATGTCCTCTACATCCTTGGTACCTACCTAGTTTCAGTGCTGGAAGAAGGCAACACCACAATATTCTGAGAGTCTTACTTCTCAGCTCCCTGTGTCTTTTCCTTTAATAAGTTCTCCCTACTACAGAGTAGGTAGTATCAATATATTAGATGCAAAATAGGGTAAATCTTAGTTTGTTTTCATCTTTAATTTGTAGAATATATTGTATGTCCTTATTTTTATGGTTTAAATTTTAGAGACCAAACAATAAACAACAAAATTATTTTGTCTTACTCTTCAGAGTTTGCTTTTATAAAGTATCTTTCTGACTATGAACTTGAGTATCTGCAGAGCAATGGAGTTACATGAGCAAGCAATGAGCATCTTTAGACATCTGTTCAAGAGTAACCCAGCCACATGAATCTACAGGCAGCATCTTAAAGGTTATGGTTCTGTAGGATGTCACCTTTACAATATACTCCCATTTCTTACTTTTCAACTATCTAAATGATGTCACCAGGATTTTTCACATTGGCGTGGCAACTATGGAGAGATTTTGCTTATATTCTTCTAATACATTTACCCCATGGAGCGTAGCTGTCTAGTCTTTGGCATATTTGTATACACACATTCTAATGAAAGAATGGATATACTAAGATAAGCAGGAGCATAACAAAGCACCATTTTGAGAACCTTAAGGAGAATTCTTATGATAGGATCTCATGTAGCAAAGGGCATCCTGAAGTTCACTATGCCACTGTGGATGACCATGAACATCTTACCCTCCTGCTTCCATCTCCCGAATGCTTAGATTACAGCATGTGATGTTTTATATAGAGCTAGAAACTGAACCCGGAATTGATGTGTGCTGGGTAAGCACTCTACCAACTCTGCTACAACCTCAGCCCCAAGAAAGATACTGTAAAAGACAGAGGAGGTGGAGAGAGCCCAGGCTATACTTCCCTCAGGCTGCTCTTGGTGATTATTAAGCAGGATGGGGGTGCTAGACCTAGAAAAACCTACTGAAGCAAGGTTCTTCTAATGGTCTCCTTTGTCTGCACTGATCTACATTGGCCTGGCAGACTGCCTTAGAACTGGACTGTGGTTGAAGGGTCTTCCTCCCTAAATGTCCTGCAACAGGCTGACTCAGACATTCATATCTAAATATTCTCCCTGCCCATGTCTTCTCTTTCACGCTGTGTTCTCAAGGTTGTCCAGAAATGCACTGTGTGCACTTGTATTCATTCATGTCTTGATGTATGTTGGTCAAGCCACACAAGGTGATATACTTGGTATATTTTACACCTCTTAAAAACTGCTGGTTTAAAGCATTGAGTTCTGGTCTTCCAATAAAAGCTCATGGGAAAAATTAAGATATATAGGCTGTGCTTTTGTGATTGGAGTGAAGGTGAGTTGTTCAGGGATCAGTGAGTTTTGATGGGTCCCCTAAGGCTCCATAGAAAACTTGGAAATCATGATACAATAAAACTAGTTCATGAAGAAAGTATAAAGGATATAGGCATACTGTTTGGGGGCCATATTAAGCTTGAATTACTGGACCTGTACATGGAACAGAGAGGCAGTTTGAGTTCTGCTTGTTATAAGCTATGCTTCTTACTAAGAAACAATGTAGCAATAGACTTTGTACAGTGTTGCATGGCTCTGAATGAGCCTTAAATATTACTTCCTCATCACATAATGGGACATTTGCGTGATATGCAGTCCATGTTATAAATATTATTGGGCTGGAGGGATAGTGTGACTGTTAAAGGCTAAGGCTAATAGGCAAAATATAAATATTACTAACTCATTTCCTTTTGAACTAACTATACTTATTGGATATTAATTTCTGCTAATCTCGGAACAGCACCATGTAGTATCTTGTGGATACATAGCCTCTGTGCTAGTCAGTGAGCCTGTTATCCTCTTAGCTCCCCTTCCACAGCCCTGGGATGACAAGAATGTTCGGATATACTCAGTTTCTTCCACAGACACCAGGGACCAACCTCAGGTACTCAGGCTTCTGAGGCAAGCACTTTACTAATTAAGCTATTTCCTCAGCCCTGCAAAGGTTACTTCGATGTTAACTAAGGCTCCGAGGAGTACATCATCACTTCTGAGACCCATCATCCAGTTTCTATTTGAGTGAAGTGGTAATTTGGGAGTATCTGTTCATGGAACAGGAGAAGACTTACATGCCTATAATTTCTGTTTGAAGTCCATGTATGAAAGCATAAACCTAAACACAGGATATAAATTATCAAGATATTCATAACCCATATTTTTCTTAAGAATTTAAGAAAAAAATATCTCCAAATAATGTATTAGTAGAGCTGTGTTGTCTAATGTTGTAGCCCTGCTCAAAAATGTCTATTTAAATACAAATTAATTAAAATTCAAAGTCATTCACGTTTTCAACTGCAGTAGCCACATTTTACAGGCTCAGTAGCTGCAAGTAGTTGGTGGATACTGTGTTGAATGTGTGATTACAGAATGTTTTTCTCATTGTAGAAATGTCTATTGAATAACATTGTTAATATACAATAAGCCATTTTGTATAAGTGACTGAAATTTAACCACAAGGTGTTTCCTTTCATTATTTGTATGAGTTTCTAAAGAAGTTTATTTAAAAGTCTACAAGTATAAAGTTTCTATTTGTTTTGTGTGGAAGACATCAAGTGATGGTTAATATTTTATGTTAATTGATTGGACTAGGGAGTGGCCAAACACTGGCCCAACATTATTCTGGGTGTGTCTGTGAGTGTGTTTCTGAATGAGATCAACATTTTTTTTTTTTTATGTGTATGAATGTATTGTCTGCATGCAGGTCTGTGCACCCATGTCGTGCGATGCCTCGGAGGTCAGAAGAGGGTCCCGGATTCCCCTGGAACTGGAGTTCTCCTGGAAGTGGAGTCACAGACGGTTCTTAGCCGCCATGTGGGTGCTGGGGATCGAACCCGGGTCCTCTGCAAGAGCGGTCGGCGCTCTTAACCGCTAGGCCATCCCTCCAGCCCTGAGATCAACATTTGATTAGGTACAGTACACCCCTCTGCTTCTTGCGCTTTATCCAATACATGGATAAGAATAGACCATGGATCAGTAGAACAGGGAGAGAAATCTTCTTTTCTGGCTTTATAACTTGGACTAAATCATGAGCTTTTCTTGGGTGTCTAGCATACTAGCCTTGACATTGGAGTCTATAGCCTGGGCTTCCCTGAGTCTTCAGCCTGCAGATTGAAGTTCTCCAGTTCCCAGGATTTCCCAGCCTTTACACCCATATACTCATATGATTCAGTTCCTTTTGTCCTTGGAGTATATCTATGTACTTATTCATGTACGCATGTATGTATGTATGAATGTATGTATGTACGTATGTATCTAAGTATCTCAGCATCTATCTATCTGTAGATATATGGGACATTTATATGAATACTTTTATTTTATTTTATTTTTTTGTGTGTTATTTCTTTAGAATATATGAATACTTTTAGATGCAGTGATGTGTATACACATACATTTGTCATATTGGTTCTTTTTCTTTGGAAAGTATTAAATAAAGAGGAAAAGAAAGGAGAGAAGTGTTTCCTGCATGATAGAAAGTAAAGTTTGTCCTTTGGAATGTTTTTTTTTCTTCTTTTGAATCTTAAGTTATCAAAATCCAGGGGGAAAACGACTTAGTCGAAGGACAAGTGCTTACCTGAAGTTTCGAGAGAAGCCAAAGGGGCAGAAAGCTCCAGAAACAATGAGATGGAGTGACTCTGCAGCAGAGGAATATGGTATGAAAGCTATATGATAAATCATGCCTGATGAAACCTGGTTTCACAACAGCAAAATAAAATTATGAAAATGAGGATCATCATTCAAGATGCATCTTAGGTATCTAAACATATGATGAATTATTCTTAAGATGCCTGCCCGATGATTCAGTGATTTTAAGAATCACATTGCCCTGCCTAGAATAGAACTGAATGTACCTGGACCTTTTTCAGGAATGTTCTTTGCTTTTAGGTCTGAGTAGTGGATCAATAAGGGGAGATTTGAAGGTCTCGTTTGGCCTGTGCCTTATTTTACACTGCAATTTAGCAGCACACAAAATACCATTGAATCATCACCATGGGCAAACAAGTAAGAAAACACTCATTCTTTTTCATGATTGAAGAAATAAACAAGAGTGGTATTAATTATCTGGCTAAAATAAATTATAATGAACGTGAACTCATTACTGTTGAAATCAATGCATGCGTAGCAGAAGGTACATTTATTGAAGTCAACGTACTTAATTACATTTGGGGTAATAAAGAGAGTGGGCATGGAGTCCAATGTCTCTTGAGCCCAAACATTAATTTTGATCTAATTTTCTTTTCCTTAATGTGGAGAAAATGAAAAGGCAAACAAAATTAAGAGACCAATGTTAACTTCATTAGCTCTGTGAACAGGGGTTGTAAGCGTTTGCACCTTGTGTGTTCTACCTTGTGATCCAAGGAAAGGTTACTTGATTTTAAGTCCTGTAATGTTATTACTAGAATCAAGGTGGCCATATGGCCTTTCTCATTCTACAAGAGTGCAGGAGACAAACATCATGCTCCAGGAGGCAAAGCAACAGAACAGAGGACATTTGGAATTGATAATGCAGAAGACAAGTCAATATTTACAACTCATTTTTTGCCCAAGGATTTTCCTCTTTATTGAATCACCTCAGACTTGATCATAACACCTTGTTCAATGTTGGACAAAAAGGTGTAGAGAGGAAAATAACAGTTTACATGAATATACAAAAAGTGGACTCTTTGGTATCTGTTTACAATTGATGCCCCTAGGTAACATTATACTTTTCCACTGAGGAGAAAATACCCCAGTCAGATAACAACTCTGATAATTATCCTCATAATATACCTTGACTGTAAGAGACTTAAGGTGTGATCTATAAAGGAATCAAGATTTATTTATTTATTATTTATTTCACCAATTCAGTGTTTTGTTACATTTCAAGCTATCTTAATTTATTTTCCTATTGCTATGATAATAGACTTTGATAAAGGCAACTTAATGGACAAAGTATTGATCGTGGCTGATAGTTCAAGGTTGCAGTTATCTGTCACTGAGGAGAAATTTTAGCAGCAGGAGCCTGAGGCAGCTGATCACATTGCATCCCTAGACAAGAAGCAACAAAGGTTGAATGCATACAAACTCTTAGCTTGTTTTCTTCACTTTATATAAGTCAAGATCCACTTTCCAGGGAATGGTCCTGCCTATAATTAAGGCAGTTCTTCTCTGTCAATTAATACCATCAAGATAATATCCCACAGAATTGCTCAGAGGCTAACTAACCTAAGTAATCACAGGTGAGCCCAGAGCTATATCTCGTAGGTGATTCTAGATTCAAGGAAGCTGGTATTTAACATTAACCATCACACAAGGCAAGTTACCAGTATCAGTGACTTCGCCCCTAACTCTGCACTCTACTTATTAACTAGAACCAAATGTTTGCTGATTTAAATGGATATGTAGTGAGGGCCACACTTAATTGTGTCATTCTCTAAAATTTGACAAATACACACATGTCAGCATCTCAAACTTTTATCCACATATTGCTATTATACCTTCCTCTGCCCCTAAGCACCACTGTTGACCTTGTCTACCATTGGTTGATTTTGCTTGTTCTATTAGTTGATAATATAAAAGTGATGTAGTATAAAGTCTTGTCTAAGTTACTTATACTCAGTATAATGCACTTGATATTTACCAATGCCCAAACATGTATTAATAGTCTCTTTTCTCTTTTAAATTAACATTTTTTTGTCTGAGAATACTACGCTTTATTTCATCTTCTATTTATTTTTTCCCATATTTAAGAAGGATTCTTCTGGCCATGGGATGGGAAGCAGAATCTTAGTTATAAACCATCTAGGAAGCTAATATAATTGTTCAGATCAGAGGTAGCAGGTGGAAATGTTTTTGTATTCATTGTGTTTGTTTTTAACTAAGATTAATTAATTAGTAGTAATTGCACATGTTTATGAGATGTAGTGTGATAATTCAGTTCCCGTCTAGAACACCGTTAAATGATTAATTCGGGATAATTAGCATTCCCCTTTCCTTATTCATGTTTGATTTCTTTGTATCAGGAAAATTTGAACTCCTCTCAAGTTCTTTATAAAATATATAATAAATTTTTGTAAAGTATGGTCACCTATTGCAGTGTAGAAAATTAGAACTGATTCTCCCTGTGTAACTATACCGTGTAGGTGTCGTGTCATATTTAGAAGGCCCCGCATACTTCTTAAGAAGCCGAATAACATTATTGTTATATTTCTGTTTATCTGAAAGCAACTATGTTGTTATAATGTAAATCTCTTAATGGGCTCTAGAATCGATCCACCACTTACTCTCAGACTCTGTAATTACTGTATATGAGTGGAAAGTGTGTATGCATATTTTAGAGTGTTGTAAAATTAAAGGAGGAAAATGTGAATTCCTAAACATAAAAAGAAAAGACTGAGAGAAAGATGCAGGATAGTTATGACAGAGTACATGATCTGGGGAGGGGTGGGGGGAAGGGAAAGGGGAATATGTCTAAACTGAACTGAGAAATGATGTCTGAAATACACAAAACATCAATAAAAGCATAAAAAAATTAAAAGAAAAAAATCTGAACCCCTGAACATAATAAAGAAAGAAGGGATGTGTGGGTGAAACTGATCAATGAATACCAAGTTGGTTACCTACAGCATGATGCTTTGGTGTACGATTTTACAGTAGAATCAATACAGATGTGATATTGCATGCAGTTCAAAAGCTTCAAAGAAAGAACTGTGTAATTTTGTTCAGAACTGTGGAACTTTTAACCACAAAGAAAGAGTACATGTTTAATGACCTAGACATGTTCAGCAGTTTTAAGTTTTAAACAATGTATATATGCATGAAACATCATGTGACCCTATAAATATGTAAAACTTTATATTTGTATTGTTAGCCCAAATAAGTTAAGCAAATAAGCTAAAAATATTAAGCAATTAAGGTCATAGGGACAGAGCTGCCACTGTGTTAAAGTATCTAATCTGTACAATGGGAAAGAATTCTTTCAGTAGAAAAAAAAAAAAAGAAGCTATAGGCATGTAGCATCTACCTGATTCCCTATATCTGATCAGAATTTCCTTATTTTTAGATATACATGTTTTCTTCAGAAAGAAAATATAAAAATATTTTATGTTGCTTATCTTCAGAGTAATTGTATTAAATACTTTTTCATTGTGATAAAACGGCATGGCCAAGGCAACTTAGAGAAGGAAGAGTTGATTCAGGATTAAGGTTCCATGGGGGTTGGGAACCAATCTTGCTGGGGAAAGCTTGCGGGAGGCAGGAGGAGCAGAGTGGTGAGAGCTCACATCGTCAAGCACAGTCCAGAAGCAGGGAGAGCAAGACAGAAGGGAGGGGAGGCCCTGGGTCCCGCCCCAGGGTCTGCTTCCTCCAGCATGGCCACACCTCCTACAGGGCAATGCTCTGTCTCCCCACCCCATGGCCACATCTCCTACAGGGCAATGCTCTGTCTCCCCACCCCAGGGTCTGCTTACTCCAGCATGGCCACACCTCCTACTGGGCAATGCTCTGTCTCCCCACCCCATGGCCACACCTTCTACAGGGCAATGCACTGGGTCCCACCCCAGGGGTCTGCTTACTCCAGCATGGCCACACCTCCTACAGGACAATGCTCTGTCTCCCCACCTCAGGGGTCTGCTTCCTCCAGCATGGCCACACCTCCTACTGGGCAATGCTCTGTCTCCCCACCCCAGGGTCTGCTTCCTCCAGCATGGCCACACCTCCTACTGGGCAATGCTCTGTCTCCCCACCCCAGGGTCTGCTTCCTCCAGCATGGCCACACCTCCTACAGGACAATGCTCTGTCTCCCCACCCCATGGCCACACCTCCTACAGGGCAATGCACTGGGTCCCATCCCAGGGTCTGCTTCCTCCAGCATGGCCACACCTCCTACAGGGCAATGCACTGTGTCCCCACCCCAGGGTCTGCTTCCTCTAGCATGGCCACACCTCCTACAGGGCAATGCACTGTGTCCCCACCCCAGGGTCTGCTTCCTCCAGTATGGCCACACCTCTTACAGGTTCCATTATCCTCCCCAGACAGCACCACTAAATGATCAAATATTCAAATACTGAGCCCTCTGGGGACACTTATTCAAACTGCCAGAGGAACCATTCAACTTTTAAAAATTGTGTTATTTATGATACCTTGCTCTTGGGTAAATGAAGTCTATGTAAAGAGGGGTAGTGGTAAGAATTTTAGTACCCCATCCAGTTTTTAAGTTTTTATATTTTCTTATGTGTATGGGTATGCATGTGTAGTAAGTGTATATGTGTGTGTGCAGCTGCACATGTATACACATGTACATGTGCATGTGCAGTGTAGCTACATGTGTACATGTATGTTCATGTGTGTGCAGCTGCATGTGTACACACATGTACATGTGTGTGCATGCTACTGCATGTGTACATGCATGTGTAGTATGTGTGCATGTGTGTGCACCCACACATGTATGTGTATGTACATGTATGCACATATGCATATGTGTACAGCTGCATGCGTACATGTATGTGCATGTGTGCAGCTGTGTATGTACATATATGCATGTGTAGTATGTGTTCATCTGCATGTGTACACGTGTGTACATATGTATGTGTGTGCACAGCTGCACGTGTACATGCACGCATGTGTAGTACGTGTGCATGTGTGTATGCATCCACATGTGTACGTGTATGTATATGTATGCACACATGCATGTGTGTGCAGCTGCACGTGTACACACATGCACAAGTGGAGGCAGATGGTGTGGGTCGTCTTCCTCCATCTCTCTTCACGTTACTTCTGGAAACAAGTCCTTGCACTGATCTTGCAGCCCACTGAGTCTGGCAGACTGGCTGGCCTGCAAGCTTTCAGGGCCCTCCTCTCTCCAGTTCAGCAGCACTGGCAGTAGAGATGGATGCTGCTGAGACTGGTTCTGGGGTCCTGTGCTGGACAGCTTTAGTGTCAACTTGACACATCTGGGTTGAGGGAGCCTCAATTGGGAATTGCTTCCATAGGACTGGCCTGTGGCCATGACTATGAGGTATTTTCTTGACTGTTGAGTGATGTGGAAGGACCCAGCACACTCTGGGTGGTATTACCCCAGGCAGGTTGTTCTGTATTATGTAAGAAAGCAGGCTGCATATGGGCTAGGGGAGCAAGCCAGTAAGCAGTGTTTCTTCTTGGCCTGTGCTTCAGCTCCTGCCTCTTGGCTGCTGCCCTGAGTTCCTACCTTGGACAGTGATGATCTGATCGAGAGACGTGAGCCAAATAAACCCTTTCCTCCTCATGTTGATGTTGGTCAGTGCTTTGTCACAGCAACTGAAAAGAAGCTAGATCAGGTCCAAAGTCAGGTTCTGAAGCTTTCGCAGCAAGCATTTTGCTGTCTGAGTCACCTCTCTAGCCCTGCCAATTTGAAGATTCAATAATGAAATAAGTGTAAAATTAATTTTAAAAATGATAAAAGAAGGTGGCATCCTCTCTTTAACCATAATACTGTCACTTACCTAAAAATGTCATAATATTTTAGCCATTATTTAATGTACTATATGGATTCAAGCATCCCTAGTTTGTGCAAAATTGGTTTTTTAAGTTTTACACCAGTAGCTTATAAAGCCTTGTATTTTGCCAAAAGAAGTGACTAGAAAAATATATTTAAACCACATGATCAATGCATTCTGTAGTGGAGGGTTAACAAATGTGTTGAATTAAAGGACAGCAAATTAGAGTTGAAACTGGTATCCTCACGCCGTGTAAATATGCCAGCTTGAGGCCTTGGAAAACATGCTAGAGGAAGTCTGTGTGGGACAGATTCTTTTGCAATGACCACATTTTGGCTTAATAAGTGCTTAGATCATTACACATTCTGTACATGTGTTGAATTATCATATTGCAGACTATACACAATAGTGTGTTTCAAAACCTTAAACAATTAAAAAAATTGAGTTGGTTCTTATTTATACATAAATTTTAGAATTTAGATAATATTTTTTTCCAAGTCTAATATTTTGTATGTCCAAAAGAAGAAATTAACATGGTGGTTATAGTATACATATTTCTGCTCTTTGAATCTTTGTATTGACTATTGTACAAGTTCCCCCAAAATCTGTCAACTACCTGGGCCATGCTGCAATAACAGATTGGAGATATTCAATTGGGGCCCAGGTAATATCTGTTCCAGGTGAGTTAGTTCTGTAATTTTCAGCTCTATCTTCAGAGATGTTTGGCAATACTACATAAACCCCAAACACTTCAAACAGATATTCGCTGGGCGTGGTGGTGCACACCTTTAATCCCAGCACTCCGGAGGCAGAGACAGGTGGATCCCTGTGAGTTCAAGGCCAGCCTGTTCTACATAGTGAATTCCAGGACAGCTGGGGCTACAGTTGGACCCTGTCTCAAAAAGACCAACAAAAAAAAAAAAAAAAAAAAAAAGCATAGCTTCTGAAGTGTTCTATCACTGTGCTATAGCCACAGCTAAGATCTATGTTATCTATTAGATAGATATGGATATCAATATTAATGATTCTATTTTCATACTACAGAATTCAATAGAGATTTCTTTCCTTTCACATTTGTGGTGTGTCCACCATTAGAAGTATGACCTTCACTTTCCTTGATGTCCTTACCCTTTAATTGGTCTCCATGTATGTAAGATATTTGTTCCTCTTTATGAGAAGACTGCCCTCTTCTTGTCCTGGACTGGACACTCAGTCCCCGCTGCCCAAGGTGTAGCCCCCACCCATTGCAGGCTGGTGGTCTGCCTCAGCATTCATTCGTCGCCTGGCCCACAGGTAAATGTCCTCCTTGTTCTGTTTGCACTGCTCCCTCTTGCCTCACACTCACCCCAGGCCTTGGGGCCTTGACCATGGTCGCCTCACAGGGCGCTAGGTTCACCCTCCCTTCTTCTTCCTACCAGGAGCCCTTTCCATCCTCCACATGCTTTAGCTTTAAACTTTTGCCGTGATGGATAATCTGTTTTGGTAGTAGTAGCAGACTCAGGCTTTGTGCCCACTTGGTAAAGACTCTACAAGTATGCTACATCGCCAGACTGTTTTGAAGTTTTATTCTGAGAAAAAGTCTTGCTAAATTGCCCAGCCTAGACTTGAACTTACTGTTGTGCCCCAGCCTCCCATGTACCTGGACTTATAGATGGGAGTTACCACACCTGGCCAAGAAGCTATTGATACTGGGATTTAGTGCCAATTTCCTGTCTTCCTTATTCTTTTCTCAGTCTGTGACTAAATCTGAATGTAATAGTGGCTAGTAAGTGCAGAAGCCATTACAGAGAATCCCAGCTGTACCTCAAAGGGAGTCTCAGGACTCTTCCCAGGAGCAGACACCCTAGCCTTCATGTTGTTGCTGCCAAAGACTTATCGTAGTGTCTTAATTCACCAGCAAAACACAGTGAGCTGATGTGACAAAATGCTTCAGATAAACAACTTGGTTTTTTTAAATTTTATTATTTTATTTTATGTGTTTGAATGTATTTCTACAAGTGTATAAGTGTACATGTGTCATGCAATGCCCACAGAGGTCAAAAGAAGGCATTGGATCCCCTGGAACTGGAGTTCTAGAAAGTAGTTAGCCACCATGTGGCTGCTGAGATTTCAAACCTGGGTCTTCTGTAAGAGCAGCCAGTGCTCTTAACCATGTAACTACCTCTCCATCCCCAAGGTAGACAACTTGTAATGAAGGAAACAATGAGAAAATAAGGAGCTGTGGTCTTGATACCCCCTTCAAGGGCATGCCCTTAGTAACTTAACTTTCTCCCATTCTGCTCATCTCTTGCCCCAGTACCCCAGGCTGAGGACCAAGCATTCAGGTTATGGGTCTCTGGGGGACTGTCCAGATCCAAACTCAAGCATGCAGTTCATGGAGCTAGTCACCATCTCAGCTGATCCCTTCTGATTTTTGCACTACCATCTCCCTGGAAACGGACAACTATCAAGATTTTAGCTTCTGTTCTCAAAACTAATAGGCACAAAAACTAGAGTAAATTCATTACGGCCTTGTAATATGTATCAAATGAGCTTCCTTTTCCATGCCAATTTTCATGTTCACAGTAACGCTCTGGAATTACGCTTGGGGCCTTGCAGCCATGAGGTTTTGTGTGGCCCTTGAGGCAGACAGACATGGAAACAGATTTGATTCACGATGCATCATGGAGCAGGGGAGGCAAGCTTATCGGTGGCTGTTGGCTTTTGTGACAGAAAAGCAAAGAGGGCGGGAGTGGTGGTGCACGCCTTTAAACCTAGCATCCGGAGGCAGAAACAGGTGGATCTCTGTGAGTTCAAGGGCAGCTGGGGCTAAGGGAGACCCAGTCTCAAAAAGACCAAAAAAAGAATAAGAAAAAAAATCAAAGAACAACAAAATAGGTTTGTGAACACAGGTCCCATGACAGACGCGTTCAGATGCTGGCGGCATCATGCCTTGCTTCTCATTTCCTCACTGCTGCTTTCAGTTAGCCTCATGAGGATGCCCGTGTGCAACCGTCTGGGATAGTGGAGGACTTGCACTTCCGTCTCCTGTATTTCCTTCTCTTTTTTTTTTTTTTTTAAATTAGTTTTTATTGATGCTTTGTGCATTTCATACATTTTTTCCAATTCAGTTCAGGCTTATTTCCCTTTCCCTCCCCCCCCCCCACCCCATCCCAGATCATGCATTTTGCCATAACTGTCCTGCATCTTTCTCTCATTTTTTTTTTTTTTCATTTTTAGCTATAAGTGATAATCCATGAGTACAAGCATCCTTCATGCAAAACCTATCTGCAGGCTGTTGTGCCCAAACACCTACAGCCCCACCATCCAGTGGGGGGTGACAGGTTGTTTGTTCAATCAAGTTGATCAAATGAGTGTCCAGACTACATTGCTGTAGTTTCACCATTCACCCCAATCGCAGCCCTTACATTCTACCACGCCCCCTCTTCCGCAGGTTGTTCCCTAGGCTTAGAAAAGGGGCACAGGTGGATGAGAGGTAAAACAGTCCACTCTCTCTGGAGCTGTTGACTTGGACTCTGGTCAATTCTGGCTGTTTCCTTTCATGGGCTGACAGTTTGTCCAGGAATAACCTTTCGATCCTACTAATGAAGAACAAGCAATTAGATATATAGGTATTTAAGCAGCACTAATAGTTATGGTAGGTTACTTTAGCATAGACACATGTTTGGATATGTTAATCCATGAATTACAATTTTCCCCCCTGTTAAATATGACAGGGTCTTACTGTGGCTTATAACATCTCCTAACCTGTAGAGGATGTAAGCTTGTGGCATCAGCCATGGGTTATTTCTCCAAGGGGAGAGCCAATAGCCAATTAGATTTGGGATATACAGGCACATGGCTGCCTCTGCTGCACAGTATTTCCAGGCAGGTGAGGTGTAGCTGGTGCTGACGGTGGAGTCTTGCTTGACTCAGGGAGACCCATATTTGCTTTATTGGTTTAGTGGCCTTTGGTAACACTCTCTGGCATTCCAGAGGCCATCTGTACACTTGCATGTGTGGTCTCAATACATCCCTCCCATGTTAACGTCAGGTCTTCGGCAGCAGGGTCTTATTGCCTCTCCTCCTGTAGGTATCCCAACTTAGAGGCAAGGAGCCCTTACCTTTTGTGGGGCCTTGGATCCCCTGGCCAACATCCACCTGGTAGAACAATCCATTGCTGATGTCAGAGCTCCTGTATTAATATATTTTGCCTGAGTGCATAGCCCTAGGACTTTAGTATTATATTTGGTTCTGAACAGAGAGTAATCCCTTCCACAGTTCCCATGTCTAGTAGTCAATTAAAGAAAGCAGTTTTACCGGTTTTATAAGAGATTACCTCTACAATAGTTGTCTCCAATTTACAGTTGGGGAGCGACCTCATCATTGTCATATTTCTCCTTGTTCTATGGGTGGGAAGGCAAGGAAGTCTCTCATATCAGAACCTTTGTGGCACCTAGAAGGTAAGTTTCATTAGGACTCATTATAACTAGTTGTTACATGTAGGATCCACAGAGGGGTTCGATGTTTATGGCAATCTGAGGCTTTTCTTCCTTTGAATGTTCAGACGGGTCAGCCTTTCCGTTGCCACTTTTTGGTACATCCTACTCAATGCAAACCTGTATCTTTTCTTTCTCAGCCGTTAAGTTGGTGACATTTTGTCCTGTTGGAGCAAACAAATCTTTTCCCATAGTTAGTTTTAAGATTTGAATTGCAAGGGTTTAATGAAAAGGTTTCATGTCTTTCTGTATCCCCCCCCCCCTTTTTTAGCGTATGAGTCTTCTGGTATTTCCTTCTCTTGATGTAGGTCTGTGTACTGTGTAGTTAGTAATGGCAGTTCTAGACAAGGGGAGATGTCAAAATCTGTGAATCCTTTTTACAGTTAAGAATTTATTATATGTAGCATGCATGCATACTTCTTTTTCTTTTATTTAAATAGATGCGCATTTTCAATATATTTTAAGAAGTGAGAAATACATATGTGAGCTATTTTTGCCTGTGGTTTTTTTAACTTTTTAATATATATTTTTTAATTTTTTATTTATTTTTCTCTATGTGTATGAATGTACTGTCTGCATGCAGGTCTGTGCACCCGTGTCGTCCAATGCTGTGGAGGTCAGAAGAGGGTCTCAGATTCCCCTGGAACTGGAGTTCTCCTGGAATTGGAGTTTCAGATGGTTCTCGGCCGCCATGTGGGTGCTGGGAGTGGAACCCAGGTCCTCTGCAAGAGCAGTCGGCGCTCTTAACCGCTAGGCCATCTCTCCAGCCCTGCCTGTGGGTTTTTAACAAAAGGAATTGCTAAACAAACTCTAAATTCAGTGGAAAATTCCTTTGTAAGATTTATTTGTCATAATCAAGTAGAAGCCATACTTCTCCCCCCCCCAAATCCTTTTAATTTCATTTTCATCAGGCAAGACTTGTAGGATTTTGTATAACATAACTTTTACATGCATTTTCTTGCTGACTTAAATCTCAGGACACAGGGATACAGAGACAGTGGATAAATGGTTCTGTTAAAAAAATGAGAGCCCTGAAGATAGTGGTGAATTTTTCCCTTCAGGAGTCTGCTAGATGCCGCCATCAGCCAAGACCTAGCAGGTTCTTGAAACATGTTACTAAAGAGATGGGTAGAGTAGCTCAGGTTAAAACGGGTTTTGTAAAGATGAATCATCTTACTTTCAGGTGACAGATTAGACATTTGTAATAAGGATGAGTAGGATCTTGGCCACTGAGGTGTAACCAATTTATGTGATGTCACCCTTACTATGTGGCTGAATGGGTCACTAATAATGGCAAGCAGTGACTGGGCATCTGTAGGGAAGAGAGAGGAAAGAGCAGATAGGACTGAAAGCTGAAGGCACTGCATTGTTTCTGACAGATCAATTTAAAATGGCCATCAAGTAAGGTGTAATAGTCTCCAAAAAGCCAAAGCTATTTGTGTTTTTCAGTGAACTGGGATGATGCTGGAGTTGTATTAGCCTTACAGGGCCTTATGTTATCTCTTCCCCTAATTGCTCAATTTTGCTATGTTTGTGTAATAACACAGCTACAATTTAACTACTAGCTATGTATCTCATGCTATGAAGGATATTATGTATTATCTAACTTAATCTACCTGCTATGTCTGTGAAATACCACCTACAGATCACTTTCTGGTGATCTCCTCATCACATCATAGATGAAGAATCTAATCTTGTAAGTAGAACTTATGTGGTGAGCTCAATAATTAGCTTAGCATAAATCTGGGTTTGACCTATATGATTTCAAGCCCATGTTCTAGCTTGCATTTTCAATCTTGCCAACAGGACAGAGTGGTAAAGACTTTCTTGGTGGCAGTACTAGGAGGTCACAGAGCCTAGTAGCAGGTCTTCTAGTTATCGAAGGGAGGTATGTCCTGGAAGAGGATATGGATCCCAGGCTATTTTCTCTTCTTTCTCACTCATTCTTGGACACAAGCAAGGGGCTTTGCCCTGACACACTCTCTAACATGAGATGCACTGCTGTGCTCCAGGGCTAAAAACACCTGCCTTCAACTGAAACCTTTAAAACTGATGACTAAAATATGAAGAGAAATACCATTTCTCTTCATATGTTGATTATCTCAGGTAATTGTTATAATAACATGAATCTGATTAACATAGACCATATTTAATTTCATAGAGTTTGAGTTTCAATACTTAATGGGGCCTACATGCTGGAGTATTCTGTACTCTGAACTTAACCCTGTTAGCACTGCATTCTGACAGTGACTAAGATCTTAGCCAGTGAGGTCTTATTTTGCTTGATATGGCCAGCTGCTTGCTGTATCAGTAAGTTTATGTAATCCCAGTCGGAAACAGGTAAATCCCAGGTGCTCACTGGCCAGCCAGCCTAGCTGAATTGGCGAATTCCAGATTCAGTGAAATAACCTGTCTCAAAAAATAAGGTGGAAAGTAACTGAGGAAGACACTGAATGAAGACCTCTGACCACACAACACAATCACACACATGCCTGTATACCCAAATCTCCAGCACATGTATATACACTCACACAAACATGTACATACACCACACACACACACACACAGACACACACACACACACAGACACACATAGCACATAAACAATAAGAACAATTTTTCACTTTTACTTTATGTTTCTGAGGGTTGATAATTTGTACAGGCTTGCTGAGCAGTCTTGGTAACCAGAGCGGGGTTCTTCACTCAGGAGGCAGAGGCAGGTGGATCTCTGTGAGTTCAAGGCCAGCCTGGTCTACAGAGTGAGCTCCAGGCCAGCTGGGGCTACAGCTGTTTCAAAAAGACCAAAAAAAAATTCTTGGCTGGGCTATTTCCCATGTCTGAGACCTGCGTCCAACTCTAGACTGGCCTGCAATGATTCACCTTGTATCGGAAGTGCTTTGAGAACACTGAGTTAAGGTTGGAAGCACAAGGAGTGTTTATTTCGTTCATGTTCACTGGCTCCATTGTCCAAAGCTAGTCACATAGAAAACCTATATTCACAGTATAGGGGGATAGACTCCACCTCTATACAGAAGAACACACAGTGTCATTGAACAGGGCCATTGCCTTGTCATTGTGTCACGCCACAAAGCCATGAACACAGGGAGAGGAGAACTAATGATCACTTTTAAAAATCTGCCATACGTGTTTGATTCCCCTCAGTCCTTTCATAAATGTGTGATGCTTCCCACTGAGGAGGACCAGACAAATATGGCTAGTGTATCACAGAAAATCATTTATTACTAATGAGCATAAACTCACCATATGCAGAAGCCTTGTTTTACTAGACAAGTAGTGGGAAATGCCCATGGGCTTTAAGCAAATGCACAGTGAGGGGCTCTCGTTCTGTCAGAACAGATCCTGCTTTTTTATACATTTCCTTGTTTAAGACAGGGTTGCCATCTAGGCTAGGTTGCATGCCTGCTGGGCATGGTTGCCTGTGCATTTGGCACACATATGCATCCTTCTGCAGAAGCAGAACTTTTTGCCTTGACTAAATATTTTGGGTGTGTGGTCATTTTCTTGAGTGACTCAGACCCATGTCCACCAAGTACAATGAGTTTCCGCATTGACTGCAAGGCCATACATGAGGAAGAGCCTGGAGTCTTATAGTTCATAGCTGTTCCTGAGCCCACTGGACAAAGACAGAAGGGACCAAGGTAGGAAACTCACTGATGTTCCCAGAAAGGAGCCACCTAAACCACATATTTAATGAAATCCATGTCTCTTGAGCTCATCCTCTGGTAGATATCACATGGAACACAAATATCTTAAACTTCCTCTGCCCATTCAGTCTATCCAGGTACTTGGATATAATTTCCTTTTTGACAGTTTTCTATTGGTCCTTGTTAAGTCTTTGAAATTTCAACCAAACCATTAGCTAGACAGTCTGTGGCTGCTTTGTGTTTCCATCTAACATGACCAGGACTATTGATCAAAATTCTGCCTACAGAGTGCTTCTCTCCTCACTGTTCCTAGGGAGCTGATCTAGACTCAGGCCATAGGGCTACCACTACTATCTCTCAGGATTTGGCACAAAAATATCTATCTATAAACCAAATTCAGTTTTTTCTTCTTTGTTCGATTAGTCACAAGAAATCCATATGTGTCATAGGTGTAGACTCCATGTAGAAATTTGGGGGATGAAGTAGACACGGGAAACATAGGAGTAAACCACATATAACTTAGCCATTCCTCCTAGACCTGCTGTGGCCTGCTTTCATGTAAAACACTTTCATTTCTTGGTGAAATTGTGGATTTATTTTTATGCAACTTGGTGGTTCAGATAACAAACTAGCATGTGATTGTGGTCAAAGATTATGAGGTCACCCTTTAGTAAAGCTGAATCACAGATAACATAGCTTTATTTTAAACCCTGAAAGTCTTTCCTGTGGTTTAATTACATGGTAACTAAACCTTTGCAGAAGGTTGCAAACAGAATGCTTACCTACTATTAATGTTTTAAGTATTGTTGAATCTGTCTAGCATATAACTGAACTGAGAGCTTTCAGGTCACAAAGAAGAGTTGGAATGGTATGCATGAGGTATATGAAGCTTCCTAATGCCAGCTAGGTCAGTAAGTAGTAGTATCTATTTGTGTTTTTCTTAGGGAAAAAGCTGTATGGAACAGCTTGTTTTCACCCTGGAAGGGAGATGGCAGATTCTGAGTTCTGTTGGGGTTTTCCTACCTGCTGGCATGCAAGTGCCTTACTAATATTTGTATATTGTTCAACATCTGCTTATCAGATCCAATCAATAAAATTTCATCTATGTAATAAACCAGGATTATTCCATTAGAGTGGGTGACAAGCTGGGTCCCTGCAGAAGTGATTATGACGCAGTGTTGAGAGTTGATGCAACCTAGCAAATTACTTCTGATTGTCTTCATGGACACATATAGAAAAAAAATACCAAACAAACAAATTAAAAAAACAACAACAGATTTTGCCAGGTCACTAGTTGCATAGCAGGTTCCAAAGGATGTGTAGAGTTGGTCCAGAAATGAAATTACATTTGGAGCAGCAGCTGCAGTTGCTTGGTAATGTTTATGATCACCCACTGTCATTGTCTCAGTCCCATCTGTCTTCTGCAGAGGCAGAGTAAGTGAATATGGAATCTTTGCATAGTGGGGCTCCATTAATCAATCCAGGCTCATCCATCTTTATATTCCTTCTGCTTTGATCTCACATTCTCACCACGTATTACCATATATTACTCATATGATAAACCATCATGCATATTCCCTAATCTTCTGTCAATAGAAAGTGGAAAAACCTTGCCTTCTTTAGGTGTTTGACTTCTATAAGTCATCCTTTAAATTTCATTCCTTGGGACTTGCTGAAATATGACATGGTAGCAGTAGGTTTTGAAGAGGTTACTCAGTAGGAGTAAAGCAAACTGTATCAGGAAGGAGGAGACCTGCAAGGAGAACAACTACTGCAGGCAGGGAAGGAGGGGTTGCTTCTCTAGTGAAAGAAGGCTCAGCAAAACTTGAGGTTTCAAAGTTTGAACTTTGCAACTTTCCCTGCTGTTTGCCCATAACGTCTATCAGAATTTCCAGGGTCTCTTTTATTCTCAATCCTGATGGTTCTTATCTATTAACAACATGATTGGGTTAAGATGTACCTAGAAGATTAGTAAAGCATACTTCTGCATGTGTCTGGGGTGACAGTTTCAGGAAGAATGAACTTAACGGGAAGATTCACCCTGAATGTGGGTTAGGGATCTGAATAGAATGAGAGAGGGAAAGCAGAAAGCCCACTACCACAAACCTCTCTCTCTCCTTCTCTGTCTCTCTCTGTCTCTCTATCTCTGTGTCTCCCTCCTTCGTTTCCTGTTCACCATGAAGTGAGCTGCTTTTCTCTGTCCTATGTTCCCCACCATCACTGATTGGTACCTCTGAGCCCATCAGTCAAAATCGATCCCTTTTCCCTAAAGTTGTGTCACTTCAGCATTTTTATCACAGCAACAAAAGTTGACCACAGCAATTAATGTCCCAGATTTAACAAAATACTATATATGACACTCAACACTTGATTTTT
Source organism: Rhizomys pruinosus (assembly GCA_009823505.1). NCBI lineage: Eukaryota > Metazoa > Chordata > Mammalia > Rodentia > Spalacidae > Rhizomys > Rhizomys pruinosus. Next base: position 709,808 of record VZQC01004012.1, read on the forward strand.
GTTAACTAACACACCAATTAAATCTGCAGTTAAAGAGAGTAGATAAGGTGTCCAACACTTGATTTTTGTTGTAACTTACCAATATGTAGACTACATTCCTATTATCTTTGAAACACCTATCTTTCTTTTTGTACACTGGATCCAGGGCTTCATTAACCCATTAACATATTTACTGAGCACAACTTTGAGTCAGGCAATGAATTAGGCAGCTCTATAAATCAAAATTCCAATGGGATTTCCTTGGGATAAAAATCAAGTTGGCATCAGGGCTGATCCTTTCTAGAGGCTGTAAGAGAGAGTTAGTTTCTTGCACTTTCCAACTTCTAAACTTTCACATTCACTGGCTCAGGCCCTCCATTTTTCAATTTTCATTTTATTTTATTTTATTCTATTTTTATTTTTAATTTGTTTGAGACACAGCATCTCTCATTCTACCCCAGGCTGTCCTAGAATCCTGCTGGCACTAAACTTGCGGTGATTCTTTTGCTTCAGCCTCCTGAGCACTGAGATAACAGGCATGAGCCACCATAACTGGTTCATTCTCCAATGTTAAAGGCAGAAGTGCTATATTTTTATTATAAACCTTTCCTTTTTCTTCTCTCTCTCTCTCTCTCTCTCTTTCTCTTGCTCAATTTTTGCTGCCTGTTAGCAAGTGCATTCTACCTGACTTAGGGAACAATTGCAGGTCACATCCATGTGGCATTATCTGCTGACTTCTCAAAAAAGGACAGCTGCATCTCCAAAGTTCATGATAAAAAGAATCAATGGCAAGACAGCATTTATATGATGTGATGTAATGGTAAGACAACTCCAAGGATATGGCCGAGTGATCTTCTGAGATCAGCTTGAGTATGAGCTCCCATAGCAAGACCAGCTGCTAGCGTTGACCATCAAGGGACAAAGACAGAAAGGAACAAAACAAGGCTGTTGGACTTCTGGGATTTTACAGAAGCAACTACGGGCCTATCTGCTGTGAATGGGTGCTTTTCTCCAAGACAAAAGAAGCATAGCCTGAAAAAAGTCAGAGATCAGCTGGGTGTGGTGGCGCATGCCTTTAATCCTAGCACTCGGGAGGCAGAAGCAGGCAGATCTTTGTGAGTTCAAGGCCAGCCTGGTCTACAGAGTGAGTTCCAGGACAGCTGGGACTACAGGGAGACCCTGTCTCAAAAAGACCAAAAAAGAAAAAGTCAGAGATCATAAAGATTGTTTCTTTGGTCTCAAAAGCTGAAGCCACTTGCTTTGGTTTAAGTAATCCAAATTACTTCTTTCCAAAGCCTTGGAGCAGGAACAGCCCAACAGAACCCTGAGAGTGCTAGAATTTGTGCTGCAGGAGTGTTCCCAGGGAGGCCAGAGGCAGAGCATCAGACAAACTGATAACTCATGATTCTTAACAGCTCATGAAATTGACCTTGCTGGTTTACTTTCTTGGAAACTTTCCTTCTTTCACTTTCCATTTTTGTGATAAGAGTATCTGTTCTACAGTTAAAACTATCCCTGTATTTTTGAAACTTATAACTTGCTCAGTTTCACAGATTTAGAGATGGAAAGGAATTCTCCTTTAGGATGAATCATGCCTTCAATCTCACCTGTGCCTTATTTACATGAAAAATAGCTGCAACTGTGATTTCTAGACTTCAGGTTGATGCTGGAGTTACTTAAGCCTTTAGGAACAGGACAAATGTGCTTTACTTGTGAGAAAGACTTTGAAGGAATTTGAGTGGGAAAATATGGACTGGAAGTTTGTATTCCCCTAAAATTCACATGTTGAAACATCAACCCATGAGACAGCACTTGGAGATGGGGTTTTCGGGGACAATTTGGTCATTTTTTTGAAGTGAGCCAAATTATTAAGCATAAGCAATGAATGTAAGTAACATTCATGTAAAAGCAATTTGCAAGTATCTTTGTCCAAATTTTGAACAACCCAAGGTTCCCATAGTCCAGTTGGAAATGCTTGTATGCACAGGCATGTTGATCAATTAGGAGTCCAGTCTATATTGCTGTAGTCTCATGATTCTCCCCTATGTCTCTGCAGCCCTTACATTCTACCACGCCTCCTCTTCTGCAATTTGTTCCCTAGGCTTTGGGAAAGGGGCACAAGTGGGTGAGAAGCAAAGCCGTCTACTTTCTTTGGAGATGTCATTTTGGACTCTAGTCTGTTCAGGGTGTTTCCCTTCATGGGTTGACAGCTTATCCAGTGATAACTTTTTAGTCATTAACAAAGCACAAGCAATTGGATGTACAGGCATTTAAGCAGTACTAATTATTATGTCAAGCTAAGCTGTGAGCATAGCCACAGATGCTTGGATGGTATGCTAATCCACAAACTGTGGTTTCTCTATAAAGGGTGACAAGTTCTTATTGTAGCTTATAACATCTCCTAACCACTAGAGGACATAAGCTTGTGGCATCTGCTGTGAGTTATTCCTCCAAGGAGAGAGCTAATAGCCAATTAGATTTGGGATATATATATATATATATATATATATATATATGGCTGCCACTGTTGCACAGTATCTCCAGGCAGTTGAGGTGTAGCTAATACTGGTGGAGGAGTCTTGCTTGGGTCAAGGAGACCAATATTTTGCTGTATTGCTTTAGTGGCCTTTGGTAACGCTCTCTGGCATTTCAGAGGCCAGCTGTACATTAGCAAGTGATGTCTCATAACATTTTTTCATGCTCACACCAGGTCTTCGACAACAGGGACTTACTGCCTTTCTCCTTGCATATATCCCACTTATAGGCAAAAGGCCTTTATAATTTTGGGGGAGTTGAATCCCCTAGCCAACATCTCCTAGGCAGAATAATTCATTGCTGATGTCAGAGCTTTCCTGTACTAATATATTTTGCTTAATTACACAGCTTATAAAGACTTTACTATTGAATTTGGCTCTAGATAGAGAATTATCCTTTCACAGTTCTATACCTATCAGTCAATTAAAAAGGGTAGTTATACCTGTTTTATAAGAAATTACAGTTGGCTCTAATTTACAGTTAGGGAATGATTTCAGTACATCATGCCTAGCTGGCATGTTGTAGAAATTTCTAAGGAAGACTTAAGGGTTTGGCAGAAGTTGTCTTTCTTCTATAAGATTTTTATGGACATGCAGGGTGTCTGCCATGAACTCAGCAGTATGTCTAGGAAGGGGTTCCAGTTAGTGTTCTTCTACCTGCATAGAAAATAAAAATAAAATGATCATCCCAAAATTTCTAGAAGACTTGTTCAAAGATGAAGTCATTGTGGGTTTAATTTACATTCCCCCTAATGCATTTAAAATATCTTTTTCTTCAAAGCCAATTTTTATTGAAGCGTTTGTATTTAAAACATCTTTAAAAGTTGTATTAAGTGTCTTATATTGTGAATCACTTAAAAAATAAATAAAAAAATTTAAAAAATATGTGTTAAGTATAGCATTTGACAAAGTAGAATCAGTTAGAAATATATAATAAAATTAAGAGGAATAATAAGAGTCAGAAACCTGTAAGTTGCTGAAGAACTCCCTGCAATCTGCTCCTCACATCTCTTGAGTTAGCCTGCAGCTTCTTCTGCCATGTGTCATAGCATCAATCAGCAATAACTCCCTCCACTGCCCTGGTTAGCAATGTTCCTCCTTATCTTTCAAATGATCAACAAAGCGTACCTGCTTACCAGCACAGTGCCCAATCCCAGTGCACCCTCAGGTCCTTGGTGCCAGGAGCTACCAACAGCCTAAGCATGACTCAGCATGCTGCTCTTTGCCAAAACAGTCTTATTTTAATATCTGATTTTTTTCTGATTACTGTCAATGAAATCTATTTGAGTTTCAGCTTCGGGGAAACAAATAATCAAGATGGGAAATAAGTATGATGAATAAAAGAGATGCTTCAAGCAAGGCTGGGGGAGCCTCACTCTGTAATGTGCATCTGACATCTGTGGGTGGAGGAGGCCGGGGAGGGGGTGGAGATGGGGCAGAAAGGAGACTGCATAGGATGAATCATCCTGACAATGTTTTAAGGAAGCCTCATCTAAGGTAAGGAGGAGGCTGAGGGCTCTAGCCTAAGGTAACTGTGGAAAGAGTTCCTAACCTCTCTGAAGTTGACTTGTATTGGTATGTTGTTACCTCCACCAATGCAGTCTTGGGGAGATGTAGGAATACAGTGACAAATCTTGAAGAGAAGCTGGAAATGTCTGCCAATGGTGTTTCCCAAGGGCCTTTTGAAGACCCACCATGGGTGCTGAGGTCTGGCTTGTGGACTGCCATTTTTTTTAGTCTAAAAAATCTTATGTCATTGAATCTTGTGATTTTTTTATAGTCTAGTTGACACTATATCATTGGATGTTTGCCAAATATGTTTGTTTACTGCCAAAAGATAATCTCAAACAAGGAATGAGACATTTTAGATCTTAATAGATTTCACACATATATTTAGATATTATATATTATATGTGCATATAGATTTTAATGAGACAGAATGACTAAGTATACATGTTTAAACCTATTTTTTACAGTATTGGAGTTAGAACCCAGGAACTCTCACATATTAGGCAAGTGTTCTGCCACTGAGCTGCATCTCCAGCCTCCATACTTACTAAATTGCTAGACTGATTTCATCTTCTTTTACCTCTTTCTCTTCCTTCATTTCCTTCATGACACTAAAAAAACAACGAACAAACAAACAAAAAAAAACCATAGGTTTCTGTGCCCTCAAACAATAGCATTTTTTGGCCTTTGAAGTGTCATAGTTTGTCATAATTACAGTGACAGCAGTTTGAAGTAAATTAAGAAATTAATAAAAATGAATGAGAGAAATATTAATTATAATGTTTCCTTCCAGAAATGTACATTTTCCTGTTTATATTTTAAATTCAGTATTTTTCTAGACTTAAGAAATGGCTAAGAATTACATATTTCTTGCCACCAAAGGAGAGCTTCCTTGGATCTTCAAGTTGGGCAATGAGAATTGTCATATTTCAATTTTCACTTTACTCGTTGTCCATATAAACGTACATGGAGGGCTTGCAAGGCAGAAGTACAGAAAGGAAAGAAATGGCTTGTCTAAACTGTGAATGAAAGAGAATGGGTTGGGTGATGGGAAGTAGAAAGCAACTTCCATTGAGAACACAAGTTTGAAGCTGCCAGAAATGGAGAGCAAGAGTGAAAAAAGCTTCCCTCTTTCATTACTAAAATGTGACAAGCAACAAATTCCAGAAAATTATATCAACCATGAACCACAGAAATAAAGACAGTGAAGTTAAAAATTCAGCCATACTATTTACAACTGAAAGAAAAAAAAAAAGGTGGGGGGTGGGGGCAGACAAAGCCCTGCCTGAAAGTCAGTGCTGCCCCACAACGCAAAATGTCTGGAATTATCTGACTAAGAACAAAATCAGAAAATGAATTTAGGATATACTTTGTCTAAACTAAAAATCCGACAATCTAAGGTGGTTATTCAGAGAGGGGTCAAAGTCATTTGAGGAGCAATTGCATGCCAGAAATATGATCTCTGTTTTGCAAAGAAGTCAAAGTATCTGGGCATGGGATAAGGATGTATTTTTCTTTCCTGGTATGAATGATTGTAGAAAGCAACCTAAACCCTATTCTACCTGGCATAGAGACAGAGAAACACATGGCCAGTGAGGACACAGATGTTATGTGATGTTCGTCCTTCTTTTATGAGGAAGGAGCCAGCTAGTAGACAGAGCCTACCTTTCTCAATGACGTACCTTCTTGATTATCTACCTTTCAGGCAAAGGACCAGGTAAGTTCATGCTTTCTTTTCCATCTCTGCCCTGAATTTGAGCTATGTACACAATATAAAAATATGAAATATTCTCAAGTAAATATGAGAGGAAAATTCATGAGGAGGAAAACCAAGGAAGATCTAGTTTGATCTTGTTTGGCAAATAAGAAATAAGGACCATTTGTTGTTGAGGCTATTACCCATTATCACATGGCAAAGTTCCAGATGTATTAGTGAAGAATGTATTTCATTTCAAAAAGTCAGTAAAGGTGATAATGTTGTTTGCAATAAAGAGACCGTTCATTGTCGCTTGGTATATTTATGAAATAGTTTCATACTACAGGGCTTCTTAAAAGCCAATACACTATTTATTTGGATGAAGGTGCTTTTGTCTTAAGAATAGATCCATTGTGTTTAAGGATTCTTTAGCCAATTTTTAAAATTATTTCATACCGAGTGGAAATATCAATGAACAAATGAAGAGAAAAGAATGATGAGACTATAAAATCATGCATTTTAGATCTGGGATGGGTAGGGGTGAGGTGGGGGGAAAGGAAGGGGATATATGCCTGAACTGAATTGGAAAATGATGTATGAAATACACAAAGCATCAATAAAAAGAAAGAAAGAAAAAGTTTCTGAAAATCAAGTTCAGATGTCAAGACTTTAACAGAGTTTATGCAGTCTCTTAAATTTGCCTAAAATTACATTTGATATCTATGTGCATTACTTTGTATTTGGTAATTATTAAAACTTAATGAAAGTCTTCTGAAATGATATTGGAAGTTGGTACTTTCAAGCTTTCTTTGTTTTTATTTTTCATTATTAAGCAAGGGGTGAAATAATCCTTCAAATTAAATTTTTCTGCCTGTTGCCTTATAATTATTATTTCTTTCTGCCTGTTGCTAGTTAGTTTCTTCCTCTAGAGGCCTAAATTTAGATCTATTTAATTATAGTTACAGATGGGCCTTAAGCATTGGGTAAGTGTGGAAGCACAGAAAGAGTTCCTATCTTTGTCTCCCAAGCAGTCGTGTTTATAGGTAATATACATTGTCATACATTCCTTTTATATGTAGTTTCATTTTCTCTTTACAATAACCTTTTATTTTTTATTTTTTCTTTATTTGTTTATTTTTAAGGGATTCTACAATATAAGAGCACAGTTGTTTTCAGATCACATTGACATTGCTCAGTTTGCCATACAATTAGGTAATTGGTGCTAGCATCCACAGATGAGGGATACCATTCGTCGTTTGTTTTTCTGGGACTGTGTTACTTCACTCAGCATGATGTCTTCTAGCTCCAGCCATTTTCCTGAAAAGCTCATGATGTCATCTTTCTTTACTGCTGCATAGAACTCCATTGTGTAGATGTACCACATTTTCTCTGTCCACTCATCATTGAGGGGCATTTGAGTTGGTTCCAGCTCCTTGCTATTGTGAAGAGAGCTGAAATAAACATGGCCCTGCATGTATCTCTGTGGCGGGGTGAGTCTTAAGGGTACATGCCTAGGAGTGGTATGGCTGGGTCGGATAGCAAGTTCATTCCAAGTCTTCTTGGAAGGGTTCTCCTCACTGCTTTCCATAGTGGCTGTACCAATTTACATTCCCACCAGCAGTGGATGAGTGTTCCCTTTTCCCTGCAACCTCTCTAGCACTTGGTATCCTTTATTCTAGCCAGTCTTATTGGAGTAAGATGATATCTTAAAGTGGTTTGATTTGCATTTCCTTAATTATTAGCGATGTTGAACACTTCTTTTTTATTTTTTTAATTTTTTTATTTCTGTATGTGTATGAATGTACTGTCTGCATGCAAGTGTGTGCACCGTGCCATGCAATGCCGCAGAGGTCAGAAGAGGGTTCCCCTGGAACTGGAGTTCTCCTGGAATTGGAGTTTCAGATGGTTTTCGGCCACCATGTGGGTGCTGGCGATTGAACCCTGGTCCTCTGTAAGAGCGGTCAGCGCTCTTAACTGCTAGGCCATCTCTCCAGCCCCAAAGATGTTTCTCAGTCATCTCTAATTCCTCACTTGTGAAGTCTCTGTTCAGCTCTTTGCTCCATCTATTGAGTGGGTCATTTGTTCTTTGTTTTTTGATTAGTTTCTATATTCTGGCAATCAATGCTTTGTCAGATGTTTCTGTGGTGAAGATTTTCTCCCACTCTGTCGGATTTCTCTTCACTTCCTTGATTGTTTCTTTTGATGTACAGAAGCTTTTGAGTTTAATAAGGGCTCATTTGTCAATTGTTGACCTTAATTCTTGCGCAGCTGCTGTCTGATTTAGGAAGTCTTTTCCTATGCCTATGTCTTGTAGTCTGCTGCCCACTTTTTCTTCTATCGCCTTCAGTTTTGGGTTTCACGTTGAGGTCTTTGACACATCTGGAGTTGACTTTTGTACAGGGTGAGAGGTAGGGGATTAATTTAATTCTTCTACAAGTGGTGATCCAGTTTTGCCAACACCGCTTGCTGAAGATGCTGTCTTTCCTCCATTGTATCTTCTTGGCCCCCTTGTCAAATATGAGGTGGCTGAAATTGTATGTGCTCAAGTTTGGATCTTTGGTTTTGTTCCATTGTTGAACAGGTCTGTTTTGTGCTGGTACCAAGCTGTTTTTATGACTATAGCCCTGTAGTATAGTTTGAAGTCTGGTATAGAGATCCCCCCTGTATTGCTCTTTTCACTCAGGGTTGCTTTGGCTATTTGGGGTCTTTCGTTTTTCCAAATGAAATTAAGGACTTTTTTTCCAAGCCTGTGAAGAAACTCTTAGGGATTTTAATTGGGATTGCATTAAAGAGTTTGGGTACAAGAGTTTGGGTAGAATGGACATTTTTACTATATTAATTTTCCCAATCCATGAGCATGGGAGGTTTTTCCATCTTCTGATGTCTTCTTTAATTTCCTTCTTCAGGGGTTTAAGTTTTTTTTTGTAGAGATCTTTGGTGTCTTTGGTTAGGTTTGTTCCTAGGTATTTTATTGTTTTTGAGTCTATTGTGAGTGGGAAGGCCGCCTTGAATTCCTTCTTCAGTTGCTTGTGGTTGGTGTAAAGAAAGGCTACTGATTTTTCTAGGTTAATTTTATATCCTGTCACTTTACTGAAGCTCTTAATCATTGCAAGGAGTTTTCTGGTGGAGTTTTTAGCATCCCTTAAGTAGACAATCATATCAACAGCAAAAAGGGATAGCTTGACTTCCACTTTTCCAATTAGTACTCCTTTAATTTCCTTTTCTTGTCTTATTGCCCTAGCAAGTATTTCAAGCACTATATTGAAGAGGAGTGGTGACAGGGGTCAGCCTTGCCAAGTTCCTACCTTTAAAGGGAATGCATCTGTCATTTTTCCATTTAGGATGATATTGGCTGTGGGTTTCCTGTATATGGCTTTGATTGCATTGAGGAATGATCCTTCCAATTCAATTCCCTCTAGGACTTTATGCATGAAGGGATGCTGGATTTTGTCAAAGGCTTTTTCCATGTCAATTGAGATGATGGTGTGGTTTTTGTCTTTCAGTCCATTTATATGTTTGAAGATATTTATCGATTTTTGTATGTTGAACCATCCCTGCATCTCTGGTATGAATCCAACTTGGTCATGATGGATGATCTTCTTGATGTGGATCTGTACGCTGTTTGCAAGTATTTTGTTGAGAATTTTTCTATCTGTTTTCATTAATGAGATGGGTCTATAGTTTTCCTTTTTGGTTGTATCTTTGCCTGGTTTTTGTATTAGAGTGATGCTCGCTTCATAGAAGGAATTTGGGATAATTCCCTCTTTGTATCCTGAAAAATTTGAGTAATAATGGTTGTAAGTTTTTTGAAATGTTTTATAGAATTCTTCTGTGAAACCATCTGGGTCTGGGCTTTTTTCAGTTGGGAGGTTTCTTATTAAATCTTCAATTTCTTCATATATTATGGGTCTGTTTAAGCTGTCGATCTCTTCTTGATTGAGCTTTGGTGATTCCCAGGATTTCAGATATTTATCCATTTCTTCTAGGTTTTCAAACTTGGTAGAGTATAGCTTTTTAAGTGTTCCCTATGATTGTCTGGATCTTTTCCTCATCTCTTGTGATATTTCCCCTTTTATCACAGATTGTATTGATTTGGAGTTGTTCCTTCTTTCTTTTGGTTAACTGGGTTAGAGGTCTGTCTATCTTTTTTATTCTCTCAAAGAACCAACTTTTGGATTCATTGAGTTTTTTTGTTTTTGTTTTTGTTTTTTGTATTATGTTCTTTGTTTCTATTTCACTGATTTATGCTCTGATTTTTGTTATTTCTTCCTATCTGTTCTGTTTAGGGTTCATCTGTTGTTGTCTCTCCAGTGTTTTTAGCTGCAGTGTTTGATTGCTCACTTGTGCTCCTTCTGTTCATTCTAATGTAGACACCCAGGGCTATAAACTTACCTCTTAGGACTGCTTTTAAAGTATCCCATAGGTTTTGTTGTGTTGTATTATCATTGTCATTCAGTTCCAGAAATGCTTTTATTTCTTTCTTTATCTCTTCCTTGACCCATTCATTATTCAGTAGTGTGCTGTTTAGTCTCCATGTGTTCTTTTAGACAGTAGGACTTATCCTGCTGTTGATAATGAGCTTTATTGCATTGTGGTCTGATAGAATGGATTAAATTATTTCAATCTTTTTGTATTTGTGGAGGTTATTCTGTGTCCCAGTATGTGGTCAATTTTGGAGAATGTTCTATGGATTGCTGAGTAGAAAGTGTATTCTCTGGTATTAGGGTGGAATATTTGGTAGATGTCTGTGAGTTCCATTTGGTGTATCATATCATTCAGTTCAGATATCTCTCTGTTTATTATTTGTCCTGTTGACCTGTCCAAAGGGCTCAGTGGGGTATTGAAGTCCCCTACTATGAGTGTACTGGGGTTAGTCTGTGACTTGTCCTGGAGAATTGTCTTTATAAAGTTTGGTGCACCAGAGTTTGGTGCATATATATTCATGATTGTGAAATCTTCTTGGTGAATTGTTCCTTTGAAAAAATGTAATGGCTTTCTTTGTCTCTTCTTATTTCTTTTACTTTGAAGTCTATTTTGTCTGATATTAAAATAGCAACACCTGCTTTCTTTCTGGTACCATTTGCTTGGAATATTTTTTTCCATCCCTTCACCTTAAGGCGGTGCCTATCCTTGAAGGTAAGATCCATTTCTTGAAGAGAGCATATAGATGGGTTCTGTTTCCTAATCCAATCTCCCAGTCTATGTTTTTTGAATGGAGAGTTTAGTCCATTAATATTTAAGGTTATAACTGACAGATGTGTGTTGCTTCCTTTCATCTTATGATCCATTTGCATTTTTGGTCTAGGTTTCTACTTCTGCAGTTATACTTTTATTAATTTCTCTTTCTAGGTGCCTGGGGATAGTTGTTCCTTTCTTCTGTCCTTTGAATTGCTTCAAGTATTCTTTGAAGGATTGGTTTTCCGGACATGTATTCTTTCATCTTGTTTATGTCATGGAAGATTTTTCTCTCTCCTTTAACTATAATCCACATTTTTGCTGCATATAGTAACCTGGTTTGGCATCTATAGTCCTTTAACACTGGGAATGTTTTGCTCCACGTTCTTCTTGCTTTCATAGTTTGCACTGAGAAGTCAGTTGTAATTCTGATGTTTCCCCTTATATGTAACTTGTTGTTTTTCTCTTGTGGCTTTCAGAATTTTGTGTTTGTTTTGGGCATGTAGCGTTTTAGCTATGATATGGCATGGAGAGTTTCTTTTCTGATCTTGTTTGGAGTTCTATGTGCTTCTTGTATTTGTGTTGGTTTGTCCTTTTTTTAGTTTGGGGAGATTTTAATTTGTTATTCTGTTGAAGATCTGATCAATACCATTCTCTTGGGATTCTTCTCCTTCCTCTATCCTTATGATGTGGAGGTTTGATCTTTTCATAGTGTCCCATAGTTCCTGGTTGTTCCACTTTTAAATTTTTCATAATCTTTCCTTGAGGTTTTTACTTGTTCTGTATTATCTTCCAGGTCTGATATTCTTTGTTCTGCTTCCTCCATTCTGCTTCTGAGGATTTTTCCATTCCTTTCCTCTTGATTGGCTGAGCGTTTGATTTCCTTTTTCATTTTGTCTTGTGATTTCTTTAGTATTTCCACTTCCTTTTGGAGCTTCTCAATCTCTTCCTGTAGCTCTTTGCTTTGCTGGTTGGTTTCCTTTTCTTTTTCAACATGGGATCTTTTCAGTGTTTCCACTTCCTTCCAGGGGTTGTCATTCTCTCTCTCTAGGTCCTTCTTGAGTTTTTCATTCTCTCTCCTTAGTTCTCTGACTTGTTCTTTATAGTCTTTGATTTCTTTGAGTATGTTCACAATTGTTCTTCTGAGATCTGTGTCCTAGGCCATCCCTAGGGGGATCCCACTGTAGGAATCTCCTACAGGGTTGGTAGAGCTTGGTGTGGAATTATCTTGTACCTTTCCCATGTTCTCCCTTCTTCGTGTCTCTGGCATGTGGGTTTCTGCTTGTCTTATTCCAATGTGAATCCCAAATGCCTCTTCAGTTTGTTGAAGGCTTGCTTTGCTTGCCTCCTTCAGATGCCTTTGTTGTTTGTTTGTTTGATTTGTTTTTCTCCTTGCTTGTGGAATGTTGATTTGTCTAAGTTTTAGGCTTTCTATTGGAAGTCTAACTCACTCTTCCCTTTCTGTTCTGAAGGTTCTCCAAAGAATCCACTTGGACACTACCTTGGCAATTCCAGTTGGGGGGGATATGCCTGTTTAGCCTGTGCCCAGTACTTTGTGCTTCAGGTGGTCCTGTTAAATCCTCGATCTAAGTTCTGTGTGCAACAGGCCCACCTTTTATACCAGCTAGCAGGATGACTCTGCCCCCACAGCCACACAAGAGGAAAGAATCAAACCAAACAATCTGTCTGGCTGAAGCACACAGCTCCTAGCTGTGCTTCAGGTGGTCCTGGGAAATCCCTGATCTAAGCTCTGTGCACTCTACAACAACCTTTAAAAAATAACCAATCAATAAATATTTTGCATTTTTGAGACCTAGTCTTATGTAACTTAGGATGGCCTCAAACTCTTTATCCTCCTTCATGTACCCTCCAAGCAGAATTTGCCAGAATCATAGGGGTATGCTACTATGCTCAGTTATAAAAACCTTATCTTCATTTTACAGACACATAAATGATTGAGATGAGTCTCTTGGTAACAAATCTATGTGCTGACAGAGGCTGTGTTAAAGGGTCGCTGCTTTGAAACACCATATTCCTTTCACTTTTTGGAACATATGAATGAGAATTGGAAAGAAATACACAAATTAGTAAAATTATAAGTACCTCAATCTGCAAGTACCTCATTAGCAAAATCCAATTCCTTTAAAAGTTCTGGCTCTTAACTTTTCTTGTTCCACAATACCTTTTCTTTTCTCAAGCTATTTATCTCCTTCCTCTCTCTAATGATCTTAATTATCTTTCTTTTGCCATGTTGGGTTCTTTGGAGAAAATAACATGAACGCCACAAGCAAAGGATAGCATCTGAGGAGAATTAGTCAGTCATAGAGGAAAGACATTTGGAGCTTGGAAAGCAAAACTCCTGATGAAATGTACATATTACAAAGAAAGCTTTGTCGCTGTCAAAATGGCAGTAAGATGCTTGGGTGCTGGGAAGTTGGACACACACACACATAAAATTATATACACTTTTGTTTTTATTAGTTGGACTATTGGAAAAAATAAGAGTAGTCTTGTTCTATCAAGTTTTTTGCCAGATTGGAATGGATAACCTTTAAAACAGGAAGATATAAAACTTGTTTAAGGTTTACAAGTTCTTGTTAGTAGCATGATGTCTTTTAACATACTGTCTTACAAGTAATTTATCCTGATTCAAATCAGAGGCTGAGTGACATCTTGTTATAATGACCTTTATCAGGTGAATAGTTGCAGACTGCTGATCAAAGAATAGAAGATAAAGTTGAACAGAAGATTCAAGATCATGGAAGATGATATGGTATAGTTTACAAGTGTTGCTCAATGATCTCAAATATAGACTACAGAGTTTGTGGCCTAATGGAGGAGAGGTTTCTGAGGTCATGCTTCTTTGAGAAGATTTCTTAATTTTCATAGATGAAAATTCCTTACCTAAAATGTACCTAAAATTAAAGACTGTGAGGATTAAATAAATTATTTATGTTATGACCTAGGATAGTGCTAAGCACATAACAACTGTTCAATAAATATTGGGAATATTTTATTGCAAAAAGGAGGGAGTAGTGAGGGAGAAAATGGGCCCTGAAAAATCAATAAGGAGGAAGAAGCTCTGTCAAAGCTGCAGAATTTGCACATTCCCATTTTATTTTTTTCACCTGTAGGGTCATTGAGCAGATTAAAGATTAAAGGATGTAAGCACTTGACGGTGTAGGTGTATTAAACCTACCAGTCCTTAAGATTTTTCCCAATTTTTGGACTATAAGGAGTTAAAAGTAAATGACTTTTCAAACGAAAGTCTCCTTGTTGTCATAGTTCATAACAAAATTCATCACTTTGAAAGTATTTTAGGTAGTTAGGGCTAGTCACTCCCCCCACTCCCCCACACACCACATACAACTTGCCTTAGTTCTTTTACACTGCTCTGTAGAGGGTAATTGGATTAAACTGCAAATGCACATCTTCTGAGGGGAGATGATACTTGGTCAAATTTGCTAGTTGAAAATGTATTCCCTTGGTCATTATTTATGAGAATTTTGCACGGTAGAATTAATAACACGAGGTTCAAAGAACAGCAGCAGCTACTGTTCATAAATGTTGCTCTTGGCTGTATGCTGATAATAGAAAATAACTTCTTGTAAGTATGATATGAAATAAAAAGAGCATTACTTGGCCTTTTACAACCTTTTAAAAACCTTGAATCTTAAGAAATCAGGATGAGGAATCTTGGACATCTTTTGTTGCATGACTTTTGATATTTCCACTGCAGGACAGCAGTCACAGGACATTTTTTTGAGAATCTTTGTTTAATCTATTCATTTTGCATTGCAAAGTTTAGATAGCATAGCACAGATTTTGATGTATGTCTTTTGCATCTTTTAAACTTTTCTGTATTCATTTAAATTGCAAATCTTATGAATATGAATGATCATCTTTTCCAGGGCTTTGGTAATGCCAGACTCTGACAAAGAAAAAGAAAGTTTGTTCAGAAATTTATAACCTAACCATTTCTACCATGTCTTTTGCCTACTCACACTTTCAAGTTTCACTGTCTCCTGCAGGACTACTGTAATGGCTGGGACCCTGGGCCTTTCCCTCTTAGATTCATCTCACAACACAGCTACCTTTCAAAGACATGTCCTTCTCTAGTCCAGATGCCCATTCTCTTCACTATACAATTGGATTCTTTCTGTCTCTTTACCCTGATTCTTTCTTCTACCTGCCTTGACATTCTTTCTTATCCTGCCCTCTGTAGAACCATTCCCAAAGATATCAGCATAGCTTGCTTTATTACTTTCTTCAGTGCTATGCTATCAAAGAGTCTCCTCTGTTCATCCTGTATACAGTGCCCCAGATCCCATCCCATCATGATCTACCTTCTTGACCAAGGGCTATACCTTGCAAATATCATTGCCATCGTATTTCATAGTATACATTGATTCATTTGTTTAATTGTCTCTTCCAATTACAACACAAATTACCTGCAGGCAAGGATTATATTTTATTAAATACTTTACTCTCAATAATTAGAATGGTACTGGGCAAACAACAGACACTAAGTACACAATTCCCAATGAACCATAAAAGTCAACTTCTTCCTAATCCTGAATGGTAGTCAATTATTTCTTCATGATTTCATTTCTCCTAATGAGATGGAGCTAACTGCTATATACTCTGTCATTTAGAAGGGAATGTCTATGGGAGACCAACAGAGTCTTCATCTATTTTTTAAATAAGTATTTTAAATAATTCTTTGAGAATTTCACACAATTTTCTTATCATATTCACCCTAACTCCTCCCCCTTATGTCTTTCCAGTTCTACATCCATTTCTCATCCCCTTCATGTTCTGTTAAATTTAGTAACCCATTAAATCAAATTTTTTCTATCTATAGACTATATACTTCTGGGCATGTAGTCAGCTGTGGAACCATTGACTGGAGTGTGGTTGACCAACCCATGGCCACACCTTTAAAGAAAAGGGACTCTTTCTCTTCCAGAAGCTGTCAACTCTGTTAGGGGTGGGCCCTCTGGTCCAAATTCAGACTTCTAATCTGTTATATAGCACATTGAAGCAAATATATTGTTTATAATGCTTATTAAAAAGTTTAAAGTTGCTGGTCTTAATTTCCAAAATAATTCATATTCCTCTGTCTAGAGTAAGAAGAAACCCAACCACAGTGAAATGCTCAGTTATTGTGTGATCCAAGCCTTCTTTCTTTTGTGGGCCCCGATTTAAAGAGATAAATATGCATGGCTGATTTATGCCCATTTTCCTTTTATCTCTGTGGTACTCTGTGTGTGTGTGTGTGTGTGTGTGTATGTGTGTGTGTGTGTGTGTGTGTGTGTCTTGGAGGTGTGCTTGCCTGTTTTTCCTTTTATCTCTGTGGTACTGTGTGTGTGTGTGTGTGTGTGTGTGTTTTGGGGGGTGTGCTTGCCTGTGTGTGAGCTTTAGCTGCTGGAGATTGACTTTGGATATCTTCCTATATCACTCCTCATCTTAGTTTTTTGAGACATGGTCTCTTCTGACAATCTGAAGCCCACTGCTTTGGCTAGACTGACTAGCCAGCAAACTCCTGAAGACCCGCCTGTCTCCCTTTTGCTCCCCCAGATCAGGAATTACATACATGCACCAGAATTTCATGTGGGTATTGTATATCCTGATTGAAGTCCTCATGCCTGCACGGCAAGCAATTGAACCACTGAGGCTAAGCCACCTGTCCAGCTGCTGTTTGTGGTATGTTTACATAAAAAGAACAAATAAAAATTCAGGAATAAACATTAAAGAATAGGCATGCAAAGCGAGTATTTATGCCGAGATCTAAATAAATTTAGAGTTAATACCCAGACTACATGTTGCTAGTAGAGATTTCAAGAGTTCTGGAAATAGCACTTATCCAGGATATGTCAATATTTTTCCATTTCTCTGTCATTGTTTTAAGGTACTATTTCTTCAGTCAGAAAATATTCTTTTCCTCCACAGAACAAACTTGAGCCTTTGGGTCAAAGGAATCTTGATGGCAGGTGCGGGATTATGTTGATGGAGCTCGGTGTCTTAAAGTATTATTTGGCGTGACAAAGAATTAAAGGAAGATTCATTACATTTGTTGCACCTCCTCTCTAGAAATATTGAAACCACAAGATGGAAATGAATTCTATGGGCCTTAGTAGAGCCAAAAATGCCCATTTTCCTGTCATGTTGGCTTGTTCCTGTTTGGCTTTCTCTCTTTATCCCTCTTCATCTTTTTTTTTTTTTTTCTTAGCCCTTTCATTCTAACATGAAGAATATCTATTTTCATTTTCATATTATATTAGACTTGTTGATTAATGAAAACCAATAAAGACTGAGAATGCATTCTGTGCATGTGTAAATTTGTATGTGCATTTACACATACAAATTTGTTTTTAATATAAAAATATCAAGTATAAATAAAATATTTTATTATTTTTTATTATATGTTTATAAGTGTATTGCTTGCATGTAGTGCACCCATGTCTTGTAATGCCTGTAGAGGTCAGAAGAGGGTACTGGATCCCCTGGAACTGGAGTTACAGATGGTTGCTAGTCACCATGTTTGTGCTGGAAATTGAACCCAGGTCCTCTGTAAGAGCACTCAGTGCTCTTAACCATTGAGCCATCTCTTCAACCCCATTTTTATGTTTTTGTATATTTTTCAAATACATTCTTTATTATATTAAAACTTATAAAACACTACAGTGTACAGAAATATTCAAACAATGAAAAATATAGTTTAAACTTCAGTTTCCCATAAGGGTCATGGAATCATGCAGACACTGCCCATTTCAGAACTTATTTTACGTATCATTATTTCTTGAGAGAGCATTGAAAGTGTTTACACAAAGTAAACCCATTAATATACCTTTTATTACCATTTCTTGGTATCTTTTTTAAATGTTATGATGACATATTTATTTCATTTTTCTGTCTTTATTATAAGAGATAGAGAGAGAGAGAGAGAGAGAGAGAGAGAGAGAGAGAGAGAGAGAGAGAGAGTAAGTTCTGAAATGGGCAGTGTCTGCATGATTCCATGACCCTTATGGGAAACTGAAGTTTAAACTATATTTTTCATTGTTTGAATATTTCTGTACACTGTAGTGTTTTATAAGTTTATATATAAATAAGAATGTATTTGAAAAAATACAAAAAACATAAAAATGGGGGTTGAAGAGATGGCTCAATGGTTAAGAGCACTGAGTGCTCTTACAGAGGACCTGGGTTCATTTCCACACAAACATGGTGACTATGAACCATCGTAACTCCAGTTCCAGGGANTTGGATTCTAAATACAAAATGATAGGAATGAGCCGGATGTGTTAGTGCATGCCTGCAATCCACTACTCCAGAGGCTGAGGTACAACTGAGTTCGACCAGCGGGTCCACATGGCCACACCAGGCCACTCTTCTGTAAAGATAGAACCTTGTACATAATGCCTCTGCAAAGGAATCAGTGTGATCCTCTTCCTAGCAGCTATGATTCTTAATCCTATTAGCTGGGCAGGTAGCCCATTGTCAGGTGTCAGGGAGAGTCAGGAGAGAAAAGAAAGGTGCTCAGAAACTAGAGAGAGCAAAAAAGGATGGACGTTTGCTGGGAACCCCGGCCAGTGGCTGGGGTATCACCTGCGCCAGGCCCTGTTCTCAGCACCTCTCTTTCGCCCTAACTTTTAAAAAATGTCCAATCACAAAGTATGGAGGGATGAGAGGTAATCAAGTTGCCAAGTTTGCATAGCGTCTAGAACTGTGATTCACCTATAGTCAGGTTCCTTAGTCTTTGTCCTGACACATGTCCCTCAGAGGTGATGGCTGTCCAGTACACTTGGAGAAGTCAGAAGCTAGCCAGAGGGGCCACCTCACCTCACTAAAGGTTTCATCCCCTAAACATGGCATGAGTGATCATGGTTTCCTACCCTAAGAGGATGTGCGGGAAGCAAGCCCTTCATTAACTAGGGCACATTAGCAACTTAATACCGGACCACAGCATCTGTGAGAGAATAGTTAAAGGAAAAATTTCTTTCATTTCATGGTTCCAGAGGGTGGCCATCCTTCATGGAGAGGCAGGCATGGCGAGCTTGCTCAGCTCATGGCAGCAGGGGTGTGTGGGGACGGCTACTCACCCCACAGCGGACCAGGAAGACAGGCACCTGCAGCAGCTTGCTTCTGCCAGCAACGCTCCACGCACCTAAAGGCTCTGCTAGCCTCTCAACCTCCCCCCACCTCCCACCAGCTATGGAACAAACATTCAAAACAGATTCAAAGCACGACATGGGGAGAATGCATGGTAAGTGCACCCCACACCCCACAATTCTGACTACTCCAGACCCTGGGATATCTGCATAGGCCTTGGATGGGGCCCTTAGGATGGTCTGGTTTTGGCTTTTCCAACAGCTGTGTTGGTTTGTGGCTTGGAAAACCAGAAAAAAAATAACAACAGAAAGCCAAACAAACATTTGAGTTTTTGAGCAGGACTAATTCACAAACACTTGACCAGTAAGAAAAGTGCTCACCATAGTTAGCAGGGTGGTCAGTTAGCTTGGAGCACCCATGAAATCGTTTTTTTTTTTTTTTTTTTGCTGGTGCAACTTAGCCTTTCGGTACTTAATTGACCATACTTAACGTCCATACCAATTTGGCCAAGTACCTAAAGGAAACTTTGTTCCTTGCCCTCAGAAGTCAACCAAGTCTTTAGGAATATGCATGGGGCATCTCTTAAAATGTCCTACAAATATGGGTCACCAGTTCTTCCTGTTCAGGGAGGTGTTAGAGAGCCACTAATGGGACTTCAACCAGCATCCGATCATAAAGAGGAAAGTCTCATGCTTCAGAAAAGGAAGCCTGTCTAGCAAGACCAGATTTTGTCATCGAGTGGATGGACTTGGGAAAATGATAAGCTGAAAGGAGCAAGGGCTCCCACCCCCCCCCCCAAAAAAAAAAAAACCCAAACACCCCTGAGGACCAGATCCCAACTGACACCAGGAAAATAAAAACCTTGTTTATTCTGGGCTAACTGTAGGCCTTAAGCATCCAAAAGGAAAGTACAAACCAGAAATAAGAATCACTAAACCCAAAGAGAAACGTACTGCAGATATAGAAAACTAAATCTTAGTAAAAAGACAAAAAGAAAAAAAGAGAGATCACTGTTGTTGGCCTGTCTTCAATTATTACAAGCAAGTGCATTCAACTCTGTGGCTGCTACCGCTTTTGGCACCCCTCAAAACATGAGACACAGCTTTTTACTCCATAATATGGACTGAGTACTCATGTTCTCTCCAGAATCCTCCAAACCTTCATAATGCCAGATGGGACTACTGAGCAACCCAGGGCTTGTGGAACTAAGCACTAAAGGGATTTCAGCCTCGTCATAATATAGGACTGCCATTGTTGACTACCTGGACCGTATCACAGAGACCAGTACAAGAAGAAGAAGACAGGACGAGGTGCTTACTAAACCTCATTTGGGGGACCATGGAGGGAAAGAAAACCAATGGGAGCACCAAGGGCAGGATTGATGGTTGGTTGGGTTTGCCAAGGAGAAACTTTCAAGCACTTCCTTAAAGGAAAACATGACGATCTTAGAAAAAAAGTTCTCAAATCAAGTTTATGATGTATATATTAGAATATATGTAAACTATGTATATAAGTATATATACACTGAAGCAATACAAGTGGAGAGAACAACAACAACAAAGAACTGGAAAAAATCTCTGGAAAGACTGAGAGAAAGATATAGGATTGTTATGATAGAGACATGATCTGGGATTGTTTTGGGTGGGGTGGGGGGCATAAAAATGGAAGAAACTCTAGATTCGATTGAGAAATGATGTATGACTTATGGGAAAAAGTTTAATAACAAAAAAAAAAAAAAAAAAAAAAAAAAAAAAAAAAAAAAAAAAAAAAAAAAAAAAAAAAAAAAAAATGTTTTATTTATTGAATTTATTTTTAAATTTTTTTTTTTTTTTTTCAGAAGAGTCTTTTTTTTTTGCTTGTATATATGTAAATGTACCTGTATCATGCAATTATTTGTTTTTAATTTTAATTAACATTTATATTGATTTTAGTGGGAGGCATTACACTTGTTACCCTGTTGACAGTCAGAGGACAACTGCAAGAATCCACTCTCCTTCTACCTGTGGGTCCCAGAGAAGAAAACACAGGTTCCTCAGCTTGGCGCAAGTGCCTTCATCTGCTGAAGCCATCTTGCTGGCTCAGCTGTGTGGGCTTCCGACTTCTTCTGCCTCTTCCTTACTGTACACCTTCTCCTTCAGTGACTCCTCTTTCTTGAGGTCAATGTCTAGCCATGTGATCTTCGTCCGGTTGCTTTTTCCATTTAAGTCTTACTTCTTCTCAGGGAGTTGTTCAGGATCCGCAGACTCTCAGCCTTCTCTCTGTCTCTGTCTGTCTGTCTGTCTGCTCTCTGTGTCTGTCTGTCTGTCTGTCTGTCTTCTCTCTTTGTGGTGTATATGTACATGTGGATGCATGTGTGTGTGTGTGTGGTCTACGGAGATCAAGTAAGGGATGTTGCCTTATTGGTCTCCACTTAGGTTTTGAAACAAGACTCTCACTGAACCTGAGCTAGGCTGACAGCCAGTAAAGCCCAGCATTCCCCCATCCCCACCCTCCCCATAATGCTCAGGTCATGCACAGTGATAGGCGTCTGTATGTGGATGCTGGATTGAACTCAGGTCCTCCTGCTTGTTATTAAGCAAATGCTCTTACCCACCAAAAGCCCATCTGCAAGGCCTCCTTCCAGCTCTAGGATGCTAGAAGCTTCCACTCTGTTCCTCTTTTCCTGCTCCTATGTGCCGTATACCTCTGTACACAGCTCCAGGCCTATGTCTCAGCCATGATTTTTCACAAATCATGGAGGAGGAAGGAGCCCTCCTTTTCTCTTTTCTTTTCTCTTTCTTCTTTTCTTTCTTTTCTTTCTTTTCTTTTCTTTCGTTTTCTTTTCTTTCTCTTGTCTTTTCGAGACAGGACAGGGTCTCCCTATAGACACAGCTGTCCTGTAACTCACACTGTAGGACCAGCTGGCCTTGAACTCACAAAGATCCGGCCTGCCTCTGGCCTCCCAAGTGCTAGATTAAAGGCATGCACACCACACCTAGGCAGAGCCCTCCTTTCTACTGGAGACTGTCCTCAGTTGTAACATCAGGGGACTCAGTTCAGAGATCTGAAGATTGCCTGGGATAGACCTTCCAGCCCAGCTACATCTCAGCTGCAGTCTGGTCCAAAGCTAAGTATTTACACAGGTACTAAGGTTTCCTACCACATTAAGCCCTCGACTTTATCTCTGGGCTGCACACGGCCCTTCTCTGTTCACTTCCAGCCAGACATTTCCCAAGATCCTGTGGGCTCCAGGCTCCATCTCCTTCAAGGGCAATGAAAGCCCTCGGCCACTAATCACTTGCAGCAATGATAATAACTCCCGGCTGGTGTCTAGAGTTTCTCACAGCAGTCCTGAATGCTTGTCTCTCTGCTTACTGCAAACTCTGCCTCTGCCACTTAGATTTTATTTTGAGGCCTTTTTAAGAGAGAACTTCTTAGCCACCTGCTCTGGGCACTCACAGCCAGCATATAAGGAGTTGGTAGATGCTCCCTCTGGTCTTCCCCTGCTGCCCAGGTTAGCCCACCCTGCCAGCTCATTGAGGGTGTGTATGTCACAGGATGAGAGGAGAAAGCACAGTCTCACAGACCAATTGTCTAATGTTTAAAGTGATAGGGAACAATAAGCATGGATTTCCTCCCCCTGTCTTGACAAATACACATGGAAGTCCAAGCTTCAAATGCAGGATAATGAATTCTTTGGGTTTTGGTATTAGAATGTTCTGAAAGCTACCACTGATGTCCTTTTACACATGTGATTTTTCTCTGTCTTTTGCTTTCATTGATTTCTTTTAATTTATTTTATTGTATTTATCCTTTTATCCCTATCATTACTTTTCATGTTTCTTCTTTCCTTTTTTTTTTTCATCCCAATTTATCTCTGTTCTTTTATCTTTATTATAGTTTTCTTTTTGTTTATATCTTTTTTCCTTTTCTCATATGTTCTTTGTCTTTTTATTGCATGAGCCAATAACCTTCTCTTTTTTCTTTTCTTTTTTTTCTAAAGACAGGGTCCTCTCTAGCCCCAGCTGGCCTGGAACTCACTGTGTAGACCAGGCTGGCCTTGAATCACCGAGAAAAGCGAGATCTGCCTGCTCTGCCTCACATATTTGGACAAAAGCTCAATAAAAAAAAAAAAAAAAAATAAGTTTTTTTTTTTTTTATGTCACAACTGGTTTAAGTTTCTGTCACATGAAACTGAAGAGTCCTGATTAAGAAGACTCTGTGGAAGATGGACCAGGAAAAGGTGGGAAGGCTGGACAAAGTCCCCCAGGGACTTGGAGAGGTCAGAGACTCGGTTATTTGGGACCAGATGTTTTAGGTAAAGGAGTAACAAAGATGAAGGCATATCAAAGAAAGTAACAAGTATAAAGAATTCTTTTTTAAATTTATTTACTCTCTTACTTATGGTTGTCTGTATGATAATGTAAGTGCAATGCCCCAGAGAGAGCAGAAGAGGGGATTGGATCTATTGAACTGGATATGCGAACAGTTGTTAAGCCATCATGGGGTGCTGGGAACTTGAATCTGAACCTGAAACTTCTGCAAGAGCAGCCATGCTCTAAACTGCTGAGCCATCCTCTAGCCCTGAAAACATACCTGCCATTTGTATTCTAACTTCGTGTGTGTGTGTGTTCCGTTGCGTTGTGCGATTGGTGGATGGTGATTGTGTGTGTGTGTGTGTGACGTGTGCACATGCTGTGGTATCACTGTGAAGTCAGAGGACAAACTTGGATGTTGTTCTTCCTTCTTACCATTGTTGGATCTAGGGATAGAACTCGGTCCTCAGACTTGGCAGCAGGGCCCTTACCACGAGCTATATCTTCCAGGCCTCACCTTGTTTTGAAGCAGCTTTCTCACTGAAACCTGAAGCTCTGCTGAATTGAGCTTAGATGGACTGGACTAGGGAGATCACAGATATCTTCTGTATCTCCTCTGAGCAACTGAGTCACAGGTAAACCCACACCAGGTTTTGCATAGTGCAGAGATCAAACTCAGATCCTATGCTTGCCCAGCAAGCATCACTCTACCCCCTGAGCCATCTCTGCAGCCCCCAGCTTTCTAAGATAATAAGAAACTAGTACATGGAGATTCATAGCCCATGGCTAATTCTCAGAGGAGGCTGAAGCCAGTCTGAGCTGGTTTTTACTTTATAAACAAAGAAATGGAGGCTGGGACAAAAGGTATCTGGTAAGGCCTCCTAGCTTACAATTGGCCAAATTCAGTCATTAAATAAGCAAGTATTTACTGATCCTGTTCTGTGAACATAATGGGGCAAGAGCAGGCAAAACACAGCCACTGCTTGTTTTTTGCAAATAAAGTTTTATCAACACACAGCCTTGTCTTGTTTCTGGGTTGTCTGTGGCATCTTTTGCACAAAAGTTGAGTAGTTACTTTCAGGGATCTTCAAAAAAGAGAGAGAAGGGAAAGGCCTTGAATGTTCAGGAAGCGCTCATCTTTTGCCAGCTTCAGTGTCCACGCCTTCCCAGTCCCTCCCATTTTAAAATAGTCTGGAACTAGGCCCATCTGGGACCCGGAGGGGTGGGTGAGCACCTTCACTGTTTTCCAAACCTTGGGTGGGCAGAAGCAGGTCACTATGTCAAATATAGCCTAGGTGCTGACAGCAAAGGACTGAGGCCCTGTAGTGGAGTACAGTAGACAGACTAGACCCTGCTGGTTGAGCGTACCTTTGTGTCTGCATGGGATGCACACCTCACATGCTCTAAGAGGTAGTCCAGCAACCCTGACCCATGCACTGTCTCCCTTGGGCTCGGGCAAGACCCCAGAAAAGCCTCTTTTGGTTGCTATCCCTTGTGAACTGAGCAAAAGAATCCTGGGGGGTTATGTTGGTGATGCTAAGAGGAAGAGTAGCAAGTTGACCTGCGAAATCTAATGGCTGTTTCCTGTGCCCCTTCACAGCCCAAGTTCCCAAGCTCCATGTCTTTGTTATTTTCTCTCATGCTGTCACCAAAATATCTGACACCCAGGCAACTTAAGGAAGAAGGTTTATTGGCTCACAGTTCCAGGTGCAGTCCCTCATCGCAGGAGTTGGGGGCAGCAGGTCACACGGCGTCCACAGTCAGGTAGAGAGAGAGATCAATGATCTGTCTCTCTCTCCTTTTATCCT
Organism: Rhizomys pruinosus; assembly: GCA_009823505.1. Lineage (NCBI taxonomy): Eukaryota > Metazoa > Chordata > Mammalia > Rodentia > Spalacidae > Rhizomys > Rhizomys pruinosus. The sequence goes on from VZQC01004012.1 coordinate 734,916, forward strand.
GTGTGAGACCTCAGCTCATGGGACAGTGCTGCCCACATTCAGATTTTAGAAACACCCTTGAAGCTATGCTCAATGGCATGTCTCCTGGGTGATTTTTAAATCTAGTTGACAGTGAAGATCAACCATCATACCCACAAAAGAGACCATCTTGCTCACCAATGCCTCTCTCTATGGAGCTAAAATCTCAGCTAAGGCAGCGCAGATAGAGGGTGGAACTCTGGCTCTCTGGGTCACTTTCACTGAGTTCTTCACTTTTGAAATCTTAATTTCTCCAAGATGAGGCTCCTGCACCTTCCCTGAGTGAGTGGATTGCCAGTTTGGGAGCTTCTGTGGGGGTGGAAGGCACTGGGTGAGGCGAGGTGGGAGGTTCCTGGCTCTCTGTGGTGCTTCCATCTTTGGTCACCATCCTGAAGTGGCTGTGACGGTGGCTGTGATGGTGGTTGTGATGGGAGAGCATCTCCTTTCTCCTCCTCAGAACATTTGAAGTCCTAGTGACTCTGCAGGTTCCTCATCACACACATTCATAGATGAGGGACCACTGTGCCACCATAATGGCTGGGTGGGGACTTCCGTGAGGTGCGGACATTCAGAGTGGGACCATGCACCTGTGTTTACAGCGGCCTGTCCTCCATTGGCTGCCTCTTCACCACTCCCTGTTGCCCTCTGTGAAGTAGGCATAATCTCTGCACCCCCTCATTGGCTACCAGCAACAGCCAGTACGTGTACTTTAACGCTCCCCTCTGCCGCCACCCAAGCTGCCCACTAACTCTTGTTCTTATCACTTACAAGTATTCCTGAAACAAACTTAAAGGAGGAAGGACTATGCTGTCTCCATGTTTCTTGTAGTTTATGGATGGAACAGCATCTTGGAAAGGAAGCAGAGTAAGACCTCGTGGTTGCCAGAAACGGAGTGGACATTCTGGCGACCAAGCCAGGACACAACCCATGAGATCTTACTTTTTCCAACTAGGCTCTACCTCCTGGTTCCCATTGTCTCCCAAGAATGCTTTAAATTTTGAAACTATCAGGGGATTGGTCCACTGATGAAGGCAGAGTCCTTGTGATCCGATCACCTCTTGGCAGTGTCACCAGCTGTGGACTGGGTATTCACATTTAAACTCTCACCATGATGGGTCTCACCATGATAGCGGCCTCCCGAGTGTTCATTCTAATCCCAACCTTCCCGTCCGTGCCTCATTCAAAGCCTATTGGCACTGGGCAGCCGTAATAATCTTTTTTAAAAATTATTTATTATTATTTTATGTGAATGAGGGACGTTGTGCAGTAGGTTGTGCACCCGTGTCGTGGCAATGCTGCGAGAGCGTCAGAAGAGGGCATCAGATCCCCTGTGAACGGATTAAAGACGGTTCTCAGCCACCATGTGGTGCTGGGGATCGAACCCTTCCTTTTCGAGAGCAGTTGGTGCTCTTATCCGCGAAGCCATCTCTCCAAGCCCCAGCCAAATAAATCTTTTAAGCAATGTAAGTCATGATATCACTCCTCATGCTCTTGACAAACACTCCATGCTCCCCGTAGCTTCGGGACAAAGGAGTCAGTGGAAAGGTTCCCTCCTAACAAGAAGATATTTACATACAGAGCAAATCAGGGAAATAATGAATGTTTTCTTTAGCGGTTGAAATGGTCCATGAAGAGGTTGGCCTGACCTTGAACCAAACATTCGAATTCCACTGACCCCAACTGGGGAAGGTCCAAGACCCTCATGATCAATAAGGTATGCCTTGTGCCTCCTCTCTGCCCTCAGAGGCTAGGGCAGCAATCTTCACTTAAGAATCTTTATTGGAAAATAAACACTGTTAATGCACAAGAAGCTCCATCCAAAGACCTATTCAAAATGCTTATGAGAGGAGCTGCTGGAATCCTAATGAACTCCAGATGTTCCCTGGCCTTCTTTTAGGGCAAACTGAGGAGGGCACAGTGTGGGGGGTAGGGTTAGCCCAGAGAGGCATCTTTGCCACCCACTTTTCTTTGAGTGGGACGTTTGGAGGCCTTGCTCCCTTCCCAGCTCACCAGACTATTCATCTCTGCCCCTGCTGGTCTTTGCAGCCTGTCCATGAAGTTATCCAACCAGTGGAAATGCTGATGGATACCGTCCTACCTGGGATCATGGCTGAGGTGGCTTCCTTAGGAGCCCGCTAAGCAAGCCAGCACTTCCCAGGGGAGTATGGAGGAAGTGTGGGTCAGGTAGGGCCTTAGGATGGGGGTGAGCCAGCCAAGGGGCAACACGAAGACCAGAACAAGAATGAGGAGTGGAAGCCCTCCCTACCCCCACACCCACTGTTCAGTCCTACCCAATCCCCACAACCCCTGGAGACAGTGCAAGTGGCTGGACCATCATTTGGATGATGGCCCCATGGCTTTGAATGCAGAGGACAGCCAATAATAACAAAGGCAGTAAGAGTAACCTGGCCAGCAGGCAAAGGGTCCTATTGGTGCCTCATTATACCTCCCATAGCCATTGCTCCATTAACAGTAGAGGCAACCCAGCCACAGAGGCTGAGCCCTCACCCAGGGTCACACAGCAGGCCAGTAGGGGAGCTGGGAGCTAGACCTCTGCCTTCCTGCGTGGGAATCTAATGCAGTCCCACTTGAGCCACATTCCAATGCCTGCAAAATTCACCCAAACATCCTTAGTGTACTGGAGCCAAGAGAAGCTCAGGCCTTGCCACCTGGCTTTACAGGGAAGGAGGCCAGAGAGTCAGGTCCTTATGGGGAGAGGAAAGGCTGAGCTCCACAGCTGAGGTGCACGAGTCTCAGGTCGGCTCTAGTCCTGTCCCTCAATGCCCATCACTGCCTGAGTGTCGCAACTGCTGTCTGGTGGTGCGAAGAACTCCCTAGCATCCCCAAGCATTCTTCCTAGGTCGTCCTCCCTGGTTGTCTGTGAGACAAAATCCAGGCTAGGCTGATTCATCCACCCAGAAGCTGAGTCCAGAAACCCATTCCTAGAGAGGATAGAAGCCCTGTCCCCACCGTCCTCCACAGTCCCCGATGTTCCTGTTCTATGGGCACCCTCCTTTCCCCATCCATGTTGCTGGGCTCTCTGCCTGGAACTCAGACGAGAGCCTCCTTCCCTTGCCTCAGATGTCACCTCCCCACTTATCCTTCTCAGGATATCCTGACATGCCAGTTGTCACTTTCCTTCCATTGCATTCTCTGCCTCCACCTCCTGTAATGTCACTGTCACAAGGCTTCCTGCACAAGTTCAGCATTAACTCTTAGAAGCCTGCACTCATGGTTGAACAAATTCATGCTGTAATTTTTTGGTTACTTTATTAATGTATTTGCTAATTTGTGGGCAAATGGAGCACAAGTATGTCATGGGATGTGCGTGTGGAGGTCACAGACAATTTAGTAGAATTGGTTCTCCTCCACTTAATGGGACCGGATCCAGCTTAGGTCACCGGTGTGGCAGCAGGCACCTTTACCCACTGAGTCAGCCTGCCCGCCCCAAGATGATGCTTTACAGGTGGGTGGCGGAGGAGCAGGAGAACAGGTCCACACCGTCAGCTCATCTGTCTGGTCTCATCCCTAAAGATCAGTACATGCTTTGGTGCAGCAACAGAACATGGAAGATGCGTTTGAGCCCACAGTTCTCAAGCAAGAAGTGGAAGTCTAGAAGACAGTCAGGGCTGGTTTCTATGAAGCTCTGTGAGTAAGAAGCCCGCCATCCTTCCGGCTTCTGTGTCCTAGGTTACTGCTTCCTTCTCTCCATCCTTCCCCGCCTCTACGGCCTGCTGGTCCTCTGCATCCTGTTCTCTTGATCAGGGTCTCGGTCCCTGACCAAAGGCCTGCAACTCCAGATGACCTCAGCTCATGAGTCTCATCTGATGAGTCCAAGGAAAGCCACCATCTGAGGTTTCAGATGGACATGAACTTGGGGGATGTTAACCGTCCCCTTTGGAAGCAGAGCTGGTGGAATTCTCATCTCTTCCTTCTTGCCAGCCCTCAAGGGGTGCAACAGCTCTGCACATGAGGCACAGAGGCGGCTGCGAGCGCAAAACGGCGTGCTGTCAGTCTCTGAAACCCGGCAGGAGGAGAAGAGGGAAGGGAAGGAAAAACGACTGTGGGTTCACATGAGACAGTGTTATGATCATCCTGGGGCTGATTATCCCCAGTACTCCCTTTAAATATCCCTACGTGGAAGTGGAACAGGCTTGGCTTATTAGATTCTCCACCAGTCAGGGCTGACGGAGGACAAATGTGAGAGAAATAAATTGGCAAGTTAATTATGTGTCATGCTGTGGCACGCACTATCCCCACCAACAGCGTTTTTCAAATAGTAGCTACTGAAGCTTCACCTTACTCATTGCAGTCAAGGCCAGGGCATAATTATACCAACCATTTGGTCATTCTTGTCTTTTTTTTAAAAATCTATGTGATTGCATACTTCTGCGTGTGTATGAGGGGGGAGCGGGGGGTCGAGGGTGAATAGGGACTTCTGACCACGATCCAGCAGCCAACTCCAGGGAACACTGTCCTGATTGCCTTGAACAACTGTCAACAAAACAAACGCATTTCTCTCTCCAATGGCATTTGGGCTCAAAAGAACGTGCATCAATAGTGCTTAGCTGAAGGCCTTTCAATCAGCTTGGCAGCCTTAAGGGACATCCGCACTGAGGGGAGAGTCGGGACACAGAATGGAGACATGAACCAATAGCAAGCCTTGCCTGAAGCCAGATCATCCTTCCTCACTATGTCTTTATAAAAACTGTGCAAAAATATTGCTGATGGGCCAGTTCTGTGAACTTGGATATGAATGCAGGATCCGAGCGAAATGACGGTGAATGATGGTGTTGCAGTACGTGTAATCAATCAGTCTGGATGGAAGTAGAACTGTGTACTCAAACTGGCAAAATGGCAGCAAGATGGCTTAGAAGGTAAAGTAAAGTATGCTTGACTGCCAGATTCGACAACCTGAGTTTCAATCCCCAGAACCCACACAGTGGCTAATAATCATCTGTTACTCCAGTTTCATGGGGTCTGATTTCTTCTTCTGACCTCCACATGGAAGAGGAGTGGGAGTCTATGTTCGCCAAGCTGTTCGGCAGAAGGAGGGCAACAAATCTCCTCCGCCGTCCACCCAACTCTACAGAAAAGGAATAATGACACAAAACCCAAACCATATACACATATTGAATATTAATAAAAATAAAAAAAAAAAAAGAAAGCAATGATGGGTGGTGAAAGGAATGGCGCCATGATATTAATAACATAAAAATATATATATACATATATAATATACACCCTAAATCTTTATTTCAAGAAACAGAATCTCCCTTACGTATCCCGTCTGCCCCAGATGTCCATGGGGAGGGGCAAACAACAAATACTCACACTCTGATAGGTTCTCTTAGACAAGAAGAGGGCCTTAGGTATATAGTGGCTGGCCCTTTTTTTTTTAGTTATTATACTGACGTGTTCACCCATTAAGATAATCCACTTCCTTGCGGTTCCCTTTGACCCTTCCCACAGTGCCTAGGAAATTATAAAGACATGACTCACAACACCGCCTGGCAAGGAAAATGTTGAAAACAAAAAATCTTTTCCCCCAAACTTTTTACTTTTTCCGCGTCAACCTGGGTTTAGGGGGTTGTGTGCAATGAAGGGCAGGGATCTTGTAAATAGACACAATAGGAATTAAAGAAGATTAAAAAGATTGTTTAAAAGCGCATTATAAATACCCTATGAGAATTCGGGGTCTAGGGCGCTCTAGGCGTGTATAGGTTTAACCTAATACACAAACCTACATAGTGACAAGAAGAAAGACACCCAAAACGCAAGCTGGCACCTAAGCTGCGATCCCTTGTCGAATTTTTAGTAACCTAAAAAACGAGAATACTTTTTTTTTCTTTCATCTTTCTCTTCCCAAGATTAGTACGTTCTGATATCCTCCTACTTGTAGGCATGGTGTGTGATTAATGTCTTTTATGTGATACAATTCGCTGACTGGATGCCAAGGAGAGCGAGATGTCATGGTTTTTTTTATATTGTAAGTTTCTGTTTATTTTTCTACACACTAACACGCTATCACCACATCACTAGAGAGATAAATAAGAAAAAAATTCTTCTAAGCATATGAGTTATATTATTTTTGGACTATAAGGAGTTAAAAGTAAATGACTTTTCAAACGAAAGTCTCCTTGTTGTCATAGTTCATAACAAAATTCATCACTTTGAAAGTATTTTAGGTAGTATAGGGCTAGTCACTCCCCCCACTCCCCCACACACACACATACAACTTGCCTTAGTTCTTTTACACTGCTCTGTAGAGGGTAATTGGATTAAACTGCAAATGCACATCTTCTGAGGGGAGATGATACTTGGTCAAATTTGCTAGTTGAAAATGTATTCCCTTGGTCATTATTTATGAGAATTTTGCACGGTAGAATTAATAACACGAGGTTCAAAGAACAGCAGCAGCTACTGTTCATAAATGTTGCTCTTGGCTGTATGCTGATAATAGAAAATAACTTCTTGTAAGTATGATATGAAATAAAAAGAGCATTACTTGGCCTTTTACAACCTTTTAAAAACCTTGAATCTTAAGAAATCAGGATGAGGAATCTTGGACATCTTTTGTTGCATGACATTTTGATATTTCCACTGCAGACAGCAGTCACAGGACATTTTTTTGAGAATCTTTGTTTAATCTTATTCATTTTGCATTGCAAAGTTTAGATAGCATAGCACAGATTTTGATGTATGTCTTTTGCATCTTTTAAACTTTTCTGTATTCATTTAAATTGCAAATCTTATGAATATGAATGATCATCTTTTCCAGGGCTTTGGTAATGCCAGACTCTGACAAAGAAAAAGAAAGTTTGTTCAGAAATTTATAACCTAACCATTTCTACCATGTCTTTTGCCTACTCACACTTTCAAGTTTCACTGTCTCCTGCAGGACTACTGTAATGGCTGGGACCCTGGGCCTTTCCCTCTTAGATTCATCTCACAACACAGCTACCTTTCAAAGACATGTCCTTCTCTAGTCCAGATGCCCATTCTCTTCACTATACAATTGGATTCTTTCTGTCTCTTTACCCTGATTCTTTCTTCTACCTGCCTTGACATTCTTTCTTATCCTGCCCTCTGTAGAACCATTCCCAAAGATATCAGCATAGCTTGCTTTATTACTTTCTTCAGTGCTATGCTATCAAAGAGTCTCCTCTGTTCATCCTGTATACAGTGCCCCAGATCCCATCCCATCATGATCTACCTTCTTGACCAAGGGCTATACCTTGCAAATATCATTGCCATCGTATTTCATAGTATACATTGATTCATTTGTTTAATTGTCTCTTCCAATTACAACACAAATTACCTGCAGGCAAGGATTATATTTTATTAAATACTTTACTCTCAATAATTAGAATGGTACTGGGCAAACAACAGACACTAAGTACACAATTCCCAATGAACCATAAAAGTCAACTTCTTCCTAATCCTGAATGGTAGTCAATTATTTCTTCATGATTTCATTTCTCCTAATGAGATGGAGCTAACTGCTATATACTCTGTCATTTAGAAGGGAATGTCTATGGGAGACCAACAGAGTCTTCATCTATTTTTAAATAAGTATTTTAAATAATTCTTGAGAATTTCACACAATTTTCTTATCATATTCACCCCTAACTCTCCCCTTATGTCTTTCCAGTTCTACATCCATTTCTCATCCCCTTCATGTTCTGTTAAATTTAGTAACCCATTAAATCAAATTTTTTCTATCTATAGACTATATACTTCTGGGCATGTAGTCAGCTGTGGAACCATTGACTGGAGTGTGGTTGACCAACCCATGGCCACACCTTTAAAGAAAAGGACCTTTCTCTTCAGAAGCTGTCAACTCTGTTAGGGGTGGGCCCTCTGGTCCAAATTCAGACTTCTAGATCTGTTATATAGCACATTGAAGCAAATATATTGTTTATAATGCTTATTAAAAAGTTTAAAGTTGCTGGTCTTAATTTCCAAAATAATTCATATTCCTCTGTCTAGAGTAAGAAGAAACCCAACCACAGTGAAATGCTCAGTTATTGTGTGATCCAAGCCTTCTTTCTTTTGTGGGCCCCGATTTAAAGAGATAAATATGCATGGCTGATTTATGCCCATTTTCCTTTTATCTCTGTGGTACCTGTTGTTGTGTGTGTGTGTGTGGTGGTATGTGTGTGTGTGTGTGTGTGTGTGTGTCTTGAGGTGGCTTGCCTGTTTTTCCTTTTTATCTCTGTGGTACTTGTGTGTGTGGTGTGTGTGTGTGTGTGTTTTGGGGTGTGCTTTGCCTGTGTGTGAGCTTTAGCTGCTGTGATGTTACTTTGGATATTCCATATCACTCCTCATCTTAGTTTTTTGAGACATGGTCTCTTCTGACAATCTGAAGCCCACTGCATTTGGCTAGACTGACTAGCCAGCAAACTCCTGAAGACCCGCCTGTCTCCCTTTTGCTCCCCCAGATCAGGAATTACATACATGCACCAGAATTTCATGTGGGTATTGTATATCCTGATTGAAGTCCTCATGCCTGCACGGCAAGCAATTGAACCACTGAGGCTAAGCCACCTGTCCAGCTGCTGTTTGTGGTATGTTTCATAAAAAGAACAAATAAAAATTCAGGATAAACATTAAAGAATAGGCATGCAAAGCGAGTATTTATGCCGAGATCTAAATAAATTTAGAGTTAATACCCAGACTACATGTTGCTAGTAGAGATTTCAAGAGTTCTGGAAATAGCACTTATCCAGGATATGTCAATATTTTTCCATTTCTCTGTCATTGTTTTAAGGTACTATTTCTTCAGTCAGAAAATATTCTTTTCCTCCACAGAACAAACTTGAGCCTTTGGGTCAAAGGAATCTTGATGGCAGGTGCGGGATTATGTTGATGGAGCTCGGTGTCTTAAAGTATTATTTGGCGTGACAAAGAATTAAAGGAAGATTCATTACATTTGTTGCACCTCCTCTCTAGAAATATTGAAACCACAAGATGGAAATGAATTCTATGGGCCTTAGTAGAGCCAAAAATGCCCATTTTTCCTGTCATGTTGGCTTGTTCCTGTTTGGCTTTCTCTCTTTACCTCTTCATCTTTTTTTTTTTTTTTCTTAGCCCTTTCATTCTAACATGAAAATATCTATTTTCATTTTTTCATATGTATATTAGATGTTGATTATGAAAACCAATAAAGACTGAGAATGCATTCTGTGCATGGTGTAAATTTGTATGGCATTACACATACAAATTTGTTTTTAATATAAAAATATCAAGTATAAATAAAATATTTTATTATTTTTTTAATATGTTTATAATATTGCTTGCATGTAGTGCACCCATGTCTTGTAATGCCTGTAGAGGTCAGAAGAGGGTACTGGATCCCCTGGAACTGGAGTTACAGATGGTTGCTAGTCACCATGTTTGTGCTGGAAATTGAACCCAGGTCCTCTGTAAGAGCACTCAGTGCTCTTAACCATTGAGCCATCTCTTCAACCCCATTTTTATGTTTTTGTATATTTTTCAATACATTCTTTATTATATTAAAACTTATAAAACACTACAGTGTACAGAAATATTCAAACAATGAAAAAATAGTTTAAACTTCAGTTTCCCATAAGGGTCATGGAATCATGCAGACACTGCCCATTTCAGAACTTATTTTACGTATCATTATTTCTTGAGAGAGCATTGAAAGTGTTTACACAAAGTAAACCCATTAATATACCTTTTATTACCATTTCTTGGTATCTTTTTTTAAAGTTATGATGAAAAAATTATTACATTGATCTATCGTTATTATGAGAGAGAGAGAGAGAGAGAGAGAGAGAGAGAGAGAGAGAGAGAGAGAGAGAGAGAGAGACTATGTGAGTCTATATACACCACATTTATTCAGGAACTCCTAGAAGTCAGAAGAGGACACTGACTTCCCTAGAACTGGAGTTACAAAAAGTTTTGAGCTACCATATGGGTGCTGGGAACTGAATCTGTACTGTGCTGAACCTGTACTGTAGTGTACTCTACTGTGCTGAACCTGTATTATACTGTACTGTACTATACTGAACCTGTACTATACTGCACTGTACTGTACTCTTTGCAAGAACAGTCAATGTTTTCAATCCCAAGTCATCTCTTCAGCTGGATAGATTTCAGTGTTCATTTTTTAAAATAATTATGTATTTTTAATTTTTTATATGTATGAGTGTATTGCCTGTATGTATTTAAGTGTATCTGTGTCTTGCAATATCAATGGAGGTGAGAAGAGAGCATCATATCTACTGGAACTGGAGTTACAGACAGTTGTTGACCATGTGAGGACTGGGAACTAAATCTAAGGCCTTTATGAGAGCAGACAGTTCTCTTAACAGCTGAGTCATCTCTCCAGTCCCGGATTTCAGTTTTCTTGATTAACAATTCTAATTATGAAACTGGAGGGGGTAGGTAGCACATGCCTTTAATACCAGCACTGGGCAGGCAGATACACCAGTCCTTTAAGGTTGAGAAGTCTGAGTTTAAAGGCCTACCTGACTCCATGTCTAGTGATAGCCACCTTTCTGATTCACAGGCAGGCAGGGATGGTCTGGGGCCTATTTACAAGGCACTGATATAATTTATGTGGGCTCTGCACCTTGACCTAGTTAAATTCCAATGCCCCTTACATACATATGTGAATTTGGGTGATTACCATTTATTGCTATGGAGCAATTTGCCAGTCACTCTATGACACAACAAGTGATAGGGATTTTCATCTTTCTTTTTTCTTCAACCTAGAAATATTTCTACTTTGTTAACTTGCTAAATTAGCTGCATTGTTCTGTAAGCTACTGAAGCACACTTCAAGTAAATACTGTTCTTACATCTATTGCTATTTCCTTCAGTATTAATTTATAATTATAATATTTCTTTTTTTATTTATTTTCTATGTATATGAATGTACTGTCTGCATGTAGGTTTATGCACCCGTGTCGTGCAATGCTGCGGAGGTCAGAAGAGGGTGTTGGATTCCCCTGGAACTGGAGTTCTTCTGGAATTGGAGTTACAGACATTTCTCAGCCATCCTGTGGGTGCTGGGGATTGAACCCGGGTCCTCTGCAAGAGCAGTCGGTGCTCTTAATCGCTAGGCTATCTCTCCAGCCCCAATTATAATATTTCTAATACTCCAATTCCTTTATTGGTTGTTTATTTTATCTTCTCAAGCTTAGAAGTTTGCAATTGTTATTAAGGTTGGCATTTTTGGATGTTTTATGTGTAATGGAGGAATAATCTAGGTTTGAAAACTGTACTTATAAAATTAACCATATATGTAATTCTAATACCTAGTTTCTTTAATGCTAATGGTTGCATGTGCCATGCGAAGATGAAGACTAGAAATCATTCCCACTGTATGAGGTCTTTTCTGTAAACACTGCAAATGTCTGTCTGTTTTAGTCTATTGTCTGCTAAACTGACTCTTAATGATTTATTGTTATGCCCATAAGTTAAAGAATCCCTCTGTTCTCAGCAGAGAATATTCCTCCTGTACCGTGTGGTCATTTTGCAGAGAATAAGAGACTACAGAGTGGTTTATCTGAATAGGAAACCTAACTCAAACTTCTACCCCCAAGACTAGAGGATCACTGTGGAAGAGGGGTCAGAAGGATTCTCAGAGCCAGAGGTAGATGATGACCACAAGGAAACAGATTTTTCAGACAGTAGGGCAGACGCTATTATGAATCACAGGAGTGGTGACAGCACACACAAGACTCACATAAGCTCAAACCCTACAGAGTCCCAGTATGGAAGTGGAGAATTGGGGAAGAATCCCCAATCTTACCTGAGGAACTATTGACAACTGATGACTGCTAGGAGAGGGAGAGTCAGTTCGTCAGTTTGCTTTAACAGCGTAACACTGGATAGGTTAAGAAGGCTCCAGCGTCTGGACCCAACTGAAGGGCGTTTGGGGACATAAATTTTACTTGATAGGCCTTTGTGCCTCAGGAATGGTCCTGTTGGAACATACATTAGTTCTGTTTCTACGTTGTGATTTACCTCTGTAGTGTTTCCCATAGTGGTTGTATCATTTCAACATTCCCACCGGCAATGTACAAGAGCTCTGATTTCTCTACATCCTGACGAACACTTTTCTGTTAGGTTATATATTAAAAACCTTCCTGACAGGCGTGAAGTGGTATATCATGGTGGTCTTGATTTTCATTTTCCTGGAGATTAGTTTTGTTGACAGTTTTTCATATACTTGCTGCTCCTTTGTAAGTCTCTTTGGAGAAGTGTCTTTTTACATTGAGTTTCAAGCCTTTTCCTGTCGAGATATTGGAGTAGCTGATGTATCTTAGAGATTAATTTATTAGTAGATAAGTGATTTGAAAATATATTCTCTAGCTCATAGGTTGCCTTTCCCTTTTACTGATGGTTTCCTTTGTCTTGCAGAAGCTTTTTTTCTTGGTTTATAGGCTTATATTTTTATAATAGGCTTACATTGCCCATGGTTTTTGTGTCCTAGCCATGAAATCATGGCCAAAAACAATGTCATGAAGCTCTGTTTTCTTTTATAAATTTATATTGTCAAAGTCTTATGATTAATTCTTTGATATTTTTTGAATTCATTTTACAGTGGTATAAAATGTATCCAATTTTATTCTTTGCACAATATCCCATTTTCTCAACATTTGTTGTTGAAGAGACTATCTTTCTTCATTAGGAAATTTTGGCACCCTTGCTATTGATCTATTGAACAAACACATGTGGATTTATCTCTCATCTTTGTACTTTTTTCTGTCAGTCAATATGTCTGTCCATCTTTCCAATGAGATCATGTTCTTTTTTGGCCCTGTGTCGCTTTGCTTTCAGACTTCAGCTTCTCCTGTCATTCTTCCTACCTTCCTTCTTTCCCTTTCCCTTCTAGTTTGCTCATACTGTTCTGAAGATTAGAATCACTATACTCTCAACAAACATGAAGGAAAACCATACTTCGTAACAGGTGGATTAAAATTGGCTTGATGTCTCATACTGACTTACCAAATCTATTGAACATTTTAGGACTTCTGATTTTATAATTTCATTTATGAAACCATTCATTTGACTAATAACATTCATGAGATTGCTTACTTAGTCTAGATAGTTTCATTTGAAGTCCATGTTGTAACTCTCATTTCAGAAATCCTCTCCTCCATCCCTTCACAATGAGTTTATAAATCACAAATTACAAATGGATGTTTCAGACCAGGACAAGCAAACAAAGGCTATAGACCCCAAGCAGCTTGTTTTTATGTACCCCACAAGATAAGAATGTTTTAACATTTTAAGAGTTTGAAAAGAATCTAAGGAATAGTATTTTGTGATACCAAAAATTATACTCAATCAAATGCCAATGTTCATAAATGCAGTTTACTTGGAACACAGGCACATTCTCCTGTTTAACCAGCATGTTTAGCTTCTTACTTCCTACAAAGGCAATGATGAATAATTATAGATACTGTGGTCTGCAAAACCTTAATATCTGCTCTCTGACTCTAAGAATTACATTTGTTATTTTATGATTTAAGATTTGTTACAAGGATAGAAACTCAGAACATCTGAATGTACATAATATGAATATATAGAAATTTGTGTTTCTTACTGGGTATAGGCATTCACTTAAGGGAAGTTCGAGTTAATTACAGAACATTATGGGTCCTTTTTTGGGGTATGGAAGACTCATATTAAAATGAGAAAAGAAGGGCTGGAGAGATGGCCTAGCGGTTAAGAGCGCCGACCGCTCTTACAGAGGACCCGGGTTCGATCCCCAGCACCCACATGGCGGCCGAGAACCGTCTGAAACTCCAATTTCAGGAGAACTCCAGTTCCAGGGGAATCCGAGACCCTCTTCTGACCTCCGCGGCATTGCATGACATGGGTGCACAGACCTGCATGCAGACAGTACATTCATGCACATACCGAAATAAATAAAAAATTAAAAAAAAAATTAAAATGAGAAAAGAAACAAAAGCACTTCAACAAAAGCTCAAAATTTGGAAGCATTCGCAGGGGAAGTGAAAGGGCTTAACCACTTGCCTCCAGCTAGAAGCTATTTGCAGGGTCTCTTTTAAGGGTCTTTGGCACATGCCTCAGGATCTGAATGTTATCCTAGAATGCTGTGTGTGGAAGTCGCTTATCTTTTTTAAAATGTCTTTGCATCTATTTATTTCTGCTGGAGTTGGGGAGGACTGGGCCACAGAGCTCCCATGGAGGTCATAAAACAACAGATAGATTTGTTGGCAAGCAGCTTTGCCATGTACACAGACCATTAGTTTTGACTAATTATATTTTTTTTATTTACCTTCCTTTAACTCTCCATTATCTTTTCCTTTTTTTTTTCTTTTTTTTTTCCACAACATTTTTCTTTTATTGATGCTTTGTGCATTTCATACATCATTTTCCAATTCAGTTCAGGCATATCTCCCCTTCCCTTCACCCCCACCCCCACCCCAACCGAGATCATGCATTCTGCCATGACTGTCCTGCATATCTCTCTCAGTTTTTTTTTTTTTTTTGCATTTTTTAGCTATAAGTGATAATCCATGAGTACAAGCATCCTTCTTCATGTATAACCAACTTTGCAGGCTGTTGTGCCCAAACACCCACAGCCCCACTTTCCAGCGGGGGGGGGTGAGGGGTTGAATGTACAACTCAGTTAATCGAAATGAGGGTCGCCAGACACTATTGCCGTAGTTCACCACTTCACCCCAATCCAGACCCTTACATTTACCATGCCCCTCTTCGCAGATTATTCCCTGGGCTTAGAAAAGGGGCACAAGTGGATGAAGCAGAACAGTCCAACTTCTCGTCTGGAAGCTGTTGTCTTGGATTTGCGTCAATATCTGGCTTGTTTCCTATTCATGGGCACGTCTGTCCAGGCAATAACCTTTCGATCCTACCTAGATGAAGCACAAGAATATGATTAGATATAAGGCATAAAGTCAGCTATAATGTCCAGTTCAGTGTATGGTTATCTTTGTTACTACCGACATATATGTTTAGATGAGATGTTGATCCACGACTACAATTTTTTCCTGTTAAATATGAACGAGGCTTACTGTGGCTTTAGATATCTCCTAACCTTCGTAGAGATATATTAGCTGTTCGTCTGGCACGTTCCCACCATGCGAGGTTTCCTCCAACGTGCGAGAGCCCATAGCCAATTAAGATTTGGGATTATAGGAAGGCAGCTATGGCTGCCCATTGCATACATATATTTCCAGGCAGTGAGGTGTAGCTGGTGCTGACGGTGAGTCTTGCTTGACTCAGGACGACCCATTTGTTCTTTATTGTTTATGGCGCTTTGGTACAACTCTCATGGTATTCCAGAGGCCCATCTGTACATTGCATTGTCTCGGCTCCAATGATCTTTTCATGTTAACATTAGGTCTTCGACAGCAGGTCTTATCGCCTTCTTCTGCAGGATCCCAGTTTAGAAGGCAAGGAGCCTTTACCTTTGTGGACCTTAGACCCCCTGGCCCAACATCTCCCTGGTGGAATATCATTACTGATGTCAGAGCTCCTGTTATATGGATTATTATTGCTTAAGCGGCTAGGTTAAGGACTTTTAGTGTATATTTGGTTCTGAACAGAGAGTAATCCTTTCACAGTTCTATGCTATTTAGTCAATTAAAGAAGGCACTTTTTACCAGTATTATAAGAGTATTAACCTTATAAAAGTTGTCTCCATTACAGTTGGAGAGCAACGCCCATCAGATCGTCAATATTTCTCCTTGTTCTCCTTTGTTCTGGGGGGGGGCAAGAAAGTCACTGCATATCAAACCTCTGTGTGCACCTGAGGAAACGTAGCTTTCATCGAGACCCACTATAAATAGTTGTTAACAACAGTGAAATATCTCATTTTAACTCGGATGCATTACCGCTTTTTTTTTTTTTCTAGCTTTTTTTTAAACCAATTGTTGTAGTAATATAAAAATTACTGTTACTAAGATCCTAAAACACCATGTATCCTGTAGACATTGTCTAGGCAAAACTGGGCACTTTGTTGAACTCAGTCATATTAATCGCTTAATCAACATATACACCGTTTCCCTCTACCCACCCCTCCTCCCTTCCCAATTCACCATTTTCGGTCCATTTTCTGTGCAGTCTTTCTTTTTGTTCTTTACATATGGGCCATCCGTCTCTCATGAGGGATAATGTTTATACTCTGTGTTTTGTTCTAGCATCCACATATGAGGTCCACCATTGTCGTTTGTTTTTCTGGGACTGTGTTACTTCACTTAACATAAATTCTTCCAGCTCCATCCATTCTACCTGAACAGTTCATGATGTTGTCCCTCTTAACCGCTGATAGAACTACATTGTTATACATGTACCACCATTTTTCTCTATCCTAACTCGTCAGGTGAGGGGCCCCTGGGCTGGTTCCAGCTTTTTGCTATTTGGGTAAACAGAGCTTGCAATAACACTGCTGTGATTGCGTCCTTTGCAGTAAGTTGTGTTCTTGTGGGTATCAACCCAGAGTGGTATGAACTGTGGTAAAATGACCGGCTTTGTTGTTTTGAGTCTTCTACGGGTTCTCCACACTGATTTCCATTAGTTGGCCTGTTGTACAAGTTTACATTCCCACCAGCACTGGATGAGTTCCCCTTTCTCCACAACTCTTCCAGCACTTGCGTATCATTTGTGTTCTTGATCCTAGCCCGTCTTATTGGAGTAAGGTGAATATCTCAAAGTGGTTTTAATCTTGCATTTCCTTAATTATCAGAGATGCTGAACACTTCTTAAGATTTTTCTCGGCCATCTCTAACTCCTACTCTGTGACCCAGTCTCTATTCAGTTCTTTGTCCATCTTTTGAGTGTTTCATTTGTTTTCTTTCTTCTTGTTTTTTGAGTAGTGTATACTCGGGATTAATGCTTGTCAGATGTGTCTGCAGTGAAGTTTCCTCCACTCTGTGGGTTTTTCTCTTACTTCCCTTTATTGTTTCTTTTGATTTGTACAGAAGCTTTGAGTTCTTTAAGGAGATCCCATGTCCATTGTTGATCTTATATTTCTTGTGCAGCTGCTTCTGATTCTTGCTTTCGGCAGTCTTTTCCTACACCTATGGTTTGTAGTCTGTCAAGTTTATCTTCTATCACCCCCAGAGTTTGGTGGTTTCACGTTGAGGTCTTTGGTTCCATCTGGAGTTGACTTTTGTACCAGGTGCGAGATAGGTGTTTAATTTCATTCTCTACAGTGGTGATCCAATTTTGCCAGCACCACTTGCTGAAGATGCTGTTTCCTCCATTGTGTCTTTCCTCCATTGGTTGTCTTCTTGGCACCCTTGTCAAATATGAGGTGGCTGAAATGTATGAGCTCAGGTTTGGCTCTTCGGTTTTATTCCATTGGTAAACAGGCCTGTTTTTGTGCCAGTCACACGGCTGTAGACTATATATAAGCCCTGTAGTATATTTTGTTGTCTGGTATAGCGATCCACCCTGTATTGCTCTTTTCAACTCCAGGGTTGATTTGGCTATTCGGGTGGGTCTTTTGTTTTCCAAATGAAATTGGCGATTTCTTTTTTTTTTTTTTTCCAGCCTGTGACGGAATTCTGGGGGCATTTTGATTGGCAGATTGCAAATCTTACACTTAGTTTGGGTAGGAGGACCATTTTTACTATATTTTTTCCCAATCTTGAGGCATGGCTGGTTGTCCCTCTTCTGATGTCTTCCCTCAATTTCCTTTTTCAGGGCGTTTAACAATTTTGTTGTAGAGATCCTTGTGCTCCTTGGTAGTTTGATTCCTAGGTATTTTCCTGTTTTTGAGGCTATTGTGAGTGGGACGGTCTCCTTGTAGTCCTTCTTCAGTTGGCTTGTTGTTGGTGTAATGAAAAGGGTAACTGATTTTTCTAGATTTATTTTTTATCATGCCACTTCACCAACGCTTTAATGTTTCTAGGAGTTTTCTGGTGGAGTTTTAGCATCCTTCAGGTAGGACAAAATACTATCATCATCAAAAAGGAATAGTTGACTTCCTCTTTTCCAATTAGAACTCCTTTAATTTCCTTTTCTGCCTTATTGCCCTGGCACGGGTTTCCAACACTATATTGAAAAAGAGTGGTGATAGGGGGCAGACTTGCCGAGTTCCTATGTTTAAGTGGAATGCTTCTGTCGTTTCCTTTAAAGGGAATGCTTCCCTTTAGGATGATATTGGCTGTGGGTTTCCTGTATATGGCTTGGCTTACATTGAGAATGATCCCTTCGACCAATTCCCTCCAGGAACTTTAAACATGAAAGGGATTCGTTGTTGGATTTCTGTCAAAGGCTTTTCTCCGCTCAATTGAGATGATGGTGTGCGTTTTTGCCTTCAGTCCATGATATGTTTGATGATGTTATGATTTCGTATGTTGAACCTTCCCTGCATCTCTGGTATATCCAACTTGGTCATGGTGGATGCTATTCTTGATGTGAATCTGTATTCGGTTTGTCAGAATCCTGTTTAGAATTTTGGCATCTGTGTTTATTAGGGGGATGGGTTATTCGTTCTCCTTTTTGGTTGTTTATCCTTCCCTGGTTTGGTAGTAGCGTAATGCTGGGCTTCATAGAAGGATTGGGAGAAGTCCATTCTGTTTGTATCCTTTTGAACAATTTAATATTAGTAATGCGTTTTTGTATGTCTTTTCAAAATATTTTTTAGAATTCTGCAGTGAAACAGTCTGGGCCTGGGCATTTTTTGGTTGGGGGCTACTGCTTATTACATCTTGGATTTCTTCCTGTACTATTGGTTTGTTTAGACTGTCGATCTCTTCTTGGTTGAGCTTTGGGGATTCCCAGGAATTCAGAATTTCATCCATTTCTTCTAGGTTTTCAAACTTAGTAGAATATAAGTTTTTGAAGTCGAGTAGTCCCGATAATCTGCTAGGTTTGGTTTTCATTTTTTGTTTTGATATTTCCCCTTTCGTCACAGATTTTATTGATTTTGAGTTGTTCCTCTTTTTTTTGGTTAACTTGGCTAGCGGTCTCTGTCCTACTTATTTATTCTCTCAAAGAAAACTTTTGATTCATTGATTTTTGTAGGCTTTTCTTTGTTTCTTATTTCATTGAATCTCTGCTCGAATTTTTGTTATTTCTTCTTGTCTTGACTCCGTTTAGGGTCATTTGTTGTTGTCTCTCAAGTATTTTTAGCTGCAGCTTTAGATCCATTCACTTGTGTTCTTTCTGTTTTTTTATGTAGGCACTAAGAATTATAAAACTTCCCTATTAGGATGGCTTTTAAAGTGTCCATAGATTTTGCTGTGTTGTTTTATCATTGTCATCAGTTCCAGGAATGTTTTTATTTCTTTCTTTTTTCTTCCCTTGACCCCATTCATTATTCAGGAGGTGTTGTTTAGTCTCCAGTGTTCCCTGTAGGTTGTAGGGTTTATTTGGTGTTTTATAACTTGAGTGTTATGCACTGTGGTCTGATAGGAATGCATGAGATTATTTCCATATCTTTTATATTGTTGAGTTTTTTCCTGTGTCCCCGTATATGATCTATTTTGGAGAAGAAATTTCCATGAGGTGATGAGTAGAAGGTATATTCTCCTGTGTTTGGGTGAAATATTCGATTGATGTCTGTGAGATCCATTTGGTGTAATTGTGTCATTAGTTCAGATATCTCTCTGTTATTCTTTTCGTCTCTTGATCTGTCTAGGGACTAATGGGGTATTGAACTTCCCCTAGATTAGTGCCTGGGGTTAATTGTGCTTGAATCCTGGAGCTTTCTTTTATAAAGTTGGTTGCACCGGTTTTGTTTGGTCCATATATGTTTATGATTGTGCAATCTTCATCATTGATGTTCCTTTGATAAAGATGTTGTAATGTCCCCTCTTGTTCTTTGATTTCCTTTTGCTTTGACTTCTAATTTGTCTGATATTAGAATCGCCACACATGCTTTCTTTTTGGTACCTTTGCTTGAAATCCTCTCTTCCATCCCTTCACCTTAAGTTGATGCCTTTATCCCTTGAAATTGAGAGGGTTTCTTGTAGATGTAGGACAGTATAGATGGGTTTGTTTCCTAATCCATTTCTCCCAGTCTATGCCTTTCTTATTGGGAGTTTAGTCCATTTATATTTAAGGTTTTAATTGAAAGATTGGGATGTTGCTTCCTTTCCACTTTATTATCCATTTGGACTTCTAGCTCTCTGATTTTTCTACTGCGTTTTGTTTTTGTTCAGTTTCTTTTTCGTTAGGTGTTTGAGGATGTTGCTCCTCTCTTCTGCCCTTTGAATTGCTTCAAGTATTTTTATGAAGAGTTGGTTTTCCAGTTAGGTATTCCATCATCTTGTTTATGTCATTGGAAGGCTTTTCTCTCTCCTTCAACTATAAATCGACATTTTTTGCTGGTTATAGCAATCTGGGTTGGCATTCCGTATTAGTCCCTTAAACACTGGGAAAATTGCTGGCTCCATGTTCTTCTTGCTTTTTCATGGTTTATGAGCGGCTAGCAGCAGTTGTGATTCTGATGGGTTCCTTTGTATGTGACTTGTTTTTTCTTTTGGAGCTCTCAGAATTTTGTCTTTTGTTTGGGCATCTAGCATTTTAACTATGATATGGCGTTGGGGTATTCCTTTTCTGATCCTGTCTATTCTGGCTGGTCCCTATTTGATTCTTGTATTTGTATGGGTTTGTCTATTTTTATTTGGGGAAATTTTCATCTATTATTCTGTTGAAGATTGATCAATACCATTCTCTTGAGGCTTCTCTCCTTCCTCTATTCCTATGTAGCGGAGGTTTGATCTTTTCATAGTAGTTCATATTCTGGTGTTCCTAATTTTGTGTATTTTAATTTTTCGTACATCTTATTTGAGCTTTTTAATCGCTCTGTGTTGTTATCTTCCAGATCTGCTATTCTTCGTTCTGCATTCCTCTATTCTACCTCTGAGGCTTTTCCTTTCCTTTCTTCTTGATTGAATGTGTCGTTCTATCTTCCTTTTTCGTTTCATCCTGTGTTTTCTTTAGTATTCCATTTCCTTTTTGCAGTCTTCAAATCTTTCTTGGTTCGTTTCAATTCTCTTCTCGGTGTCCTTACTTCGTTGGTTGGCTCCTTTTTCAGTTGTTGTTTCTACTTTCCTTTCGAGTTTTTGTTTTCTTCCCTCTAGTTCTTTTGTGGCGTTTGCGGTCTGTCCTTATTCTTTCCGAAGTTAGTTTGTCTATGTATCCCTCTAGGTCCTTTGAGTTTTTCTTCTCTCTCTTTAGTTCTCTGGTCTTCTTTATTTTTTCTCCTTCTAGTTCTTCTGGAGTTTTGTCAATCTGTCCTTAGTTCTTTCTGTTTTGTCAATTGTATCCCTCTAGGTCCTTTTTGAGTTTTTCATTTTCCCTCTTAGTTCTTGAATTCCTCTTTATTGTTCTTTAATTCTCTGCTAGGTTGCAAATAGTTCCTCTAAGATTGTTCCTTGGGTCTCTCCATGGGAGTCCCATTGTAGCTTATCTCCTGATGGTTGGTAGCGTGCTGATGCAGAATATTCTGTGCCTTTTCCCATGTTGTTCCTTCGTTAGTGTTCTGGCATGTGGGCTTCCCTTTGTGTTTCGATCACAAATACCTTGTTCGACCATGTAGGGGTGGTTTTACTTCCTCCTTTAGCTGTTTTTTTTTTTCCCATTTCCTCACTCCTTGTTATGGAGTTATTGACTTGTCTAGTTTTTTCTTTTGCAAACATCTTCTTTCTTGCTCTGCTTGAAGGTTCTACTAGAGGAAGTTCAACTTGGATTCTCAGCCAATCTCGGGGGGGGGGAATGCCTGACTATACCCGTGCCACGGTAGCCCGCAACCAAGGTGCAGTGGCCACTAGCACCGGCCACTCTGGTCCTAGACAAAAGAGACTAGGGACACGTGACACCACGGCCCCCTACCTGCGGCTAGAGCGGCGATGCTGCCCAGGTAACGGTATCCCCCGCCACGCACCAAGGTGCAGGCCACTAGACGGCCCCTCTGGTCCCCGCACAAAAAAAGCCATTATCTTTTCCTAAATTATTGCACAACTATTTTATGATACATTGTATACCATCAATCATTTAGAACTTTCTGTTTTATTTTGGCCTTCACTGTTCTATTATTGACTATTAATATAGTGATGATAATTATTATTCACTAAATACTATTTGTGTGAGGAGAATATTTGAAATCCATAATTGAATTATTTGGGCCAATGGAATGATTGGAGAAAATGTAATATGTTGCTAAATCAAAACAATGTATGTTTTTTCTTTAGTGATCAAAATGCAATTCCAGAGTATATTCCTCTATAGAGAAACGTAATTATATAAGTATAGATATTATATATATATGATATATATATTAATAACAGATGCTATGTCAGGTTCAGCATCATGAACAGTAACCTTGCTTTTGCGTAGTGTAGTGTGGTATTAGTCGGGGTCCAGAGATATTTGTCTGGAAACAACAATCACCCACCAAACAGCTACTAAATGCCTGCAGAGAATTACCCAATCGAAACTTGCCTTTGCCAAACTGGCTTCCAGGGAGAGGTCACAACAACTAATTTTAAGAGACCATATTTATGAGTGTATTGTGCATGTAGGTACGTGTACCCATGTCATGCAATGACCACCGAAGTCAGAAGAAGGCATTGGGTCCTCTTGAACTGGAGTTACTGACAGTGTTATACCACCGTTTTGGTGCTGGGAACTGACCCCAAGTCCTCTAAAGAGAAACTGGTGCTCTTAAACTGCTGAGCATCTCTCTGCCCAAGAGACTAAACGTTTCATAAACCGTAGTTCAGATAGAAGAATTCATATTGATTCGATTTTAAGACATGGTTTCCTCCCATTATTTTTATTGAGTTTTTTGTGCATTTTACAACCAAGTTTAATCAAATTTTGACAGTTGCCCCTTCCCCGTGTACCTACCCCCCAGATTTCCATGGATTCTGTCACACATATTAAGTCCTATTTGGTCAGGCATTTGTCCTCACATGTCCCTCAGTTCGTCTGTTGGGTCTAGTCAGCGCCTATTTGGGCGTCACTTCCTCAAAGAAGGATCTGTCCTCCTTTCTCCACAGTAATCTTTGCCAATAGTTCCTTGGTAATTGGAGTCTGTGGGCCACTTCCCTCATTCTTGCTGGGTTTTTGTCGGAGTGAGCTGTCATGGGGTCTTTTGCTGCATGTTTCCATATTGTTGCAATTCATATGAGCAAGTTCCCAGAGGCCTGAAAGACTGTTTCCTTAGTTCCTTCATGCCCTGACTGGGCTTTTACAATCTTTCTGCCCCTTCTTCCACAATGGTCCTGAACCATATGGTGTGGTGAGGTTTAATATAAGAGTCCTATCCAGGGACCCTCACTTCTGCCATTCTTATTCTCTAAACCTTGATTCCATTGTGGCATGAATGTGTGCTGCACACTCTGTTGTATGACAAAACTTCACTTTGAGAGTAGAGGGATGATTAGTATTCTCTCCACCCCCTGTTCCACTATGTTCCATGAGACCTAGGTGTAGAGGTCCCATGTAGATGTGTCACGTAGGGTCTGAGCATCTCTCAGACTATATCTTTTTGTGTATGACCAGTTGTGGACATCTGTAATAGCCTCCATCTGTTGCAAAAAGGTTCTTTGGTGAGTGGTATAAGGTATAGTTGTCTATAAATGTAAGAATCCATATTAGCATATAGTAGAAATTTCCATTTGTCTAGAGAATGAAGCGGACAATCTATGGGATTTATGCCCTCTCCAACCATGCGGATTTGTTATATTTTCAGTGTCAACCATGAATTCTCTCCTATTGGTAGGGTCTTTAAGTCCAATAGATAGATAGCTGTTGATGGCCCCTGGCTAGAAGCCCCACTAATGCTCCGATAGAGATAGTTTACCCTGGCATTCATTGTGGCCATTAGGCTTTACACTGGGTTGGACCACTGATTTTTTTTTTTCATAGTTTCCTCTGAGAATGATGAGGCTCGTCTTCAGGGAGACGGCTTCAGGTCGTTCCAGGTCATTCCAGGCTTAATGTGGTCCAATCCTGTGTCTATAATATGTCTGTTAAGAAAATTGTACTGATTTAATCAGGTGCAAAACTAAAATTGATAAAACAAATGCTCCATTTTCGCTAGAACTAAGATGAGTTGGCTTTTCTCTCTCTTCTTTCTTTTTTCTTTCTTTCTTTCTTTCTTTCTTTCTTTCTTTCTTCTTTCTTTCTTCTTTGAGACAGGGTCTCCCTCGTAGCCCCACGGCCTGGGGGAACTACTGTGTTAGACCAGGGCTGGCCTGGACCACTCACAGAGACCGCCTTGCCGCTGCCTCCAGAGGCTAGGATCGTAAAAGGTGTGCCACCACCTCACGCCTGGCGTAAGCGAGGTTCTTCAGTGCCCGTAGGATTGCTAGCGGAGTTGAACCTGAGTCCGCTGGAAGCAGCAGTGGGAGCTCTTCCCATTGAACCATCTCTCTAGCCCGAGCGGCTTGCTTTTCCACAAAGAAAAGGTTGGTGGTGGATGAGCGCTCCCTTGATGAGGATAAGTCAGTTTTCGGAGGCAAGTGAGATTCCCGGCTGCTGTTCATGTCTGCCCTGGCCAATCAACCGAGGAGAAAGGAGGACAACAGCGAATCGGGGACGGCGGGGTGGAGAGCGGCGTGGTGGCCACAAAAGCACAGGCGGAGCGGGGAGTCGCAGCGGGGGGGTTGGGGGAGGGTGACGGGCGGGGACCAGGGCTGGGGGGAGGGTGCAAATCGGCACACGTGATACAGCACGAGAGGGAGGTCACATGGCGGGAACATGACAACGCGAGCAGGGTAAATTAGGAGGAGAAAATGAGGGGCGACGGGCGGCTATCAAAGGGAGGGCGCATGCGTGCCAACGGCGACAGAGAGGATCGGAAGACAGATCAGGAGAGGGGGGAGGGAGTGGGCAGGAGGAGNTTTTCCTTTACTTTTTTTTTTTTTTTTTTTTTTCTTGATTTGAATGTCGGTTTTCATTCCTTTTTCGTTTCATCCTGTGTTTTCTTTAGTATTCCATTTCCTTTTTGCAGCTTCTAATCTCTTCTTGTTGCTTTACAATTCTCTTCTGGTGTCCTTACTTCGTTGGTTGGCTCCTTTTTCAGTTGTTGTTTCTACTTTCTTTGCAGAGTTTTTGTTTTTCTCACTCTAGTTCTTTTGTGGAGTTTGTCGGTCTGTCCTTTATTTCTTTCCGAAGAGTTTGTTATGTATCCCTCTAGGTCTCTTTGAGTTTTTCATTCTCTTCTTTAGTTCTCTGGTTTCTTGTATTTTTTTCTCCTTCTAGTTCTTCTGGAGTTTTGTCAATCTGTTACCTTAGTTCTTTCGCAATGTTTGTTCAATTGTATCCCTCTAGGTCCTTTTTGAGTTTTTTCATTTTCCCTTTTGTTCTTGAATTTCCTCTTTATGTTCTTTAATTTCTCTGCTTAGGTCTGCAATGTTCCTCTAAGATCTGTTCCTTGGGTCTCTCCCATGGGATCCCATTGTAGCTATATCCTCCTGTTTGGGTAGCCTGCGTGCAGAATATTCTGTGCCTTTTCCCATGTTGTCCCTTCGTCTGTTCCTTGGCATGTGGGCTCCCTTTGTGGTTTCAGATCACAAATACCTTTTGCCTAATGTAGGGGTGGTTTTACTTCCTCTTACTGTGTTTTTTTTTTACCCATTTCCTCCTCCTTGTTTATGGAGTTATTGACTTGTCTAGTTTCTTTTCTTTTGCAAAACCATCATTCTCTTCTTGCTCTGCTTGAAGGTCTCTACAGAGGAAAGGTCCAATTGGATTCTCACCAATCTCGGGGGGGGGGAATGCCTGACATAAGCCCGGCCCACGGTAAGCCCGCACCAAAGGTGAGGGCCACTAGCACCGGCCCTCTGGTTCCAGCACAAAAGAGACTAGGGACGTACGCCACGGCCCCCTACCTGCGGCTAGAGGGCCGATGCTGCCCAAGGTTAACGTACATCCTCCCCCGCACCAAGGTGCAGGCCATAGCACGCGGCCCCTCTGGTCCCCGCACAAAAAAAGCCATTATCTTTTCCTAAATTATTGCAAACTATTTTATGATACATTGTATACCATAAACATTTAGAACTTTTCTGTTTATTTTGGCCTTCACTGTTCTATTATTGACTATTAATATAGTGATGATAATTATTATTCACTAAATACTATTTGTGTGAGGAGAATATTTGAAATCCATTAATTGAATTATTTGGGCCAATGGCAATATTTGGAGAAAATGTAATATGTTGATAATCAAACAATGTATGTTTTTTCTTTAGTGATCAAAATGCAATTCCACGATATATTCCTCTATAGAAGTAATCGTAAGTTATATAGAGCTATAGATTATCCTATATATATATATATATATATATATACAGATGCATGGTCAGGTCAGCCATCATGAACAGTAACCTTGCTTTTGCAGTAGTGGGGTAGACAGAGATATTTGTCTGGAAACAACAATCACCCACCAAACAGCTACTAAATGCCTGCAGAGAATTACCCAATGAACTTGCCTTTGCCAAACTGGCTTCCAGGGAGAGGTCACAACAACTAATTTTAAGAGACCATATTTATGAGTGTATTGCTTGCATGTAGGTACGTGTACCCATGTCATGCAATGACCACAGAAGTCAGAAGAAGGCATTGGGTCCTCTGGAACTGGAGTTACTGACAGTTGTTAACCACCGTATGGATGCTGGGAACTGACCCCAAGTCCTCTAAAGAGAAACTGGTGCTCTTAAACTGCTGAGCCATCTCTCTAGCCCCAAGAGACTAAAGTTTCATAAACCAGTAGTTCAGATAGAAAGATTCATATTGATTCGATTTTAAGACATGGTTTCCTCAATTATTTTTATTGAGTTTTTTGTGCATTTCATACAACAGATCTTAATCAAATTTAGACAGTTGCCCCTTCCCCGTGTACCTACCCCCCAGATTCCATGGATTCTGTCACACATATTAAGTCCTATCTGGTCAGGCATTTGTCCTCACATGTCCCTCAGTTCGTCTGTTGGAGTCTAGTCAGCCTATTTGGAGTCACTTCCTCAAAGAAGATATGTCCTCCCTTGCTCCACAGTAATCTTTTGCCAATAGTTCCTTGGTTAATTGGAGTCTGGTGCCCACTTCCCTCATTCTATGCTGGGTTTTTGTCTGAGTGAGCTGTCATGGGTCTTGTGCATGCTGTCATCATTGTTGCAAGTTCATATGAGCAAGTTCCCAGAGGCCTGAAAGACTGTTTCCTTACGTTCCTTCATGCACTGACTTGGGCTTTTACAATCTTTCTGCCCCTTCTTCCACAATGGTCCCTGAACCATAGGTGGGTGAGGTTTAATATAAGAGTCCTATCCAGGGACCTCCACTCTGCCATATCTTATTCTCTAAACCTTGGTCAGTTGTGGCCTTCTGTGTGCTGCACACTCTGTTGTATGACAAAACTTCACTTTGAGAGTAGAGGGATGTATTAGTATTCTCTCCACCCCCTGTTCCACTATGTTCCATGAGACCTAGGTGTAGAGGTCCCACTGTAGATGTGTCACGTAGGGCTGGACATCTCTCAGACATATATTCTTTGTGTATGACCAGTTGTGGAACTCTGTAATAGCCTCCATCTGTTGCAAAAAAGGTTCTTTGGTGAGTGGTATAAGGTATAGTTGTCTATAAATGTAAGAATCTATATTTAGCATATAGTAAGAAATTTCATTTGTCTAGAGATATGACAGAGACATATCTATGGGATTTATGCCCTCTCCAACCATGCGGATTTGTTATATTTTCAGTGTCAACCATGAATTCTCTCCTATTGGTAGGGCTTTAAGTCCAACTAGATAGCTGTTGATGGCCCCTGGCTAGAAGCCCCACTAATGCTCCGATAGAGATAGTTTACCCTGGCATTCATTGTGGCCATTAGGCTTTACCACTGGGTTGGACCACTGATTTTTTTTTTTCATAGTATCCTCTAGAATGATGAGAGCTAGTCTTCAGGGAGAAGGCTTCCAGGTCAGTTCCAGGTCAGTTCCAGCTTCATTGGTCCAAATCCTGTGTCTATAATATGTCCTGTTAAGAAAATTGTACTGAATTTAATCAAGTGTGCAAAACTAAAATTGAGAAAACAAATGCTCCATTTTCGCTAGAACTAAGCATGAGGCTGCTTTTCTCTCTTTCTTTCTTTCTTTCTTTCTTTCTTTCTTTCTTTCTTTCTTTCTTTCTTTCTTTCTTTCTTTCTTTCTTTTTGAGACAGGGTCTCCCTGTAGCCCCAGCTGGCCTGGAACTCACTGTGTAGACCAGGCTGGCCTTGAACTCACAGAGATCCGCCTGCCTCTGCCTCCAGAGTGCTAGGATTAAAGGCGTGCACCACCACGCCTGGCTTAAAGACGGTTCTTAGCTGCCATGTAGGTGCTAGGAATTGAACCTGAGTCCTCTGGAAGAGCAGTTGGAGCTCTTAACCATTGAACCATCTCTCTAGCCCCGAGGCTGCTTTTCACACAAAGAAAATGTTGGTGTTTGTTGTATAGCTCCCTAGAGTAAAGCAGTTTTAGTCAAGTGATACACATGTCTGCCTCATGTCTGCCCTGGCCAAATAACCTGAGGAGAAAGGAGGACAACATCTAACTGGTACTCTTGTTGAGATCTCTTGGGCACAAAATGCCATTTATTAGCTTGTATCTCATCTGGTGTGTGGTATGTGACTTGCTTTGACCAGTCTTGTTTATGTTAAACTCACACTTCTAAATCACTATAGTGATCACAGGCTTTAACAGACAAGAGATAAGGGAAAATTAGTTATAAAATAGTTTCTACTTTATTCATCAAATGTATTTCTCATCTTCCAACTGATACAGATATTGACTTAAGAACAGAAATTATAGTTTTTATTTATTTTCTTATTTATTACTTACAATTACTTATATACTTTATAATTATTTATATATTTTATAGTTACTTATATATTTATAATTATTTATATAGTGCTTATTTAGTTTCCTCCAAGTTTTGAGCCAGCTTATAATAGCAGACGATTGAATAATGAGCTTTATAAAATCATAAGGGGTCAATGAGACAGCTCAACAGGTAATGGCACCTGCTGTCAAAGCTGACTCCCTGATTTTGTGCTGGAGGAACCCGCATGATGGAAGGAGAGAACTGACTCCCACATGTTGTGTTCAGACCTCCACAACATGCTGTGACATGCCCCCTCCACCTTCTAAAAATTAAGTAAATAGCAAAACCAAGAACCATAATGCATGCCTAAACGAATACACTGTAAGTTGAAGGGCATTTTACCACAAAGTTTAACCTTGAATTTCCCAGAGTAAGAGTTCAAGAGAGCAAGCAGTGGATTCTAGCTATGACTCATAGGCAGAAGGGTCAGCCTGCCCGCCCTCCATAGGCTTAGGATCGATCCCGTGTAATGATTTCAGGTGTTCCTCTGATGAACTTCCCAAGGTCTATTCCCACTGGGGATGATGCTTCATTGTTCCTTTTCTTTCCTGTCTGTATGAGATGAACAACAGCACCTTTCTAGGCAATGAAAAATCAGTTTGTATGTAGTTGTCTTTGACTTCCTGTTGGATGAATGGGGTGAAGCTCCCAGTTCTTCAGCTCATTGCTTCTGGGTCATTCATCTTCTTGTCTCATTACACACTGGAATCAGGTGGAAAAGCTAAATTCTTCACAGTCCTCATGATACTGAAAATAAAAAGTATGAAAATTTAACTAGCGATAGTAAGTTTTCTCTGTATAGAAAGCTACTTTATTAAAGGCAGAAATACAATCAGTATTTCTCAAAGGCATCAATGTTGGCAAATGGCCATAGTACAGATGAAATGAATATAAAGTTCCCAGAAAATATATTCCCAAGGAACATTTCATAACAAAAGGGAAGTATTTGAACAGGAGTTTTATGTAAGCTATGGTACTGGGCCTAGGTCAACTTGCCTGGGCTAAGGGGAAGGCAGATGGCTGGTCAAACAGTAACCCTGCCTGTTTCTGTGGTGCTGAACTGAAAGAGTGACATTGGAATCAGAGGATTTGCTGTCACCAAGTACAAGGGCATGGCTCAGGGTGGTGAGGCCCTGGGTAGAACAAAAACTTGGGAAGGATGAATGTTCTCTCCTTTTCTCCTTTACTGGGGAACCCATTTTCTCCCGCCTTTCAACACTGGAACTCTTGGTTCTTCCACTCTGAGGGCACATATTGTGTGACTTCAGACACCACACAAGCCAGTTCCTATGGTAAATCTTCTTGTATATATCTACATCCCATTGGATTTTTTTCCCCCAAAGAAGATAATATGACACAAAACTGCTTTTCATGTGAACTAGTTTAACATTTCTATTATAGTTTAATACAAAATTGCCACACAGAAACACAGCAAAATAAATCAAAGGCTGTGGCTTTTTGACATCTTACTGCTTATGCAATTGAACCTAAAGGCCCTCAGGAGTAGCACATGTGTTTTGAGTCATTTCAAAAGACAGTTGTTCTTTCTGAGTGAGTACAGCACTTAGATTAATTCAATAAGCTTTTTTTTCTTTTTTTTTCTCAGAATGATAAAATCTTATATAGTGCTTGTCCTAGTTTGTCTTCCATTGCTGTGACAAAACACTCTGACCAACACTAACTTGGGGAGGAAAGGGTTCAGCTTACATCTCCTGGATCACAGTTCATAACTCAGGGAGCCCAAGGCAGGAACTCAGGGCAGGAACCTGGAGGCAGGAGCTGAAGCACAGGCCATGGAGGAATGCTGTTCACTGGCTTGCTCCCCTGGCTCATGCCCAGCCTGCCTTCTTATTCGGTACACAACAACCTGCCCAGGGTGGCACTACTCATTGTGGGCTGGGCCCTCCCACATTGCCTGACACCCAAGACAATACTCCACAGATGTGGCCACAGGCCAATCCAATGGGCCAATTCCCCAATTGAGGCTCCCTCAACCCAGGTGTGTCAAGTTAACACTAAAGCTATCCAGCACAGCACTTCTAGGCTGTAATGTATACATGTCTACAGAGAAAACAATGTAAATATGGATAAAGCCTTAAAACACTAGAAAGCTGTTCTAACTGGCTTCTTTTTTCTTATTTTTTATTATATATATATATATATATAATATATATATGTATATATATTACAAGATTATGTTACTAATCAAATCTAGACCCATGTCCCCCACCCTACCCTCCCACCCATGCATTCTGATCATGCATTCTGCCAAACATGCTTTTCATCTCTTTCTCAGTCTTTCTCAAAATTCTTCATGTGGAAGTTGACTGTTTTGAGCAGAAGTTCACCATTTCAGTCAGTTCTTTGATGCAGTCCTTTCTGTTGTTGTTGTTTCCAGTATGCATCACTCCCAACTACTTGGAAAAAAGCTCAAGGGTCCGTGCACAAGACATATTTAGAACTAGGTAATTGGCACTAGCATCCACAGATGAGGGATACCATTCGTCCTTTGTTTTTCTGGGACTGTGTTACTTCACTCAGCATGATGTCCTCTAGCTCCAGCCTTTTCCGGTAAAGCTCATGATGTCATCTTTCTTTACTGCTGCATAGAACTCCATTGTGTAGATGTACCACATTTTCTTTATCCACTCATCACTTGAGGGGCATTTGGGTTGGTTCTAGCTCCTTGCTATTGTGAAGAGAGCTGAAATAAACATGGCTGTGCATGTATCTCTGCGGTGGGGTGAGTCTTGAGGGTACATGCCCAGGAGTGGTATGGCTGGGTCGGGTGGCAAGTTCATTCCAAGTCTTCCAAGGGTTCTCCACACTGCTTTTCACAGTGGCTGTACGAGTTTACATTCCCACCAGCAGTGAATGAGTGTTCCTCTTTCCCCACAACCTCTCCAGAACTTGGTATCATTTGTTTTCTTGGTCTTAGCCAGTCTTATTGGAGTAAGATAACATCTTAGAGTGGTTTTGATTTGCATTTCTTTAATGATTAGTGATGTTGAACACTTCTTAAGCTGTTTCTCATCCATCTCTAAATCCTCACTTGTGAAGTCTCTGTTCAGCTCTTTGCTCCATCTATTGAGTGGGTCATTTGGTTTCTTCTTTGTTTTTTGAGTAGTTTATATATTCTGGAAATTAATGCTTTGTCAGATGTTTCTGCAGTGAAAGTTTCCTCCCACTCTGTGGGATTTCTCTTCACTTCCTTTACTGTTTCTTTTGATGTACAGAAGCTTTTGAGTTTAATGAGGTCCCATTTGTCAATTGTCGACCTTAATTCTTGTGCAGCTGCTGTCTGATTTAGGAAGCCTTTTCCTTCACCTATGTATTGTAGTCTGCTACCAACTTTTTCTTCTATTGCCTTTAGAGTTTGGGGTTCACAATGAGGTCTTTAATCCATCTGGAGTTGACTTTTGTACAGGGTGAGAAGTAGGGGTTTAATTTTGTTTTTCTACAAGTAGTTATCCAGTTTTGCCAACACCACTGTTGAAGATGCTGTCTTTCCTCCATTGTGTCTTCTTGGCCCCCTTGTCAAATATTAGATGGCTGAAATTGTATGTGCTCAAGTTTGGATCTTCAATTTTGTTCCATTGGTCAACAGGTCTGTTTTTGTGCCAGTACCAGGCTGCTTTTATGACTATAGTCCTGTAGTATAGTTTGAAGTCTGGTATAGAGATCCCCCCTGTATTGCTCTTTTCACTCAAGGTCGTTTTGGCTATTCGGGCTCTTTTGTTTTTCCAAATGAATTTAAGGACTTTTTTTTCCAAGCCTGTGAAGAAACTCTTGGGGATTTTAATTGTGATTGCGTTAAATCTATACAAGAGTTTGTGTAGAATGGACATTTTTACAATGTTAATTTTCCCAATCCATGAGCATGGGAGGTTTTTCCATCTTCTGATGTCTTCTTCAATTTCATTCTTCAACAGCTTAAAATTTTGGTTGTAGAGATCTTTGGTGTCTTTGGTTACGTTTGTTTCTAGGTATTTCATTGTTTTTGAGGCTATTGTGAGTGGAAAGGTCTCCTTGAATTCCTTTCTCAGTTGCTTGTTGTTGGTGTAAAGAAAGGCTACTGATTTTTTAAGGTTAATTTTGTATCCTGCCACTTTGCTGAAGCTGTCAGTCGTTTCTAGGAGTTTTCTGGTGGAGTTTTTAGCATCCCTTAAGTAAACAATCATATCATCAGCAAATAGGGATAGTTTGACTTCCTCTTTTCCAATTAGTACTCCTTTAATATCCTTTTCTTGCCTTATTGCTCTAGCAAGTGTTTCAAGCACTATATTGAAGAGGAGTGGTGACAGGGGGTAGCCTTGCTGAGTTCCTACCTTTAAAGGGAATGTTTCTGTCATTTCCCCATTTAGGATGATATTGGCTGTGGATTTCCTGTATATGGCTTTGATTACATTGAGAAATGATCCCTCCAATCCAATTCCCTCTAGGATTTTAAGCATGAAGAGATGCTGGATTTTGTCAAAGGCTTTTTCCATGTCACTTGAGATGATGGTATTGTTTTTGTCTTTCAGTCCATTTATATGCTTGATGATATTTGAACCATCTCTGCATCTCTGATATGAATCCAACTTGGTCATGATGGATGATCTTCTCGATGTGGGACTGTATGCAATTTGCCAGTATCCTGTTTAGAATTTTGGCATCTGTGTTCATTAGGGAGATGGGCCTATAGTTCTCCTTTTTGGTTGTATCTTTGCCTGGTTTCGGTAATAGAGTGATGCTGGCTTCATAGAAGGAATTTGGGAGAATTTGCTTTGTTTGTATCCTTCTAAACAGTTTCAGTAATAATTGTTGTAAGTCTTTTGTTAATGTTTTATAGAATTCTGCTGTGAAACCGTCTGGGCCCGGGCTTTCTTTAGTTGGAAGGTTTCTTATTACATCTTTAATTTCTTCATTCATTATGGATATGTTTAAGCTGTTGATCTCTTCTTGGTTGAGCTTTGGTGATTCCCAGGATTTCAGATCTTCATCCATTTCTTCTAGGTTTTCAAATTTGGTAGAGTACAGGTTTTTGAAGTATTCCCATATGATTTTCTGGATCTTTTCATTATTCATTGTGATATTTCCTTTTTCATCAAAGATTGTATTGATTTGGAGTTGTTCCTTCTTTCTTTTGGTTAACTGGGCTAGAGGTCTATCTTGTTTATTCTTTCAAAGAAACAACTCTTGGTTCACTGATGGTTTTTGTATTGTTTTCTTTGTTTATATTTCATTGATTTCTGCTCTGATTTTTATTTCTTAATATCTGTTGCGTTTAGGGTTCATCTGTTGTTGCCTCTCAAGTACTTTTAGCTGCAGTGTTAGAGCATTCACTTGTACTCTTTCTGTTTTTCTAGTGTAGGCACCCAGGGCTATAAACTTCCCTCTTAGGACTGCTTTTAAGGTATCCCATAGGTTTTGTTGTGTTGTATTATCATTGTCTTTCAGTTCCAGGAATGGTTTTATTTCTTTCTTTATCTCTTCCTTGACCCATTCATTATTCAAGAGTGTTGCTTAGTCTCCATGTGTTCTTGTAGATAGTAGGGTTTATCCTGGTGTTGATATTGAACTTTCTTGCACTGTGGTCTGATAGAATGAATGAAATTATTTCAATCTTTTTGTATTTGTGGAGGTTTCTACTGTGTCCCAGTATGTGGTCGATTTTGGAGAATGTTCTGTGGGGTGCTGAGTAGAAAGTGTATTCTCTGGTATTAGGGTGGACTATTTGGTAGATGTCTGTGAGGTCCATTTGGTGCATCATATCATTCAGTTCAGGTGTCTCTCTGTTTATTCTTTGTCCTGTTGACCTGTCCAAAGGGCTCAGTGGGGTATTGAAGTCCCCTACTATGAGTGTACTGGGGTTAGTGTGTGACTTGTGGTCCTGGAGACTTGTCTTTATAAAGTTTGATGCACCAGAGTTTGGTGCATATATATTCATAATTGTGAAATCTTCTTGGTGAATTGTTCTTTTGATGAAAATGTAATGGCCTTCTTTGTCTCTTCTGATTTCTTTTACTTTGAAGTCTATTTTGTCTGATATTAAAATAGCAACACCTGCTTTCTTTCTGGTACCATTTGCTTGGAATATGTTTTTCCATCCTTTCACTTTAACTAACTGGCTTCTATAATTCAATAAGCTTTTACACTGCTTTCAGCTCAGTGTTCTTGCTAAGGTGAAAGAGAAGGCGACTCAGCACTTTAGGTGCTAGATGAGTCTCAGAAGCTCAGGTTCTTAGTATTATTCATCTAGGTCAAGAATCAGAAGCTTTATCTCTGTAGAGAGACAGGCAGTGAACATTTCAGGCTTTTTGAGTCATATGCCTTTGTTGGTCCTATTCTGTGGTTCAAGCAGAAGATGGGTGTTGTGCAGCAACAGAGCTCTGCTCAAGTTACTGATTTTGACTCTGATACCAATCTTAGGAGATCCACACTCTGCTATAGAACTTCATATAAGAGAAAACAGAACAGTAGAGAGATCCAGGGTAAGGAACTTAGAAACAACTATAGAACTCATTTTATTGTACTGACTTAACCATTCTTCTTAGTTTGGTGATTATTTTTCACATTCATTTCAAAATTAAGAATTATGCTCTTTATTTAATAGGGTCTTGGTTAATAGTAGTCCTCTCCATAGAAAACAGTGCATTATGTTAAAGGAAAGTTAATTACTTGCTTTCTTTTACTATGATGAATTATTTATGATTTGCCTAACATATTTGAGACTACAAAAGGCTTTCTTTTATTATTAGCTCATTTAATTTCATGCATGAGCTGAAGGGCCTTTTGTCCACTTGCTCCTGTAGTGTTTCTGCTACCAGAGGCTTGATGGGTTCCCCTTCACACACTGGTCTATCTGACTAGAATTTTCATGTCATCATCCATCCCAGAGTGTGTTTCAAGGAGTCCTGATGAGTCACCCATGGTCCCAGTCTTTACCCTAGTACGTCTCTACCTATAGCAGTCTGGAATACTTTGGAAGCTTCTCCAAGCCAGGGTTTCAGATCAAGTCCCCATTACTGTTGCCTTCTCCCTTGTTTGACAGCCTTTTTTTTTCTTCCCCTGTAAAGCCACAAACAAGTGTGGTCAAGTTTTATGCACTGCCTCGTTGTAAGAAAGTAAAACACTTAATAAACAATTAATTAAAATATTCTAACAATTTATGAAGTAACAAGAAAGAAATGTTTTCAACACACCCAAAGGCTTGCATAAAACTCAGTAAATAGCAAGGATAGTAAAGAAGATTTAAAGGCAAAGCCCCTGATATACTGGAACAAAGGAAGCCCAGACTTCCAGCATGCAATGCCCTTTAAAGCTACATTTACTCTATGCTGGAAATATCTTGATTCCACCTGAATTGGTGGATAATGTCTTAGAAATATAAAGACTTCCATGGGTAGACACAGCTGAGAGCTAAGTGGTAGAACACTTGCCTAGAAATAGAAAGACCTCAAATTCTTTCTTGAGATGGGGTCTTGGTAAATAACTCACCTCGCCTTGATCACTCAATCACTCAGCTCTCCATCTTTATTAACAGCAATAAGGAGCCATAAAAGCCAACCTCAGTGTTGGGATGTAATGAGAAGTCAGGATTCTGCAAACCATTTTGGCACACAGATCTTAGATATCCGGCCTCTAAAACATGAGAATAAAGTTACAATTTCCAGCCTGGTCTACAGAGCGAGCTCCAGGACACCTGGAACTAAAAGGGAGACCCTGTCTCAAAAATACCAAAAAAAGTGCAAAACCAAAAAAAAAAGTTACAATTTGTGTAAGTAGTAGTATGTAGTATGGTGTCTATTATATAGTATGTATATATTATATTATGTATGTATATATTATATATATGTTATATTATATTATAATATAATATATATTATAATATATGTATATATTATATAGTATGTAGTATGGTGTCTATTATATAGTATGTATATATTATATTATGTATGTATATATTATATATATGTTATATTATATTATAATATAATATATATTATAATATATGTATATATTATATAGTATGTAGTATGGTGTCTATTATATAGTATGTATATATTATATTATGTATGTATATATTATATATATGTTATATTATATTATAATATAATATATATTATAATATATGTATATATTATATAGTATGTAGTATGGTGTCTATTATATAGTATGTATATATTATATTATGTATGTATATATTATATATATGTTATATTATATTATAATATAATATATATTATAATATATGTATATATTATATAGTATGTAGTATGGTGTCTATTATATAGTATGTATATATTATATTATGTATGTATATATTATATATATGTTATATTATATTATAATATAATATATATTATAATATATGTATATATTATATAGTATGTAGTATGGTGTCTATTATATAGTATGTATATATTATATTATGTATGTATATATTATATATATGTTATATTATATTATAATATAATATATATTATAATATATGTATATATTATATAGTATGTAGTATGGTGTCTATTATATAGTATGTATATATTATATTATGTATGTATATATTATATATATGTTATATTATATTATAATATAATATATATTATAATATATGTATATATTATATAGTATGTAGTATGGTGTCTATTATATAGTATGTATATATTATATTATGTATGTATATATTATATATATGTTATATTATATTATAATATAATATATATTATAATATATGTATATATTATATAGTATGTAGTATGGTGTCTATTATATAGTATGTATATATTATATTATGTATGTATATATTATATATATGTTATATTATATTATAATATAATATATATTATAATATATGTATATATTATATAGTATGTAGTATGGTGTCTATTATATAGTATGTATATATTATATTATGTATGTATATATTATATATATGTTATATTATATTATAATATAATATATATTATAATATATGTATATATTATATAGTATGTAGTATGGTGTCTATTATATAGTATGTATATATTATATTATGTATGTATATATTATATATATGTTATATTATATTATAATATAATATATATTATAATATATGTATATATTATATAGTATGTAGTATGGTGTCTATTATATAGTATGTATATATTATATTATGTATGTATATATTATATATATGTTATATTATATTATAATATAATATATATTATAATATATGTATATATTATATAGTATGTAGTATGGTGTCTATTATATAGTATGTATATATTATATTATGTATGTATATATTATATATATGTTATATTATATTATAATATAATATATATTATAATATATGTATATATTATATAGTATGTAGTATGGTGTCTATTATATAGTATGTATATATTATATTATGTATGTATATATTATATATATGTTATATTATATTATAATATAATATATATTATAATATATGTATATATTATATAGTATGTAGTATGGTGTCTATTATATAGTATGTATATATTATATTATGTATGTATATATTATATATATGTTATATTATATTATAATATAATATATATTATAATATATGTATATATTATATAGTATGTAGTATGGTGTCTATTATATAGTATGTATATATTATATTATGTATGTATATATTATATATATGTTATATTATATTATAATATAATATATATTATAATATATGTATATATTATATAGTATGTAGTATGGTGTCTATTATATAGTATGTATATATTATATTATGTATGTATATATTATATATATGTTATATTATATTATAATATAATATATATTATAATATATGTATATATTATATAGTATGTAGTATGGTGTCTATTATATAGTATGTATATATTATATTATGTATGTATATATTATATATATGTTATATTATATTATAATATAATATATATTATAATATATGTATATATTATATAGTATGTAGTATGGTGTCTATTATATAGTATGTATATATTATATTATGTATGTATATATTATATATATGTTATATTATATTATAATATAATATATATTATAATATATGTATATATTATATAGTATGTAGTATGGTGTCTATTATATAGTATGTATATATTATATTATGTATGTATATATTATATATATGTTATATTATATTATAATATAATATATATTATAATATATGTATATATTATATAGTATGTAGTATGGTGTCTATTATATAGTATGTATATATTATATTATGTATGTATATATTATATATATGTTATATTATATTATAATATAATATATATTATAATATATGTATATATTATATAGTATGTAGTATGGTGTCTATTATATAGTATGTATATATTATATTATGTATGTATATATTATATATATGTTATATTATATTATAATATAATATATATTATAATATATGTATATATTATATAGTATGTAGTATGGTGTCTATTATATAGTATGTATATATTATATTATGTATGTATATATTATATATATGTTATATTATATTATAATATAATATATATTATAATATATGTATATATTATATAGTATGTAGTATGGTGTCTATTATATAGTATGTATATATTATATTATGTATGTATATATTATATATATGTTATATTATATTATAATATAATATATATTATAATATATGTATATATTATATAGTATGTAGTATGGTGTCTATTATATAGTATGTATATATTATATTATGTATGTATATATTATATATATGTTATATTATATTATAATATAATATATATTATAATATATGTATATATTATATAGTATGTAGTATGGTGTCTATTATATAGTATGTATATATTATATTATGTATGTATATATTATATATATGTTATATTATATTATAATATAATATATATTATAATATATGTATATATTATATAGTATGTAGTATGGTGTCTATTATATAGTATGTATATATTATATTATGTATGTATATATTATATATATGTTATATTATATTATAATATAATATATATTATAATATATGTATATATTATATAGTATGTAGTATGGTGTCTATTATATAGTATGTATATATTATATTATGTATGTATATATTATATATATGTTATATTATATTATAATATAATATATATTATAATATATGTATATATTATATAGTATGTAGTATGGTGTCTATTATATAGTATGTATATATTATATTATGTATGTATATATTATATATATGTTATATTATATTATAATATAATATATATTATAATATATGTATATATTATATAGTATGTAGTATGGTGTCTATTATATAGTATGTATATATTATATTATGTATGTATATATTATATATATGTTATATTATATTATAATATAATATATATTATAATATATGTATATATTATATAGTATGTAGTATGGTGTCTATTATATAGTATGTATATATTATATTATGTATGTATATATTATATATATGTTATATTATATTATAATATAATATATATTATAATATATGTATATATTATATAGTATGTAGTATGGTGTCTATTATATAGTATGTATATATTATATTATGTATGTATATATTATATATATGTTATATTATATTATAATATAATATATATTATAATATATGTATATATTATATAGTATGTAGTATGGTGTCTATTATATAGTATGTATATATTATATTATGTATGTATATATTATATATATGTTATATTATATTATAATATAATATATATTATAATATATGTATATATTATATAGTATGTAGTATGGTGTCTATTATATAGTATGTATATATTATATTATGTATGTATATATTATATATATGTTATATTATATTATAATATAATATATATTATAATATATGTATATATTATATAGTATGTAGTATGGTGTCTATTATATAGTATGTATATATTATATTATGTATGTATATATTATATATATGTTATATTATATTATAATATAATATATATTATAATATATGTATATATTATATAGTATGTAGTATGGTGTCTATTATATAGTATGTATATATTATATTATGTATGTATATATTATATATATGTTATATTATATTATAATATAATATATATTATAATATATGTATATATTATATAGTATGTAGTATGGTGTCTATTATATAGTATGTATATATTATATTATGTATGTATATATTATATATATGTTATATTATATTATAATATAATATATATTATAATATATGTATATATTATATAGTATGTAGTATGGTGTCTATTATATAGTATGTATATATTATATTATGTATGTATATATTATATATATGTTATATTATATTATAATATAATATATATTATAATATATGTATATATTATATAGTATGTAGTATGGTGTCTATTATATAGTATGTATATATTATATTATGTATGTATATATTATATATATGTTATATTATATTATAATATAATATATATTATAATATATGTATATATTATATAGTATGTAGTATGGTGTCTATTATATAGTATGTATATATTATATTATGTATGTATATATTATATATATGTTATATTATATTATAATATAATATATATTATAATATATGTATATATTATATAGTATGTAGTATGGTGTCTATTATATAGTATGTATATATTATATTATGTATGTATATATTATATATATGTTATATTATATTATAATATAATATATATTATAATATATGTATATATTATATAGTATGTAGTATGGTGTCTATTATATAGTATGTATATATTATATTATGTATGTATATATTATATATATGTTATATTATATTATAATATAATATATATTATAATATATGTATATATTATATAGTATGTAGTATGGTGTCTATTATATAGTATGTATATATTATATTATGTATGTATATATTATATATATGTTATATTATATTATAATATAATATATATTATAATATATGTATATATTATATAGTATGTAGTATGGTGTCTATTATATAGTATGTATATATTATATTATGTATGTATATATTATATATATGTTATATTATATTATAATATAATATATATTATAATATATGTATATATTATATAGTATGTAGTATGGTGTCTATTATATAGTATGTATATATTATATTATGTATGTATATATTATATATATGTTATATTATATTATAATATAATATATATTATAATATATGTATATATTATATAGTATGTAGTATGGTGTCTATTATATAGTATGTATATATTATATTATGTATGTATATATTATATATATGTTATATTATATTATAATATAATATATATTATAATATATGTATATATTATATAGTATGTAGTATGGTGTCTATTATATAGTATGTATATATTATATTATGTATGTATATATTATATATATGTTATATTATATTATAATATAATATATATTATAATATATGTATATATTATATAGTATGTAGTATGGTGTCTATTATATAGTATGTATATATTATATTATGTATGTATATATTATATATATGTTATATTATATTATAATATAATATATATTATAATATATGTATATATTATATAGTATGTAGTATGGTGTCTATTATATAGTATGTATATATTATATTATGTATGTATATATTATATATATGTTATATTATATTATAATATAATATATATTATAATATATGTATATATTATATAGTATGTAGTATGGTGTCTATTATATAGTATGTATATATTATATTATGTATGTATATATTATATATATGTTATATTATATTATAATATAATATATATTATAATATATGTATATATTATATAGTATGTAGTATGGTGTCTATTATATAGTATGTATATATTATATTATGTATGTATATATTATATATATGTTATATTATATTATAATATAATATATATTATAATATATGTATATATTATATAGTATGTAGTATGGTGTCTATTATATAGTATGTATATATTATATTATGTATGTATATATTATATATATGTTATATTATATTATAATATAATATATATTATAATATATGTATATATTATATAGTATGTAGTATGGTGTCTATTATATAGTATGTATATATTATATTATGTATGTATATATTATATATATGTTATATTATATTATAATATAATATATATTATAATATATGTATATATTATATAGTATGTAGTATGGTGTCTATAATAGTATGTAGTCTATGGTGCTTTGTTACAGCAGCCTGAGCTAAGGCAGGACCTGGGGTTTTATTCATTAGTTGTAAATCCTGAGTTGCTTAACAAGCCTTGCAAATTAGTGATCAATTAGTTTTCTATATTGTTCTACTAGCTTAACACTATTAACATAGATTTATGTACATGGTATATTTCAACTTATTACTTTTAGTAGAAAGTATTATTCTCAGGGAAGTCTGAGAAATTTGTTACTAGATGACTTATAATATTGAGGTATTTCAGTGAGTTGAGCTAGGAAGTAGGCGTTATCAAGACATATTAAGAAAAATCCCATTGCTTGAAGTATGATCTGTGCTTATAATTCCAAAACTCAAAATACTGAGGCAGGGAGATCATAAATTCAAGGCCATGTACTGAAAGTGGATCTCAAAACACACAGACAGACACAGACACAGAC
This sequence comes from Rhizomys pruinosus, assembly GCA_009823505.1. Classification (NCBI taxonomy): domain Eukaryota; kingdom Metazoa; phylum Chordata; class Mammalia; order Rodentia; family Spalacidae; genus Rhizomys; species Rhizomys pruinosus. Next base: position 778,383 of record VZQC01004012.1, read on the forward strand.
ACAGACACAGACACAGACACACACACACACACACACACACAAAAAAACGCACACACAGGGAAACTGAACTGCTTCCACCCAAAATGCATATATCTAGAGTTTTAACAGAGGTAGAGTCTCTCTAGAGCACAGAGCTGGTGGAATAGGCCAGTCTTATGAGCCCTCTTGCACTAGAGATTCCATTTCAGGTGGCCACTACCCCGAGGGCCTGGCTTTTATGTGGATTCTTGGGATCTAAGTTCTAGTCAACAGGATTGCAAAGAAAGTGTTTTATTCATCAAGTCAGTTCCCCAGGCCCTGTGTGTATGTGTGTGTGTGTGTGTGTGGTGGTGTGGGGGTGGGGGTGTGATTAACTTTTTTTTCCTATTATTTCTTTATTTTTTTTCATTTTTTAACAATAAGTAATCATTTATGAGTACAAGCATCCTTCATGTAAAACCAATTTGCAAGCAGTTGTGCCCAAACCCACACAGCCCAAGGGCCCCACCATCCAGCTGGGGGGCGGGGCTTGTATGTACAGTCAAGTTGATCAAATAAGTGTCCAGTCTATATTGCTGTAGTATCTTTTTTTTAATTAATTTTATTTCTGTATGTGTATGAATGTACTGTCTGCATGCAAGTCTGTGCACCCGTGTCATGCAATGCCGCGGAGGTCAGAAGAGGGTGTCGGATTCCCCTGGAACTGGAGTTCTCCTGGAATTGGAGTTTCAGATGGTTCATTAGGTTCTCTGTCCACAGACAGCTTCTGAATGGTTCTTACAGGGTTGTTTCCAGTACTTTTCAGGAGTACAGCTAGAGTGATAAAATATGCTGCTCATTGTCACAGTTCTTCATAAGGAAATAATTGAGACTTAGTACTTTTTCTGTAACATTACCCACCCCCTTCCCAGAGTTCCATCCTTTTCAACTAGTCCTTATTATGGTGTGCTTCGTATGGTGGTGTGAACCAGAGTCTCACACCTGAGCTTCTAGTTACAATGCCCTCAATCAGCCCATCATTGCTGTACTTGTTCAATCACCAATGAAAAGACAGCATGCAGGAGGCATGGAGAGATGGCTCAGTGCGTTCGAGGAGCACTGAACTGCTCTGCAGGACGGACCTCTGGTTGATGTCCCAGCGACCCACTGGCAACTAACAACCAATGCTCTCTACTGGCAGTTCCAGGAGATCTGACACGTCTTCGTTCTGTCTCCGCACATGTGTGTACTGTGCACTTACAACCATATATGGGCAAATAAATAGAAATATATTTATTATAATGAATATATATAGATATTTTTGTTACATAAATACCAAAATAAAATAAAAAAGTAATATCATTTTAAGTGGGTTGTAAATATATAGAAATCCCAGAAAAACCAGAGTAGCAAGCACAGTCTTCTCGTTTCTGCCCTCATCCCACCATCTATCAGTAACCCAATACCTTATGACAATCCTGCTAACCTAACACTGTTCTGTGCTAACACTTCGTTTCAGTCTCCTGACAAGTGAACCTCAGTGTGCTCAAGCAATAGATATAGGCTTAAGATTAGTAGGAACATTGAGCTGGAGAGTGTGCTCTAGCAGTTAAAAGCACTGGGCGCTCTTGCAGAGGGCAATGTGGGTTCCTATTCGCCACATCCAATATGGTGCTAAACACGGTTAATAACCAGGTCCTGGGGATCTGCTGCTCTCTACTGACTCCATGGGCATTGCTGACATGGATGAACTTACAATATGCAGGCAAATACACTCTATACATTAAATAAAATAATAAAGAAATATTTTTATTTAATTTTAAAAACTTTTTAAAAAAAAAGAGACCTTCCCACTCACAATAGCCTCAAAAACAATAAAATACATAGGACCAAACCTAACCAAAGACTCCAAGGATCTCTACAACAAAAATTTTAAACCCCTGAAGAAGGAAATTGAGGAAGACATCAGAAAATAGACAAACCTCCCATGCTCATGGATTGGGAAAATAAATATAGTAAAATTGTCCATTCTACCCAAACTCGTGTACAGATTTAATGCAATCCGAATAAAAATCCCCAAGAGCTTCTTCACAGGCTTGGAAAAAAATCCTCAATTTCATTTGGAAAAACAAAAGACCCTGAATAGCCAAAGCAACTCTGAGTGCAAAGAACAACACAGGGGGATCTCTATACCAGATATCAAAGTACACTACAGGCCTATAGTCATCAAAACAGCTCGGTACTGGCACAAAAACAGACTAGTTGACCAATGGAATAAAACTGAAGATCCGAACCTGAGCACATACAATTTCAGCCACTTCATATTTGACAAGGGGGCCAAGAAGACACAATGGAGGAAAGATAGCATCTTCAGTAAGTGGTGTTAGCAAAACTGGATCACCACTTGTAGAAGAATGAAATTAAACCCCTACCTCTTGCCCTGTACAAAAGTCAATTCCAGATGGATCAAAGACCTCAACATGAAACCCAAAACTCTGGAGGTGATAGAAGAAAAACTTGGCAGCAGACTACAAGACATAGGCATAGGGAAAGACTTCCTAAATCAGACAGCAGCTGCACAAGAAATAAGATTGACAATTGGCAAATGGGACCTCATTAAACTCAAAAGCTTCTGTACATCAAAAGAAACAATAAAGGAAGTGAAGAGAAAACCCACAGAGTGGGAGTAAACCTTCACCACAGATACATCTGACAAAGCATTAATTTCCAGAGTAACAAGTGACTCAAAAAACAAAGAAGAAAGAAAACAAATGAATCACTCAAAAGATGGAGCAAAGAACTGAATAGAGACTTCACAGAGGAGGGATTAGAGATGGCAGAGAAATATCTTAAAAACTGTCCATCACTAATAATTAGGGAAATGCAAATATAGACCACTCTAATTTATCAACTCGCTCTGATAAGTCTGGCCAAGATCAAGAAAACAAATGATACCAAGTGCTGGAGAGCTTGTGGGGAAAGGGGAACACTCTTTATATTGGAAATATAAATTGTTGTTGTCCACATTTGTTTTACTTAAAATCTGTATAACAATAACTTTGGGATTGGCACATACAAATGTTTTCTATAATTTTTCTGTTGTACAGTTTCATCTTGTAGCATTCTCTTTTACCTGTAGGATGATTTAACTTAAGGAATTAAGTTTGTTTCCCAAGTTAATGACATACGGTCACACAAAACAGCTTGGGTGAATTTGATGAAATCTGTGCCGTGATTCCTGCCTATAGGTATGTGTACTATAACTGCCTTTTTGAGACTCATGGGTCAAAAAACCAAAAACCTAAAATAAAAACGGGGGATACAGATATATATGAAACCTTTTTGTCAAAAACTTTGCAATTTAAATCTTAAAACTAACTATGGGAAAAGATTTGTATATTCCTACAGGTCAAAATATCACCAACTTAACGGCTGAGAAAGAAAAGATACAGCTTTGCATTGTGTAGGATGTACCAGGAAGTGCCAGCAGAAAGGTTGGCCCATATGAACATTGAAAGGAAGAAAAGCCTCAGACTGCTACAGGCATCAAACCCCTCTGTGGATCCTACTTGTAAGAACTGTTTATAATGAGTCCTAATGAAACATACCTTTTAGGTGCCACAAACTTTTAATTCGTGATTAACTTTTACTAGCTCATCTGTATTTACTTTCTCCCATATCAAGATTTTCAGTTATAATGACCCTGAGAATAAGACAATAAGAATACCACAAAATTGCTGATTATCTTCAGTCTGCTGTCCATGGAACCATACACAGACATAAAAGCTTAACACTGCATACTAGTATAAACAAAGCTGTTGCCAATAAATTCTTAGTTTGAGTGTCCTAGAAGTTTAAGATGAAATGGGAAAATTTTGTGCAAATGGACTTTTCAATATTTATTTAGGAAAATATTGAAAATGAGAAATACAACAATGTAGGAGAAGAATTCAGAAAACTATTTACAATTTCATGATTAACCACGTGTCTGTGTGATTGGATGGGGCTATTCTGGAAACAACCATGCAAGTGGTGTCTCTCAGGAATGTCTTAGAGTGGTTTTAGAATTACTTGCACTCACTGGCTATAGACTAACCCTCAATGGGGTAGGTGTGTAATTTACAAAGCATTTTTAGGCTTGGCAGTTTTTAATAGTCAAGGAGACTCTCTGGAGAAAGTCAAAGGGATGAGCCCATTAAAGCTGAAACCCCCAGCAAGTGACAAATGGTTACATTGGTACAGAAAGTGAGATCTGAGCAGCATGCCAGCAGTGTCTGCAAGCCTGTGTTCTGTACCACGGGAATCTACTGTCATTAGGTTCTCTGTCCACAGACAGCTTCTGAATGGTTCTTACAGGGTTGTTTCCAGTACTTTTCAGGAGTACAGCTAGAGTGATAAAATATGCTGCTCATTGTCACAGTTCTTCATAAGGAAATAATTGAGACTTAGTACTTTTTCTGTAACATTACCCACCCCCTTCCCAGAGTTCCATCCTTTTCAACTAGTCCTTATTATGGTGTGCTTCGTATGGTGGTGTGAACCAGAGTCTCACACCTGAGCTTCTAGTTACAATGCCCTCAATCAGCCCATCATTGCTGTACTTGTTCAATCACAATGAAAAACAGGCATGCAGAGGCAGGAGAGATGGCTCAGTGGTTCAGAGCACTGACTGCTCTTGCAGAGGACTCTGGTTTGATTCCCAGCACCCACATGGCAACTAACAACCATCTCTAACTGCAGTTCCAGGAGATCTGACTCCCTGTTCTGTCTTCCACAGGGTGTGCTTACACATATATGGGCAATAAATAAAATATATTTATTATATGAATATATATTAGTATTTATTACATAAAATACACAAAATAAAATAATAAATAATATATTTTAAAGTGGGTTTGTAAATATATAGAAAATCCCAGAATAAACCAGAGTAGCAAGCACAGTCTTCTCTGTTTCTGTCCCTCATCCACTCATCTATCAGTAACCCAATACCTTATGACAATCCTGCTAACCTAACACTGTTCTGTGCTAACACTTCGTTTCAGTCTCCTGACAAGTGAACCTCAGTGTGCTCAAGCAATAGATATAGGCTTAAGATTAGTAGGAAATTGAGCTGGAGAGATGGCTCAGCAGTTAAAAGCACTGGCTGCTCTTGCAGAGGAACTGGGTTCTATTCCCAGCATCCATATGGTGGCTAACAACGGTTCATAACTCCAGTTCCTGGGGATCTGATGCCCTCTACTGACCTCCATGGGCATTGCATGACATGGATGACTTACATACATGCAGGCAATATATACTTATACATTAAAATAAAATAATAAAGAAAATATTTTATTTAATTTTTTAAAACTTTTTTGTTTTTTATTTATTTCTGTATGTGTATGAATGTACTGTCTGCATGTAGGTCTGTGCACCCATGTCGTGCAATGCCGCGGAGGTCAGAAGAGGGTGTCGGATTCCCCCGGAACTGGAGTTCTCCTGGAATTGGAGTTTCAGATGGTTCTCAGCCGCCATGTGGGTGCTGGGGATTGAACCCGGGTCCTCTGTAAGAGCAGTCGGCGCTCTTAACCGCTAGGCCATCTCTCCAGCCCCCAGAAAATATTTTAAAATTAAAAGATTGTTGGGAATATGGACTGAGTAGATGACTCAGGGGTAAAGCGCATGCCACACAAATATGAGGAGTTCAGTCCAGATCCCTTGAACCCATGCAAAGCTGGATGTGGGAACATGCTTCTGGAATCCCATGCTTGTACACTGACATTAGAGGTGGAGATAGGAGAATGCCTGCAAGCCAGAGGCCAGCTAGCCAGACATATATGGCAGTGGACAAGAGACCCTGCCTCAAACAAGGAGGAAAGAAACTGTGGACACCTGAGCCTGTCCTCTGAACACCATATCTGCAATGTGGTACATCATGTTCAAACTCACCCACTCCTATATGCATGAATATGTACACATATACACTAACCACATATCACATATGCATGCACAAGATTGGTAGGAATATCAGTATTTCTCCTCACAGAAACAGCTCATGTTTGGCTATGTGGCTGTTGACCTTGCAGTTGGTCAATCTGAAGAGGGCACATACCCAGGGCACATGCCAAACACGCAGCTGTGGGACTAAGAGTCCTACTGTCAAATGCGGTTGTGGAGCTGCTGGCTCCCATGATCAAATGAGCTGAAAAGCTAGCTGTGGGCTTGATGGCCCCCAAACAAGCCTGCACACAGTAATAGCCCCGGGACCATATCAGGAGGTGTAAATCTGTGAAAATCTGTTTATTCTATGTACCAGGCAGCTTATATAGGTCTGCCCTTACATCATGTGACATCACCTCCCAGTGACCAATCCTAGACCATGGTGTTATCCCAGCTTGTTGGGCATATTCAGAAAAGGGGCATGATGGCAACCAAGCTGACTCAACGTCTGAGTGTGTGACAGTGTGCCTTGCATCTTTTGCTCCACCTAGTGTGCTAAGCAGAATTGGTAACCAGCATACTCTCAAGATACATGTGATTCCAGGATTACTGTCCCACATTTGGCAACCAGGAATTCAAGATTCTCAGGGCCAAATTCTAGGGCTCCTCCAGTGAGTCACCGTGCATTATGAGGCGTATATGCTGCTGTCTCCGCCGTTCAGATACCTTTATACATTCCAAGCCAAAGAAAACAAAGCGCCGGACATGATTTTAATATAAAGTGACTCTAATCCTGAAAGACTACCTTCTGTTCTCCACAGATTCGTGTCTAGCATGGTCCCTGACCATGTTTTGAAAAAAAAATCAAGTGGTCTACCAGGGAAGATAAATGGTGGTAATTTTAGATAGTGTTCTATATGGAATATGGCAAGCATATTGATAGTTTGTTTATGGATGCCTCTCTTTGGAAGAAAGCTGGTCCCTTTTGTCTTGTTATAGCAAGATCTTATGTCAGTATGTCAGATACTATGTTTCTAAATGGTTGACAAGTAGGGGAAAGAAAGGCCAAACTAAATCCAGTCACCTACTTTTTTTTTTCTTTTTTTTTTTTTTTGTTCTTTTTGAGACAGGTTCTCCCTGTAGCTCTGGCTGTCCTGGAACTCACTCTGTAGACCAGGCTGGCCTTGAACTCACAGAGATCCGAATGCCTCTGCCTCCCAAGTGCTAGGATTAAAGGCGTGCGCCACGTCCGGCATTTATTTCAGTATGTGTATCAATGTACTGTCTGAATGCAAGTTTGTGCACCCGTGTCGTGCAATGCTGCAGAGGTCAGAAGAGGGTGTCGGATTCCCCTGGAACTGGAGTTCTCCTGGAATTGGAGTTTCAGACGGTTTTCAGCCTCCATATGGGTGCTGGGGATCGAACCCTGGTCCTCTGTAAGAGCGGTCCGCGCTCTTAACCGCTAGGCCATCTCTCCAGCCCCCAGTCACCTATTCTTATGGCTTTAATATGAAATACCTCACACAGACTGGTCCCTAGCTGGTAACACGGTCTGTGGAGCCTTTAAGAGGTGAGGCAGAAGGGGCAGACCTTTGAAGGGTATGCCTACTTCGGGTTCTCGCTTAAAGTCTCTACTTCCTCATCCACCAAGTTATGAACGATCTGTGCCATGAACCCCTGCTGGCATGTATGGTTCCACCTCAGCCATCATGCCTTCTCTGCCATGATGGACCATTCCTTTTGAACATGTGAACCAAATGAACACTCTCTCTTGTCACAGTGATGATGAACAAAGTAATACACCTATATAATCTTGGTCATGATGAGCTTTGTACTTCTAGAATAGAAGGGACCAAATCTAAACACCATATCATCAAGTACCAGAGAGTAAGTAGTTGCCTGATTTCCTCATTGATGATAACCTAAACCTCCAACTGACTTTTGTTATAGCAAGTGTATATTCTCCAGCAGAAGTAGCTAGAACAGCATGGGGAGACAAGAAACATTAGGGAGTGGAGTTTTATTAATTGGAAATTGTTGTTATAGGTTTCAATATGTAATGAAAAGAACATGCATGATAGATGATGGTATGCTTTCTCATAAGTTACTATTAGTCAGGATGACAAACAATAAAAGATTTTAAGAAAAATTGGATTGGATGGTGAAGATAGAAGGGACATATTTTTATTAGCATTTTGTTTTCTATGTTAATATTTACAAACATGGTTATAATTATATATTTATAATTCCAAAACTCATCCTTAAAATTCAGACATCAACCTGACTTTAAAGCCTTACCTCTACCAGATAGCTTTCCTAGTGCTAGATGCCATGCATACTACTGTAGGAAATAAATAATCATCAACTCTTCCCAGCTGTGAATCCTATGAACTACAACAACAGCAACAACTGGCCTGGCAAGATATGCTCACTAATGGAATAGTGAAAATTATGGGAGCAACCAATCAGTTTCTAATTAGATTTAAGGCCAGCTTCATTGGATGGAGTATATACTTGACACTGATATCCTGACACTCCATGGGTTTAGGAACCTGGGACTAGATAGGTCACAGGAGATAGAGGAGAGAGAGCCCAATGCTAGTTTTATGTTAAATAGTTGTAGTATTAAACTGACTTCTAATGAGTTATTGTTCTGCTCATAGATTAATACATTTTTCAACTCTCACTAGAGAAGCTTCCTCATGCACCAGATGGGGATTAACACAGATGTTAAGAGCCATGGGTTGTGGATGACCACAAGAAATGAGAATTTTCTAGACAAACACCCCAGTCTTACTGATTGGCAACTGATGGCTACCAGGAGGGGAAGAGTCCGTGTCTTTTGAAGGTGTGGCTTTTTGTAGATTGACTGGGCTCCGCTGGAAGGACCCACACTGAAGGACACTGAAGGACATAAGTTAGACTCCATAGGCCTTACTATATAATACATTAAATGGGACAGGAGGTGGTTAGGAGGGGTGCAGATGGGGAAGGGATCTAAATACCATAAAAATGGTTGGCGAGCAGTAGGGGGAGGTACAGGGGGATCTAGATACCATCAAATTTATCATACGAAAATCTCAGAAATTCAATTAAAAAGTTAAAAATATATTGTATGAAAATCACAAACATACAATACAATTGTTTTAAAAGTTAGAAAGCAAAATAACACAAATAAAAAAAACATGTATCCAGGTAACACAACCACAATTCAGGTAAGAATTATTCCCTGGACTCCAAATCTCAGTGATTTCACCACAAAGCCATGTTTTCAGTGATTATATTTTTGGTTGTAGTGTTGGTATTCCTGTTGACTACACTATGTCTTGGTAGGTGCTCTTGACAGCATATTTGGCAGGGAACAAAGAATACAGGCAAAACTGTGTTCTGGAATTTGAATGAGAAGCTTCAGTATAATTTCATGATAATTTTGTCATATACATGGATATATCTATATAACTAAATAAGATAATAAAATATAACATATTTATACATTATTTACAGTATGAATATGATTATACATTTATATGTCACAAATACATGTATGCATATTTCATTTCTGAAAAAAAAAATATATATATATATATATATATATATATATATATATATATAATATGTCTATAAAAATGAAAACTGAA